>CAWUFW010008997.1:600000-828633 GCA_963921515.1 Calotriton arnoldi | reverse complement strand
ACCGGGTTTTGGCGATCCCCCTTTTAAAGATTGGGACAATAATCGATTCTGCCCAAGTTGCTAAAAAGGGGCCCGGCAGCTAGCAGAGATTACCTGAGTGATAATTGGGGCCCATAGGGTCTTATTTGACTTAAACAGGTCTACAGGGACCCCATCCGGCCCAGGTGCCTTCCCGCCCAGGCTCACGGAAATGGCCCGATCTACTTCCTCCAACGTGAATTGGAGGTCAGTATATTGGCTCGTAGGATCATGTGTTACTTCCCCATGGTTATGGTTTAGTTGAACGATAGGGCTTCCCTCGCCATTATATACCCTAGAGAAATTCTCAATCCATGTATCCTCTGTTGTAGCAATTTCTATTGTCGGGCCGCCTCCAGAGTTCAAGAAAGGTGCCTTTACCGCCTTCCAGAAGGCCGCGCTATCTTTCATTAAAGAGGCCTTGTGTATGGATTCCCAGGCTTCGTTTCTCAGAGCATTTTTTCTATCCTTAAGTGCCTGCCTATATTCCCCTCTGGCCTGCCTCACATCATTTAAGTTTCTAGGGTTCTTGTGTAGTGCGTGTTTTAAATTAGTAAGGGCTTGTGTACAATTTGAGTCAAACCATCCCTGGCGTTCGCCTATTTCCGGTTCTGGACGAATAGTTCCTCCCTTATAACGCCTGATATTGTTTGAAAGGAGGATAAAATACTGTCTGGAGCAGCTGTTTCGCTTAAGCAAACCTCAATGGCTAATTTACATTTTGTTAGCACTTGCTTAGTGATCACTGAAGGATCCACCATCGCAGAGTATAGCCATTTGGCTTATCAATTGCTATATTTGCTAAAATCTGGTCAGATTTGTCCTGAAACCCCGGTTGGCTTATCGGTAACATTGCAGAGAGCCTCAAGGGAAAATGGTCACTTATTGGGTTATCATCTACTGAGAACGAGCGAAGTCTACAGGCATGACTATTTGACAATAATATAAAATCTATAGTGGTGCACGAACCTCTGCCATTAAAAGTATGACACATGGGAGTTGGTGTGGCACATAGCTCATTAGCAAAGCCCAGGTCAAGGCCAAAGACTATATCATTATACAGCTCCTAGGGTGGTATGTCGAAAGTGGATGTTACTGATCCCTTCTTCATTTATAAAACCACATGATTTACCATCCGCATTTGGGCACAGAGCACAATTGAAATTTCAACCCCCCTCGCCCCCATTAACATTGTATCCTTGGTAGTATCGCTATACAGAGTTTTCAAATCATTACCCAGTTTTCTCAGGGTGCCTACAACTTTTTCCGGGGGTATATTGTTATACAAATTTGCTAGTACCATACAGGTCTTTCTATCCACATGAATTTTAATCAATTGATAGTATATCTCCTCTATACACATCACTACCTCTTTAATTTTCAGCATGTTGGAGACATAGGTGCAAAGCCCTCCCTTTGCCCTTCCACAAGACCCCGCAACAGCTGGAGTGTGAAACGTTTTAAACCCATTGATGTGGATTATGTCCTTTGCCAACGTCTCCTGAAAACACAAAATATCATAGTTTAATACATCAGCCCAAATTGGGTTTATTTTATTTATTTTTTTATTTTAAAGGTTTTATATAGCGCTGGCTAGACCCGGAGGTATCAGAGCGCTTTACATGAGTATCAGACCATAGTTGCAGGTTACATTGTTACAAAGGTACACAGTTATTAGAGCTTGGCAAACATAGTTACATGTAAGGTCGAGACTACAAAAAGGACATATACGTAAGGGAAAAAGCAGGCAAGGGGAGAGATTCAGGGGAGGGGGGAAGGAGCAGGGGAAGTAGACAGAGAAAGGAGGAGGGAAAGAGGAGGGGAGGGTGAGAGAGACAGCATGGAAAGAGGAGGGGGAGGGTGACGGGAACACTAACCGGTAGACGAGTCAAAGCTGCGTCCAACGTCCAGTAAGCTGTGATCCCAGGGGAAGTGGTATCATTTCCCCATCTCTGTTGCGAGAGGTTCCCTATATGCAGTGGACTCTCTCAGAGGGGTCTCTGAGACTCCAAGGCCTACATACTGGATCCTTCCCCAAAAGGGGAGAGGGAGTGCTTGGCAAGGGGTGCCATCCCATACCTCTACTGTGGGTGGCTCCCTTGGCGCTGTGGACTCTCTCAGCGGGTTCGTTGAGACTCCAGAGTATAAATATTGGATCTTTCCCCAACAAGGGGAGGAGTGCTTAGTCAAAAGGGCACAAAAGGACAGGGGGCTAGGTGGTGTAGCAGGCAAGGGGAGAGATTCAGGTGAGAGGGGATAGGAGTAAAGGAAGTAGACAAAGAAAGAAAGAGTACTAAATGAGAACGGACAGCATTGGTTAGGGGGACAGACTGTTTTCTCTCTGTGGCCATGAATTTGCCCCATCTCTAAGGTAAAAACCTAGCACAGGCCATTCCAGAAGCTTTGCCATCCAGGACATGAAGCACACAGTTTGTAATTCGAATTATTCTTCACAATTCACAGAAGTTTATAGTACGCTGCACATCAGCAATCCAGATGTTATCATATTAAGTTCTGCAGAGGATGATGTTCAGAACTAACAGTGATTAACCCATTCATTATCCAGGGAGATAGTTCAGAATCATGAGGCTGCGGAGAAGATCATGAACCCAATGAAGGCCAACTCGTGGACCGCAGGGATCTCTGTAGAGGACACGTATTGGAGCAGGCATAGGTTCTCCAGAACGTTCAGATTGAGGATAAAGTGGCACAAGACGTGGTAGGTGATGGTGTGCGCAGTGCCTCCCGTTTCTGAGGCCAGCGCGTCCGCGATTGTTATTCCCTAGTATCCAGGGGGAGGGAAGGAGTGCTGGAGGGTCTGGTGAGCCTTCCGATGATTAGTGGTTCGGGGCGGGCAGCCGCCATCCCCCCCGCGCTCCAGCACCCGATGTCGATCTTTCTTCTCCGAGCCCCGCCGTCTGCAACACATCGGCGCAGGGCTCAGGTGCAAAGCTAGAGGTGCGCTGTCTGCGCTGTACCTCGCTGCGGCCTCAAAATATTGCCGGGAAAGTGACGCCGGAAATGAGGCGGCCCGGAACGGGTCCGCGAGTAATGGGTGCCATTTTGAGGGTTCACCACGGCTGCTCCTTCCCTCGGTGTTCGAACAAGCATGGGGCCTCCGCAGCACAGGGCGAGCCCCGCTGCTCCCTACAGTCCGGCCCGATCCGGAGAATCGGGCCTAGGCCCCGGAACCAGGAGCGCGCTCAGCACACGGGCTACCCCAACCCCCAGCCAGCACTCACCGCACCAGGCCACAGCGCAGGGTCCACTCCCCTCAGATCCGGGTGACGAGTACACCTCTCGGCCATCAGGGTGTGCCGACTCGCAGCAGCTCTCGATCCTCAGCGGGCTCACAGGTCACTCCCGGGTATGCAGGATGGAGGTGAATCAGCTCCGCTGTTGTCAGGTATGGGGGCTCTTAGAAGCCAAAAAACTGCGCAGAGTGTTAGTTCGGTCAACGAAATTGCTGTCGATGTCAGCGGGCACAACACCCACGAAGCCGCATGGCCCAGCACCTCTCAGGTCAGTTGCATAGAGGTATCGGGGCTCAAAAAGTTACTGTTTACTGCACCTTCGCACGCGGCGACCATATTATTTATTACCGCTTCTATCTGCCATGAAAGCCGCTTTCTTAACGGCCTTGCTCCTCCCTCATTCCGCCGTCCGCCCGCCGAATCGGAGTGGTGGCGAGATTTCTTCAAGGTGGAAAAAGCCTCTGGTGTTTATCGGTCAGGATCCGTTTTTCTTTGGCCAAATGCTCCACAATTCGGGTTAGTCTGGTCCTCCGGAGCGGAGCCTAGAGCTCACGCCGCCATCTTCCTCACTCTCCCATACTTTCTCACGGGGATGTTGCTGCTCATAATTTGGCCGATTAGGATCGTAGAAAGGCGGTTGTACCTTCTACGTGATCCACCAGCATTTCGATTTCGGGACTGGTGTTTCCGGCGGGATATGACCACGGCAAAGTGCCGCTCTGGATACCGGAGTGCGGGTTCACCACGGAGCTTCAGCTCCGAGCGGCCATGACGGCCCTTAGCCCCGCCCAAAAAAACTTGGGTTGGTCAACTTGGAACGTAAACCTGCAATGTTCCAAGAGACAAGCTTACAGAGGGTGTTATCACCGTTATCAGAGGAGCTGGATGTTATTACATTCGTAGATGGTGAACCTCCATTGTTGGGAGATGTCCGGCTTGGGCTTACTAATTTAATAGATTTAGAAGGCACCCCCGAAGTCAACTTGGTGGTACCGGTTCCCTCGTCTCCCTGCTCGATACGGGCTAAGGATGACAGGTGATTACATGTGGCTTTATAAGCCTGGACAGAGGTATATTTTTGTATGCGCGCTTTATCGCTTCGGTATACATTTGGATCGGGCTTGCAAGTGGGAAAAGGGGCGCTCGAATGAGTCAGTCAATCTAATTTAGGTAAAAACATGAGTTTTTAAAGCCCTACCGAATTTTAGGATATTAGTTTCCAATCATAGCTGGACCGGTAACTTGTCCTCCCAGTCTCCTTCTGGAATTCCAGCACCGTAATCAGACAAGCGGAGGCCGTGCAAAGCAATCTAGACTGGATATGCTTTCTAAACATGTCAGAGATGTGCGAGGTATGGGCTACTGGATGGATGGCCTTGTGACACATGCACAGGGCCTTAAACCAGCATCTCTTATGGACAGGGGGCCAGCGTAGCTGACCAATCTGGGACGAGACATCAAACTTCCTCATCCCAAAATCAATCTTGCAGCTGCATTTTGAATCAGTTGTAAACTTTTCATGTGATGGGCGAGGAGTCCAACATATAGAGGATTCCAATAGTCGAGCCTGCTAATAATCAGAGCTTGCACCAGCAGCTGTCTGGAGTACTGAGGGATGAGAGGAAGAACCTTTTTAATTGCTTCATTATCAGGAAACATGTGGGCATTACCTTATTAACGTGGTGCTCAAATGAGAGTTTGCTATCAAATAAGTTGCCCATAGTACAGGCAGTAGGTACTGGTTTGCCGCACTTTCCTAACGTCTGGGGCCACCACATTGAAGACCAAACTGCATGGGCAAATGTAGTGAAGCGTCAGGTCCAGTCAATCTCGTTTGAACTGGATCGCGCTTCACTCCGGTACAACTCCCATACACTAGCACTTGACAGTTCATACATTTCTGGGAAAGCACAACCTTACTTGCGAGATCCACTCTCAGTCCAAGCCAGAAGGAAAATCCTGTTTCTACGTCTCATCACCCTTAAGATCCTGGACTTTAACCCAACATGGGCGCGAAAAGACAACACTGTTTCCTGCCGGTTATGTAACTACCATAGAGAATCCTGGTTACATCTCTTATGCTGCTGCCCCACTCTGGCTAGTGATTGCCATCGTTTGCTACGGCCCATCCTGAGGGACAAGGGCTTTAGACCCTGCAGGGCCGCTTCGGATTGGTACTTCTCAGAAACTGCTACCAGCTTACTTGCCAGAGCAGGCAAGTTCATCCATCAAATTAGAATCACACTTGACATCCAGCAAAAGGTAGTAGAAACTATGGCCAACATCATTCAGCAACTGAACCAGCCGGCGCCCTAGCCCCAATGGATGTTACTCAATCCAGAGGTGTCCTAACATGCACAATCGGAGCACAAAGGCAGACGAGGGCCGAGAATGGAGCATATCAAGAACTGTCATCAAAGCCAACGGACCGTACTAAGGCAACGACCGCAACGGACCGCATAATACCATTGAACTTTCAATAGGACTTGGCGAAATTGGAGCAAACTATTATGTTAATGAGCTGATTTCTTATTTGAATTTATTTTTAATATCCAGGTTGTAGCCTTAGAAGAACACAAAGTAGTAATCGGGGATATGTAGGTATGGCGCATTTTTACCCCGACCGCCGGGAAGCTTCATACTGTAAAGATTTTAAGTAATCATACAGTTAATAAATTTTACTTATCAAGACCAGATCGGAGGTTTACCAAATAACAAAACCTCTGTTTTGTTTGAGTTTAACCAGAGGGAGTTAGGATTCAGCCAGCTGGCCACATTCATCAGACAGACCTTTAACTGCTCTTGGAGATGTTTGATATAGCTCTCCATGCGGATGATTATTTGAGCGTCATACAGATAACCAGAAAATTGATAGCCAAAAGAGGCAATCAAGTCCACCAAAGGGTAAATGTATGTATTTAAAGGGGTAGGATTGAGGGCAGAACCCTGGGAGACTCCACAGGAAATGTCTATAAAAGCTGAACAGAATGTTGCCATCTGAACAGCCTGTGCTCTAATTCTCAGAAACAATTCAAACCATCTTAGCGAATATCTCTCAGGCCAATTACATTTAGGCTTTCCAGCAGGAGAGGATGTGAGACCATATCAAAGGCAGCTGACAGATCAAGGAGGATGAGAGCCGCTGAGCTCCTGCCATCCAAGATCATACTAATACTGTTTGTAGCTGCCGTGAGTACAGTTTCAGGGCTAAAACATGATTTGAACCCAGATTGATGTTTGTTAAAGGTCCTTTTTCGGAGTATAAGAGGCTAGCTGCGTGTTCACCCAGTTTTCCAAACGTTTTGCAGAAAATGGGACATGGGTCGATAATTTAAAGGATATTGGGAACTAATGCCTCCTTTTTTGGTCTCGGCCTGCACCAGCGCTTGCGCTGGTCTGGCCGAGAGTTTTAGTAAGCGGGTTTTGGAAGTGCAAACCCACTGGCTTTCGGCTGGCGACCAGCTTGCATTCACGTGAGCGTGCACGCGCGCCATCTGCCTTTCCTCCCCCTCCCTCACCAGAGAGCGCGTTTCTTGTTTTTAGAGAGACCATTCCGTTCCCTCTTGCCACTATTTGTGTGCGGTGCGTTTCCTGGTGTTTGATAGTTCCCTAAATGTGTTTTTGTGTACGGTTTCAGTGTGGTTTAAGAGACATCCTGAGGAGGAAGGTGGCGTTTTAAGAGACATCAATATATATATATATATATATATATAGATTCACAAGATTACTGGAGGGTTTTCATTCGCAGCATTTGTTCAACAAGGAAGAGACTGAGTTTCATATCTCGCCACAATCCAGGGACAAAGTTGGAATGAATGCTGTTAATGCAGCTGTGCTTCAATATGATCAGATTACGTTTATTGCTTATCAGTGGCATCTTTTGGCTTCTTTAACATATATATAAACAAACCTATTTAAATTTTGCAAATCTGAATTGAATTCCATTTTATCTGAGATTACAACAGGGTAAAATATAATTGCAGGTAATTTTCGGTTCTCCAGTGTAGCAAAGACTGCTGACAGAGTAAATGAGATAATGAGCATGTCCTCTTTGTGTGACTGTTGGATATCAAATCAAGAACTACTCTGGCCAGAATGGAGTGCAATAGAGAGCCGGGCGTGATTGGCTGAAGCCCTTGTGATTGAAAATTCTTTTTGTGTGCTTTTTCTTAAAACACCATTGCATTTTGAGTTATAACGGATGTAAATGTTGTGAAGTTAATATTGTTTTTAGCTTGCACAGCAAATGTGTATTACATAAACATTAGTACATAAAGTGCTCTATCGTTACAATATTTTACGTGTTAGTAAGCAGCATGCTGCTTTTAGTATGTTAAGAGCTGCCTTGAAAACCACACTTGCGCTGTTGCCGACGCGGTCTGCTGGGGAAAGAGGCAGCAGCTATAGGGGTTTAAAACGCCACCTTCCTCCTCAGGTAGGCTGGCATGTTGCTAACAGTTGAGAGACAACTGTGGGCTAACTGCCTGTTTCTCACCTTTTAAATTTGAGGGTTGATATAGGCTGGTTCCTATTCTGTAATTCTGGGAGGTTAGACGCTTTTAAATCCGCCATTGTAAGACTTTTCAGTTGCTCACCAAAAGATTTGCTACTACGATACATATGTCTCCAATATATATTTCTTTAATTGATCCCTTAAGACTAGGTGTTATGGCTTGTGGACCTCAGATGTTCATTCTCAAACCTTCTTAGAGACAAGTAAATGGTGCACATTTTTTTTAGACTTGCATACTGCTTGAAAACTTTCCCTGCTTTGGGCTGTCACAAGCAACCCCCCCTCCCCCCCGTATCGTTGACTTAACTTGGGCCTCTGTAGATACAGATTTCTGCAGGGGCTTTCCCTTTCTCGATAATTATGAATTTTGTTTGCCACATAATCCACGATCTGTTATCTAATTGGCAGATCTGAATAACAGAAAAGTGGTTTCTGCCTCTTACTTAAGGAGTGCAACGTAAAAGTTAACTTGTCACCCATTTCATCTGTTGTTTCATGTATTTGTTTCCCTAAGTAATATCCCTAGTTAGTGGATTGAGTAACACCTGTCTAAAGTAAGGAAAATCTTTAATCTATATAATTTCAAGAGGGCATTAAGAATGATTGCCTTGTTGGTCTAAAAGTGGTTTTACATGCACATTCTTAACGCAGCAGCTATTTCAACAAGCATTGGCATAGCCAATAGGTCTCGCTTTTGGGACATAATAAGTATTTAGTTATGCAGCACAATATCCTTGGTGCAACAACATCAACTGTTGCATGGTTAAACACTTATAAGGTCCCAAAGGCGAGACCTATTGGCTATGCCAATACTTGTTTAAAAGAGGGGTGACGTGCTGATTTACAAAAAGAGGGCACAGCGCCTCTTGCTAAGGAGTTGGTGCACATGGTAGTTATCAAAGGAGAAAAAAAGGAAGCTCGCTCTTTAAAGATTCCAATAGGACAGGGATCACCAGAGTTGATAGTTAAAATTCTGGATATCGCCGCCTCTGTTATCGGTCTAAAATCTGACCAACAAGTAGAATGCTGATGAGCTTGATCCGATCTTTTTACAGCTGCTGCTACTGAAGTAAATGATAATAGATTAGCTGAGATCTTGTTCTGGAAAAACTCTGCCAATTCCGAACAGAGCATTTAGCATTGATCTGGGGCTGCACTCATTGCTCTCTGCAGTGGTGGAACAGCAACACCTTTTGCAAAGCCGGCCCTTTTTCGACCCAGTTCTGCAAGTGACAATGACAACGGATGCTTCCCTCAGCGGGTGAGTGCGCACTTACAGGATTTGACTGTTTAGAGTATATGGAAACCCCATCAACAAGGTCTCCACCTTGGCTACCTGGATCTGCTGGCCATCCAGCTAGCACTCTAGTCGTTCCTTTGTCACACTCAGCACAAGGTGGTCCTCATTCACACAGACAACATAATTGCCATGTTCTACCTATAGAAGCAGGGCGGCACTCACTCTCCACAGTTGTCTGCTTTAGCGAAAGGCATTTGGCCGTGGGCACTCCATCACGGAATCCATCCACTAGAGAAATGCCTACAGGGAGTGGACATCGACTTTGCAGACCTGCTCAACAGGATGCGTTAACAAGTACACAAGTGAGAACTCCACCCACAAGTCCTACTCCAAAAATGCAAAATGCCCAATCCTCTCCTCAGGATGCCCACAGTCTATCAGCAATACACTAATGATGAACTTGTCAGGGATATATGCCTACGCTTTTCCGCTTCTCCCTCGTCTTCCCTTCATGGGTTAGAAGTTTCAGCAAACATCCCTCGCTCTCATCCTGGTGGCTCCCACCTGGGCCAGACAGCCATGGTTCACCACCTTTCTCGATTTGTCCCTAGTACCTCATGAGAAACTGCCAACCCGGCCGGACCATCACAGGCGGAACCAAGGCACAGTCAGACATCCCGAACTCCAGACACCTAAATCTTGCGATTTGGCTCCAGAGGTCTTAGAATTTGGCTACCTCATCCTCCCTCCAGAGTTCATGATTGCACTTAGAGGCCCACAGGCCTACAACGAGAGCCTGCTATGCAGCCAAATGGAAGAGGTTTGTGCACTACTGGATTCCAAGGCACATCGACCCCCTCAAAGCAGCACTCCGAGGCATTGTCTGTTATCTGCTTCCCTTGCAGAAGTCCGTCCTCGCTTATACTTCCATTATACTTCATTTGGCTACAGTTGCTGCTTAACTTCAACACCAGGAACACACTTCACTCTCCAGTCATTATGGCTTTCATGGAAGGACTTACGGGTGGGGTGCCACCTGCCCCCGTCTGGAATCTCAACATAGTTCTCACCAGACTTATGGGCCTCTTTTTGAGCCACTTTGCTTGTGCCCTTTGCATTTCCTTTCCTGGAAGATAGCCTACCTAGTGCCCATCACCTTTGTCAGGCTTGTGAGTGAGCTTCAAGCTCTTACCCTGGAAGAACCTTTCTTCCAAGTTCACAGCAATAGAGTAGTCCTTAGAACAAACCATACATTTCTGCCATAGGTAGTGTCTTCTTTCTACCTCAATCAGACTATCAAACTCTGTGTTCCTCCCACATTCAGTCAGTGGCAGAGAGGGCTCTTCACAGCCTAGATGTCAAAACGACCCTCATCTGTTACATTGACAGGACTAAACCCATACCAAGACACAGCAGCTCGTTGTCTCTTTTTAAAAACCACACAAGGGCAATGTGCTCTTTAAAACTGGAATAGCATGATGGCTGTTCAAATGTATCCAAACCTGTTATGCCAAAACAACATTTGCCTGACCCTCCAGACCCCACTGTACCCAGAAGAAGGGGGCCCTCTATGCCTTTCTTATGTAACATCCCTATAGCTGACATCTGCAAGGCTGCTAACTAGTCTACTCCACATTACTTTGTGGCTATCTTAGCATGCCAATAAGCTAATGTTGGCCAGGCTGTACTATGTACACTTTTTCAATATTTTGCAACATCCTCAGGCTAGCCACCACTCAAGGGAGAACTGCTTTACTGTTTATGCAGAGCATGTGTATCTACAGCTACACATACCACAAACGGAAAATGTAACGGACCATGTGAGCATCTGTTCATGGCATGTAGTGCTGTAGATTCACATGTGCCACCCTTCTCCCCGGAAGCCTTTGGTTGTTACACATGCCTTTCTTTCTTCTTATGGTCATCTTCTTCTGTATCTCTATGATCCATTTCCATCCTCTCCCATCATGTGGAAAAAAAATGAAGCCTATGCCCACACGCGTTACCAGCAATAGGTGGATTCACTATACCTCGTGACTCATGCTTCGTCGAAAAAAGAAAAAAAACAAGTTGCGCACGTCCAAGCCCAACACTAGATGGCAGGAGTAGGCACAGCATGTGAATCTATAGCACTACATGCCACAAACTGCAGCTGACAGGTTAAGTAACATTTTCCTTTCAAAGCGAACATTCAGTATGGACTATACGCTATGGATACTGCTTCCTACAGTGTCAAATACCGGCATCCTGCTCCCCCGGCACGGATGGCTTTGTGACTTAGGTTTTAAACCAGAAGTGCACTAACACCTTCCTAACATACCGTTCGATGAGGAACATCTCTTTGGTCCACAAGTGGACGAGATGTTAGAAGAGATCAAAAAAGATATTGCGAAGTCCACGTGCGATCTGCAACACCAAGGGCCTCCTTTTGTTGGCATCAGTCAAGGGGGGGGCGGGGACAAGACAACACCCCCAGGTCAGATGCAGTCCTATCAGTGCAAACGGGCCTGTCATGAGTCCTAGGCAGGCATGAGAAACTCACGGGGAGGATATGGAGGGAACAACAGCAAGGAAAGAGGAGAGACAGCTCCAGAAAATCAGCTCCCGCTCCAACGCACTGACTCGGCACAAATCTCCCCAATCATCCAATACCTGTCCAGGGGAGAATAAGATGTCCAGTGTCGCTGGGTGGAAATCGCTTCCGAGCAGTGGGTGTTAGCAGTGGTCCAGCAAGGCTAATGTTTAAAACTCCACACCATTCAACCCAGCATACAACTACACCATCAGCAAGAAAAGTTAAACTGCTCCTCCAAAAGGGTACAATGCGGCCTGTGCCCGCACAAGTGTGGAGAAGGCATCTGTTCACTGTACTTTGTTTCAAAGCAAGACGACTACCTCTGGCACTAGCTCAACATCCGCCACAACATCCATCTTCTGGTCGCCCAGGGGTGGACAATGACTTTGCAGACCTCTTAAACAGGATGTACCAAAAGTCCACGAGCCTACCTATCGACCTATTTGCCACCCCAAAATATAAAAAATGCCAAAGATTTGCCTTCAGGTACCCACGCCCATGGTCAAGAGGCACCGCACTATGGATGAACTTGCCAGGAATATTTGCTTATACTTTTCCACCTCTCCCACTCCTTCCATATCTGGTCAACAAAATGAGGCAGGTCTCTGCGACCCTCATTCTGGTAGCCACATCTTGGGCTGATAGCCCTGGTACTCAGTGCTCTTGGACATGTTGGCCAGCCCACACAAGAAACTTCCAATCAGGCCGGACCTTCTCACTCACCAACATGAACAGATCAGACACCTAGACCCAAGGCAGCTTAACCTTGCGACCTGGCATCTGAGGTCTTAGCGTCTGAATATTTACACCTTACAGAGGAGTGAATGTGCAGCTTGCGACAGCATGCAGGCCTATTACTTGTGCCTGTTATGCCGCTGAGGGTAAAAGATTAGCCCATTTCTGCATCTCCAAGCAGTTAGACCTCTTTAAGATTAAGGTTTTACAAATACTATTTTGTACCTACTTCACCTTTATGAGCAATATCTTCACTCAGGCGCACCAGTTAATTGCAAGCCCTTACTATTGTAGAGCCATTTTTTACAGTTTCCCATATTCCTACCTGAGGTAGTATCACCTTTTCACGTGAATCAGACCATTGAGCTGCCCATATTCTTTTCCATTACCTAATTCTGTAGATGAAAGAATGTTACACACCTTAGATGAAAAATGGGTGCCCATGCATTAGATTGAATGGACTAAACCTTTTCAAAAGACCATTCAATTTTTTTTGTTGCCATAGCAAAACCTTATCAAGGAAGGACAGTCTATTTCTAAAACAGGCATTGCAAGGTGTATTGTTAAATACAAGCAATCTCGCTGTACAAAGGCTAAATTTGTACTCTCCATGCCTCCCAGGGCGCTCTCTGCATGTAAACAAGGAGCACCCATGGCTTCCTTTGGTAACATTCCTTTAGCAGATACTTGTAAAGCTACTACTTGGGCAAAACCGCATACTTTCACAAAGAATTACTGTGTAGACACATTAGCTTGTCAAAAAGCTATAGTTGGCCGATTGATATTAAGAACTTTGTTTCCAACATCTGTATCATCTGCCTGTTAGACACCGCAAGGAGGAATCTGCTTTACAGTTGATGCAAAGCACGTATACACAAGCTACAAACGGAAAATTTTACCCTGTATGAATGTGTTCATAGCATGTTGTCCTGTAGATTGTCCACGTGCACCCACCCTCATCCCCAGAAGCAGGCAGTGACATGTTTTCACTCAATATATATATTATCAACTCACAATGCGCTGAACACATACCGATTACTCACTACACTTTCACCTGCTGATCAAATCAAAAACAATCTATGGTGGAGTCGGTGCCCATGCGCATTATGGAATAAGTGAGGAGTTGCACAGAATCCTGTGGCTCAAAACTTCTTCGAAGAAAAACTAGTTGTAATGTCCGAGCCCAACACTAGATGGCGGTAGTATGCATAGCATGTGAATCTATAGCACTACATGCTGCGAACAGATGCATACAGGTTAAGTAACATTATCCTTTAGACTGCGAGGGCATGGTGTGGGGAGGCGTAGGCATCACCACGCTCTTTTCCCCAGGCAGAGCCCTTGCACCGGTGTAATTGTAAAGTATAGCTCTGGCTGGGAGCCATAAAGCACTTCCTGGAACGGTTGTGGATGTCAATTCCAGATTATGTGGGAAGGAGTCCAAATGCAGACCGTCATTAGCAGTTGTGGCTGCCTTGGCAAGGGGGCATTTTGGAGCTGTTGAAGCCTATTGTTGCAATCTGGCACCCCATTGTAGAGAAGCCTAGGGTGGCTGCCAATGTGGTATAGTGCTGTCTGTAGGCCATGCCTGGCGCCATAGGTGCGTTCAGCGGAAACCATTGAAGCCCCGCAACCCTTCTTAGGCTGCTTTGTATGTAATGCCTCTAAAACACCATTTGATGTGGCAAGAGCCCTTTCCTCGCTCTGGGACCTTCAAGGTACCATTGAATCTGGAACAGTAGTGTTACCGGTCTATTGCTCATCCTCCTGTTCAGGGTCTCAATGGGACTGTGTGTGGCACAGGCTCCTCCTGGAGATTGGAATCTCCCTATTAAGGGGTAGTTTATTTAAAAGTCTGCGTGTGTTCCACTACTCGTGTTACCAATTGGTCACGTCATCAAATGTTGGTCCACTGTTTGGGCTCCTTGGTCCTGTGGGTAAATCTATGTGGGCGGTTCTACCTCAAGACCAACGTAGGCAGCGGTGTTATGGGACCGCCACAAGAGGGAGCCAGAGTGCAACAAATAGCTTCAAAATTGGCTCCTGCTAGAAGAAACTGCAAAATATCATTTTAACTGGGGCTCAGAAAAACTTGTACTAGAGTGAACTCAACGTTACACTAATACCTTGAATAACTGAAGTTAAGTTTGTGATGGAGGCACGAGGGGGTATGGAAAGGGAAGAGAGAGAGGCTGTTTGAAACTTCATAAACAGTCCTGAAATTCAGGTGTATTTTGAAAATACCCTCCCACCCCCTTCTCCCCTTCTCAAACAGTACGGAATTTCTCAAGAGACAATAAGTAATATTTAAGTTTTATTAGAAAGCTGCAGAGAAAAAAAAAAATAATGTGGCAGGTAATCTTTACAGTAGATTTAATATACAATTTTGCACAACTCTGTAGTCTTCATCTTCGGCCCCAGAAGAGACCATTTTGAACTTTGATAAAGTGCAGCATTATTTTGGTAAAATGTGCAGAACATGGGTACAAAAAGGGTGCCGCTTCCCACTGCGTCCTTTGGCCTGTCGTCCTTGGCCTCTCAGCTGAGACGGTTGATGACAATGTGTCAGTCGCTGTCATAGCATAGTTTGTGTGTAGTTGTGGTTGATGGCATGGACAGGAGTTGTGAAGGTGTGTACTTATGAGGCGGAAGGAGGTAGGTGTGCAAACCTCAGACCGCGAAGCCCTGGTTGAGCACTGTCTGTGCTGTGTCCTGGGAATGCGCAGTCCAGAGGTAAGCAGCGGAGAGAGCACACAGTGTGATCTGAGGCATGTTGTGCCTCGTATCTTGTAGTGGCTTGCTTGACAAGTACGTTTAACTGATACCCGTTAGGAATGGAGATGAAAACCAAGTCGTGTGTTCGATAGATTAGGCACCATATTTGCATATTCTGCCACACCCTTGTCTGTCCTTCAAACTCTTCTTTCTGTGATTGCCTGTTCACATTGTGGGAACTTCGGTACCATGGGATCCGGCGGCCCTGGGCTCCATCCTCAGCATGGACACATTCCTGGTCTTGGATGCACTGTGTGTCTGAGGCGGGGTGTAATATTCCAAGTTACCAGACGATAACAGGAGTCCTGCAGAGTCAGATGTATAGCTCTATAGACCTTACTTAAAGTATCAGGTTCTAGTCAGAAGCCCCACGAGGAGCTACATGTATCTTGCTCATGCTACAGGCTTACACGCTGGTCACTGGTGGAATCGGGGGAGGGGAAACACTCCACGCACTGACATCACACACTCCATGCACCAATCCAGTCACGCAGGGAATGGAGACACATGGAATACCACACATGGTCATCAGCTGGCCTCCATGTGTGGTGAACCACCTTGCACTCAGAGGTGGGAGTCCAATACTACAAGTTGGTCCCACGGGCCAGACAATCCCTGGAAGTGTGACTGAGGCCTGGAGCGCCTCATCCTGCCGACCAACCAAGCTTGCTTAATCCAGCCAATATATGGCCGAACCTCATTCCATTGGACAGGATAGTAGATCGAGGTTTGGCCATCTTGGTTCAGGAAAGTATCTAAGACTGGCCTGACGACCTGAGGGCTGGAGTATGTCGAAGACTGGGCTCTTGTTTTCTTTGACATCTGTGACAGTCGGCCATCTTTGCAACTCAATCCATGCCCAGTGGATGCTGTTCGGCCATCTTGGCTCTGGACTGTGTGTTATTTGACAACCTGCTGAAACATTACATGAGGCTTACAAGGCAGACCTCTTTACCCGACTTCAAGTGTCCCCTCCAAGCCTGGCGTCATCCACCACTCTTTCTGATCCCAGCCGTCCTCATGCCCAACAAACTGCCTCCATCTTGGTTTAGCAGCTGTTGTCTGTCAACACTACTACTACTATCGCTGTAAGGCTGCCCTGGGCCAGAGGCTTGGTGGATCTCCAACCCAGGATCCGAGTGTCCCGCTTGACTTGATGGCCATGACTGCTTTTAGTAGCCACTCTTCTGCGATCTCTTGCCCACTGGAGTTCAATCGGCCATCTTGGCTCAGGAGCTGGTGTCTAGGACTGCCTTGATGACCATGGTATTGTCCTGCAGGTAGTTGTTGGCACCGGTGTGTATGAGGTCGAGTGGGACAAATTCTGGGATTCCGCTGGCCACATTCATCGTGGTGACTGGCTGATGGAAGGAAGCGGAGCCTGAGGATGGGCGGAAGGAGGCAGATACGTGGTGTTGGTTGGTCTGGTCCAACAGCAGGAAGACGACCTGCGGCAGAGGATTATAAAAGAATCTGTTAATAGTGGGCAGCAAAAAGATCTCACCAATGCAGATCAAGAGACGGTCCTGCTCCCAACAGTGGGTTATTACCAACAGCAAGAATGAGAGCGAAAAGTGACAACAATCAGCGGTTGTGGTACACACCCCTGCCCAAATACACTGTCAGTGAAGCAATATGTAGGACATAATGTGTACATCTGGTCTGCAGTGACACCCAGTTGAGAGTGAGAGTTTAGCACCAGCTCAGTTCCCGGAAGAAGCCCTGCAGTATGACTTCTGCCACACGGGGTCACTGCAGCACCTGTGATTGCAGAGAATGACCTATAGTGGTTACGCATCAAGTCACTGTCACTCACCTTATGCAAGAAGGGCCACGCCAGCTGAAAGTCGTATTCCCCCTTCATTATCACCAGAAAGAGTGAGATATGGCTCCTGTGACCCGTGCCATCCCCATTGAGGAAGAGCTTGAGGCACACCTTGTAGCCGTAGCGCCCAGTGTAAAAAGCTGTAGGGAATAGAGGGGGTACTCAGGTCAAAACTGTAGACCACAGATAACTCCTGTCCATCACATCCCACCACCACCCCATGCCAAACACCCCCATAAGGTTGTAAAAGGTGTATTCCTGTGACAAAAGTAGCAGACTCCCTCTACTGGGCAGGGGAGTGGAGGAGTGTAATGAGCCCAAGAGAACACTGCGCTTCGATGATAAATCTACTGGACCGTGTGGAAACGGAGGAGGACAGGAATGGGAGTAAGCAAAGATTCCACATGAGCAGTGCTTAATTTGTAAAAAGAAAGCCCTCGTCAGAAGGCTTGCCCAGCTTGCACCACCCATTGCCACTGCCAATGACAGTACATACACACACACACAACTACTAACCATCACACTGCTACAAGTGTGACATTTCAGAACGTTCTAAGCCCCTAAAGCTATAACAACGGCTTGGGTGGCTGGTATTAGTTGTTTATAATGTATATTGAATTAATAAACAACTGTTGTTCTACTCTTCTTTTAATTGCACAAACAGGGCCCCCATGTGGCAGCTATCAGAAGTGCCGGTTCCGAGCACCACAAACTACCATGTCAAATTAAGCACTGCGAGTGGGTAACACCTGCGGTAAGGACCCTCAAACAGAATTAAATCCCAACTCTAAGTCTGCAGGTGGAGTTACTCTCGGGCAGTCTCTCTTGCACAGCGCCCACTCCACTATGTGTTCCCTCAAGGCGCTCACCTGGTGAGTAGAGGGCGGGCCTCTTCCCCGTGCAGGCCTCCTTCATTTTCCGCTCTACGTCGTCGATCTTCCAGATGAAGGTGCCGTCGTAGGTGGCCTGCTGTATGGCCTGAAGGTGTGTGGCCAGACCCTGAAGCATCATGTCCTTCAGCACCAGCAGGGAGTCCTGCTCCTTCACCTGCAGGGGGCAGCAAAGAGAGGTCAGGACTAGTGGGTTCTGCTCACAAGACTGCCACACTCAAACTAGGAAAGACTCTATGGTAGTTTCAAATGCGGGTCAAGTGAAAGGTTGTAGGTCAGAATACCATAAAAATAATTATTGTCTTACATTCATATTGTGCCGTAAACATCGCTCATTTTCTTATATTAACTCCAATGAGGTGATATTTTTAGACGAAATTAAGAATGCCATATTTAAGTCAGACCATATTCTAATAAGTGGTGTAATCACAAACAGAAAGTATGTTTTCACATCGTGCTGTAACCCTAAAGAGACAATTTAACGAAGTCCAGGGCTTCCTCTAGTGTTTTGCGGTCCACTAATTCACAAATGGGCCTATAAAGATATGCGAGCGGTGGGGTCTTTTTTACATAAATATATATGAAGGGCCTATTGAATTTAATGCGCTGACCCAGACCTCCTGCTTACTAAAGGACTACAAGAGCTGTTACTCCCTTTGATGGTTAAATATAGTTGGAACCCGGCGCAATCACTCAAAAGGCTTTTTCTGTTACAGAGGCAGGTGCCAACCGCCGCTGGCACTGCAAGGGGCATATACAAATGCCACAATTACCAGCTGTCAGGTCCTGTCACTTTTCAGGTTCGAATTTCAAATTATGAAAGACGCAGCTTCCTTTTTGGTACCCTATGTGATCCTGAAATACTCTAATGCTGGCCACTGGTATGGCTGGAGGACACCTATTTATATAGGTTATTTTAATGTTTTTTTAGGCGCTCATATGAGCAAAGGACGCTACAGATTACTGATGTAACAGGATGGAAAGGGAAAAAAGACTGCAGTAACGTTAGGTCATTCAGGAGTGAACTCTTCGTGCAAGGGATTTATTCGTTTTCAAGAAGTTCTGATGTTGGGTTCAAAGCAAAGATGGGGTGTACGAGAGCTCCAGAGGGGGAGTCATGTAGTTAAGGCACAGGCCCAATACAGCGCCAGGAGGCCAACTGCCGGCATCTGGTCGGGTGCTATGGCGTGAATCATTGGAAAGACACCACGTGCTGTGCCGGGCAAGGCTTAGTGCACTAGGCAGAGAATTCTGAATCAGCGGCGTCACACGGGTTGGTGTCACCCAGTGCGGTAACTCATGGTGTCACCCCCTCGCGACTTACCCCATGACACCATCACCATGGGGTGACACCTTTCCCAAATGAGACTATTTAGTAAATAGTCTCATTTGGGAAAGGTGTCACCCCATGTGATGGTGTCCGGGACACCATCACATGGGTAAATTTAGTAAATAGTCATGTGATGGTGTCACCCGGTGCGGTCTGCACCCCCCGCACCCACCTAGTGACGCCACTGTTCTGAATTTGATCTTGCGTTTGATGGACTGCCCCTTCCTGCACAAAAGCAATCCTGAATGCAACGCAAGCACCCTTGCACCATGGTACAAGGGTGCTTGCATTGGCACTGGGAAATCCAATGTGTGCCAGCACTGGGGGAAAAAACAGGGATGCGTTATATCGTGATACATACAGCACATTCCTGCCTTTTGCCTGTAATGCAGCGCAGCAAGGAGACTTGCTGTGCTGCGTTATTTTTAGATAAATATGGCACCAAAAATATTTTTGTGGCAACGTTTTGTGCTGTTTGTAATTTACTCAACGTTTAATTTAAAAAAAAAAAAAAACACACGTTTGTTTTAAAGAATCTCCCTCATCCACTGCACATGGGGATCAGGTGCCTAGAAGTCCATGAACTGAAATTACCCCGCAATGCTTCCTCCCCCGACACTTACAAACTGAAGTTGAGGAGTCAACGCAACCTCAAAACTAATGAATTACATAAGTGCATCAGGAGAATTTATATTGGAAAAAAAAAAACATGCCTGAGGTGGTATTAAGAATTCCCACATAAAATCTAAAAATAGATTTGTGAAGTGCAAATTCTAACATACACCTGGGCCAAGTGCAGGGCGGTCCCAAAACATTTTGAGCTTTGAATGAAGGAAAAGTCATACAAATGCAGGTAATTTGTGTCACAGTAGAAAGGCTGAGATGGTTTCCCCCAGCCATTTGCCTTCTATTGTTATTTGGTTTTGCGAAAATCTGTAAAGGAGGTGTAAGCTGGAGGCCACGGGGTCACTGTCAAGGCGTTGCTATGGAAACCAGTGCTACGTTCCCCCAACAGGGATTTCAACATGTCACGTGGGACATGTTGATCCCCATGGTCAAAAGCATAAGCATGTGAAATGTTGTGAACTGCCAGCATTTCCCGCTCACTAGTGTCGAGTGAACGCCCTCCTTGCCCACTCAGTCGCTGGTTTTCACCTTATCTTCCAAGATGGCGATCCTGGCCTCCGCCGATGGGCTCAGTTGGTTCTCACCACCAGATGCTTGCGCTAGCTCGCGTCTCCCCATCTCACGACTCAGTACGGCCAGGATGTTCTGCAGGGTTTTCTGCTTGGCCTCGACCTCGGCCAGCTTCTTCTCCACTGTGGACGAGATGGACTGCCCCAGCTTCTGGTCGCCATCGTTGACTAGTGCCGACTTCACTTCCTTCAGGTTGGAGGTCACTGACTGGCTGACGGTGGACGAGCTGAGTAAGGCGTCTTTCAGCAGGCGCTGGTGGAAAACCACCCTCTCCTTCTCGTGGTCTTCAAGGTCTTTCCTCCGCACCTGAGCAGGTGGAAGAAGATTGTGTCAAAGAGGAGGTATGAGCGTTAACACAATATTTCATTGTTGAGAACATCTCACCACAGCACATGGAAGGAACCCTTGTTCTAAGAACATCTCACCACAGCACATGGAAGAAACCCCTGTTCTAAGAATATCTCTCCGCAGCACATGGAAGGAACCCTTGTTCTAAGAACATCTCACCACAGCACATGGAAGGAACCCTTGTTCTAAGAACATCTCACCACAGCACATGGAAGGAACCCTTGTTCTAAGAACATCTCACCACAGCACATGGAAGGAACCCTTGTTCTAAGAACATCTCACCACAGCACATGGAAGGAACCCTTGTTCTAAGAACATCTCACCACAGCACATGGAAGGAACCCATGTTCTAAGAACATCTCACCACATCACATGGAAGAAACCCCTGTTCTAAGAACATCTCTCCGCAGTCTATGGAAGGAACCCATGTTCTAAGAACATCTCTCCACAGTCCATGGAAGGCACCCCCACTTTATAGAACATCTCTCCACAGCACATGGAAGGAACCCCCATTTTATAGATCTCTCCACAGCCCAGGGAAGGCACCCCCACTTTATAGAACATCTCTCCACAGCCCAAGGATGGAAACTCCTGTCCTAAGAACATCTCTCCACAGCCCATGGAAGGAACTCTTACAATTGCAACATCTCTCTACAGCCCATGGATAGAAGCTTTATTATTACAACATCTCTCCACATCTACTGCTGCTCGCAGCCCCTGTAATACGGAGATGTTCTCAACTGGAGGGCATGAGTGTACATGCCAGTTGAGATCATTTCCATAACTTTAGTGTGCCCTATGTTCTAGCAATCCTCCTTTTTCTGAGAACTTCTCTACACAGATTGTTCCTGATCCCCTGTTGAGATAAGTCTAGTATCAGAAGATCCTCATAGGCTGGAGCGTTACCTGCTCGCTGCATCCCAGCGTCTTGTAAGGGCAGTCAATCTTTTCCGAGGAGCAGCTGGACCTATGCTTCTCCTACAAGAGAAAAGGTGGGAGGTTAAAATAGAGCCAATAAAGGCGTTCAGTGAGGTTGGGAGGCAAGGGTGGTGGTTGTGGTGTAATGGGGGTTGGACCCACACTCATCACACCACAAGTGAGAGAAGGACAGGCTACAGTCCCACTGTGTCTCCAGGTGAATGCTGGTAGACACCAAAAACCCATGAAGCGAGGAAGAAGCCACCTCCTGACGGGGAGCAGTAAGGCGGTGACCCAAACACCCCTCCACCAGGACATCAAACTCACGTCTTAGATAAAGCCACTTTGACCACAGGGTGTCCGAGGTGGAAGGGAACAGTGGGCCACCCACCCTTTGAGAAGTTTGCTTTCCTCTGGTGATCAAAGCCTCGTTCAAATGGAGTACAGCTGTTTTTCATACCTCAAGTTCCTTGAGCGGCCCGGTCCAGTCACAACCCTTGTTGGAGCATGATACGAGCAAGTTCAGCACCTCCCGCTTGATAGCGTTGTCTCGAAAACACTGCAAGAAAGTGAAAGACACAACAATCAGCCGGGCGAGGGATGCATTCCGAACACCAGAGTTAATTTCTGCAGTTCCCGATTGGTCGATATTTCAGTCTGGACCTGAAGGTGCTTTGAATTCTGGGGAGAGGCAGATCGCCATGGTGTGGGATAGAGAGATCTTTTAGAGGACAAGGGACAGGAGATACAGGTTCAGTGAAACATCAAGCTAGGAACTTGGAGATTAAATGGGTTTATACTATGGAGGACTCCGTTATGGTGGAGGAGCATTGCCCCACTGAAAAATAAAATGATAATAAAACCAGTTTATTAACATTTTATTTTTCTTTCTGAGCCGATTGCCAGCCTTGGGGGGGGGGGGCATCCTGACGAGCGTCATTGAGGGTGGAGGGGAGTTGTACACTGTAAGTGCGCGAAATGGTTTGGCTGGCCATCTTAGAACGGCCACACCGTCATGCGCACTTACATTTCTCCACCAGACTGTGTTGCATAGCCGGGTGAAGAAAAGGCACCGGCTCCCAGTGCCTGAGCTAGTGTTAGTTCAGCCCACTCAGGCCAATCAGGAAACTGCTACCCTGCTGGTATTACCAGCAGGAGAGCAGCGCCGTGATTACCTGCTGGGAGTCTGTGCAGTGTGCACAGCGTCAGGAGAGGAGCACCGAGGCAAAGACCACAGCGGCAGGTAAGTGTTTTTTAATTTTCTACTAAACCCCCCCCCCGGCGTTCGCCCTGCCCCATTGCTTTGACCTTACAGGAGGACTCATTGGCAGAGTCTCGAGGGACGAATATTTTGGATGTACGAAGAAGTTCAGTTCCAGTCTGGGATGCGTACGTTTTCCGAGTTAGTGGTCATTCGTGATAGTAGACAGAGAAGTGGATGGAGAACTTGATGTCTGTCCAGGAGAAACCCAACCGGTGTTCTTGGAGTTTGAACAGGCAACAATCTTGAGCAGTGCTTAATTTGTAAAAACATAAGTGCCGGGCCCTCTTAAGGAGGTCACAGCAGCTTGGACCACCCATTGCCCCTGCTAGTGCTGCTAATGACAAGTGACAGTTCAGACAATTCCAGGCCCCCAAAGGTATAAGAATGGCTTTGGAAGCAGGTATTTCTAATTTTTGAAGTATATTGAATTAATAAACTTCTGTTTTGTTTATATTTTAAATTACACATACAACGCCACCATGTGGCAGACTGTCATGAGTGTCGATGTTGACAATCAAGTGCCGGGGCCGTGCACCAGAAACCATCAGCTCAAATTAAGCACTGATTTTGAGATGAATTAAATGTCTATTTTGGAACCTCTTGCCAGAACGTTGGCAAATGTGACATCTTTAGACTTTGGAAAAGGTGTGGGCAACTTTGGGGATATGAACCTGCCCAGGCTAGACTGAAGACCACTCCATGCTGCAATGATGGTGGAAAGAGCAGTCTATGTTAAGGAGACAGAGACAGATGGGGTAATGGACACTGAAGAGAACCCCTTGCCAGGGCACTTGTGGGGTGGCTTACGTTTGCAGTGGGTGGTGTGGCAGAGAATGACGTGCCTGGAGTCTGGGTGGTGGAAGATGCCCTGCTGGAGTTCTGAGAGATGGAGATGTACCAGGTGACACACAGAACTCCCCAGCATCACAGGTTTCAGTCTTGGTTATTTAAATCCATGACCAAGGGTCTGGGTGGTCTGATGAAGTCTAAGCAATGGAGGACATTATGCTAAGATCTGAACAACAACTGTGTGTAGCTTCTCAACAACACCCTGTAGGGTGAGCTGGTCCAGTTGTGGAAGACACCGTGAATGCTGCACGTGATGCTGCCTTTAGTGACTCCACCACCAGTGAAGATCTCACTACCAAGAAGGGAACTTGAAGGCTCTGCTGGTAGCAAGCCATGTTCACCAATACATATTGGTTTACTTGGTCACACGTTACTGCGTATGAGGCGCGGAAGATACCATTGCACTGAGCACTCACTTGGCCGAGGTTGTTCTTGGATTTTTCGTATGGTTCGATTCTTTCCTTTAAACAGGCGGGGCACTGGAGGTTTCCTTTCCTGCAGATCATGAGGAATAGAGATGAGGGCAAGAGGTCAATGGAGGGAAGATGACACCAAACAGAAAAGTTCTAGCGCTAGCCCATAATCCCATCATTGCATTCCTAAACCAAGCCTAGACCATTAGCAATAGGTCCTCAACCCAAAAGCCAGACCTCCTCCCTACATGAACCACCTCCAAAGCCAGACTTCAGACCAACGTTTCCCAACTCCAAGGGCAGGCCTCCTCCATCCGTTTCCCAATTTCAGTGCCGGTAGTCATCCTAGCCAACGAAGCCTCAACTCCAGGTCTGGTCTCTTCCAACAGTTCCTTAGCACTAAGGTTAGTTGTATTTTCTCAGCTTCACGTTCAGGTCTAACCCTCACCATTGTATCCACACCTTCAGGCCCCCTTTTCCCTGGGGCCATGAGCGGTGAGTATCTGAAATCAAGACCATCTTAAACCCCCACAAACACAGTATCAACTTAAAGTTCGAGGTCCAGTCTCCAGCAGACATGGTTCCAACTCTTTGACCACAGTTCCATCTCCTCCACTATATCCCCAGCTCAGCGGAAAGGCACAGCTACCGCCATGCTTGACACATCTCCAACGCCATCCTCCACTTAAGTCCCTACCTACTGAAGAGGTAGACTTCATCCCCTCCTTGTGAGTGCCCAATTCCCAAAGGCAGAAATTACCTCCTCCATTGTATTTCAAGTAACACCCCCTCTCGCCCCTCCCACATCGAGGCCACTCTGCCTGCCGCCAATCACACATGTGCTCCCTTACCTGACCAGCAGCTGGTAGCAGCAGAGACAGAAGCGGTGTCCACAGTTGATGTTCTGCACAGGGTCCCTCAGCAGCAGCTCACACTTGGTGCACAGATACTTCTGGTCGTAGGAGTGGCGTTCCAAGAGCGGGTATCCTGCCCACGTGCTCGTGTCACCGCGCGTATCGCTGCTCGTGTACAGGTCATGGAAACGCTCTGTCAGCGCAGGTGGACTGAAGATGAGGAGACTCATTGTTTGAGGTGCTGTAGGGAGGCGAGGGAGGATTCAGTGACTTGCGTTTAGTGATACTGATTCAGTTATTTGAATTGATCCCCAATGTCACTTCATGTACTTCACAAATTAAATGAACTTTGCAGAAGATTGAGAAAGGAAGTGAAAAACTCAAGGACTACATCCCCCACAATGCTCTGGGGCCTTGTTGAAGGTACGCGCCTGTGATAAGCTCTGTGCTGCTTGTCTGAGTGCTACCATAGTCTATGCTGATGGTTTTATAAATATATATATATATAAATAAACATTCACCTAATTTCTAACTCAATCTGGTGCCTCCACGCTAAATAAAACCCAGTATGTTATCTGAAAACAATTTAAAGGGAGTTTGAATGGGCTTTTCCTATGTTTTCAAACAGAGGTTGAGAAAAACTTGTTTAAAATAACCATGAAAATGAAAGTCTTAAAAGGACAATGAACATTAGTGCATTAGACCCGCAGACATCCTGCAGAAATAGTTTCACTATTCCCCCATTTTGGTTACTGCCTCTACATGGATTTTTGGGTAAAGCATGTAAAACTGAATTGTGATTTATATATGTGTTGGTTGTGTTGGTATTTCCTGATTTCATGACCTAGCTGTGATAGCAGCACCCTGTAAGTGCTGTCACAATAGGAAGCAGGGGATGGTTTGAGAGTGTGGTCAGTGGAGAGGCAGGAGTGGTTTGGGTGATGGCTGCAGACATTAGGGGCCGCGACCCCATATTGAGGGTGGATGAAGTGCTGCTTTAAGAACTGGGTGCGGAGTTCCTTTCTAAACTGCAGAAATGCTGGTGCAGGCCAGATGCAAGGGGGTAAGGCCCTGGACATCTGTATCCCTTCCTCTCCCCTGGTGCTAGCAAAGGGCGTCTGTCAGACCCTTTTGGGGGGGTTCGTGGAGAAAGCAGGTGTTACTGGGTCTCAGCCATGGGGGTTGTCTTTGTTTGCCTCTGATGTTCCGGTGTCTGTCCTACAATAACTGTGCCACCCATGCCAAGTACAACCCCTTCCACACTCGACTCTCAGTGGTAGCGATGGACGGCAGTCACAGGCTTCTTGGTGAGATGGTGTGGGGGTGACCAAGGTCAGCATTCAACAAACACACATGAATGCAATAAACGATTGTCCACCTCGGTGCTTTACTTTCAAGAAGAAAAGTACTTTAATGCAAACTAACTAAATTCTAGGTAGATGACGCTAACCAGAGGTGTTGCAGTCTCTGGTTATTTGGTGCAGCTTTGCAACACTGCTCACTGCTTTGGTGTAAAGGTATTAAAGGAGAGAAAAGTGTGAAGAGTCAGACACCTTGATGGGCGGTTTTACATTCTTTTTTTTCTTGCCATGTCACACATTTTAGCAATAAAACCCAAGTGTGTAAATGTTAATGCCTTAATGACAGTTGTGACATGTTTTTTTATATTGAAATGTTTGCATAAATATGACTAACACAGATATGCTAATGCAATCTGTAGAGAAAATTATGTTTATTCACGTTTAGATTGCCTATAGCTAATCTAGGCCTAGATTTTAAAATGGGTAACGCTGGTTGCAGTCTTGCTCTGTGACAAGTGAACACTATCTCTAGGGGAAGCTGAGTTCTAATTATCAAATGCAATGTTTCTTTGCTTTCTGTCCCATGTAAAGAAAGTGTTTTCTTTTCTTTGTGATAAGCACTGAATGTTTCAATGAGCAGCACATTCACCAAGACACCGGTAGAGTACAAGCTAGTTCCTGTTGTTGCAGACAGTGTAAGTTTGAAGGACACCGAGAGAAGCCTGTATTGTGAGGAGCCCTGAGAACTTAATGAGCATATAATTGCATCATCTTGCTCTGGCCTGATTGGATGTCTCTTGAGAACTGAGTGCAGAGATGTAAAATGCAGAATGGTGTGTTTTAAGTTAGTGCAGAGACGAATATAGTTCAGAGTGAGTGAGTGAGTTTCGATGCAGTGCACAGCAGAGTAGGAGATTCTCATTGAGGCGAACTCATGACAGTTCTTCCTCGGATTCATAAAACTTTGACTTCATTTATTTGATGCACTCGTATTTTGATTATTAATCCATAGTAATCTAATTTTTGCTTTCTGTAAACCATTAACTTTTAATAAACCTTCATGGTTTGAAGCGTAAACATGCTCTGTCTTTTTTGTGGAGCCTAATGTGCTTCACGTAATATTGAATGTGGAGGGACAAGTTAGGAACTGGAGGTGAAATGAAATAGAATAGAGGAAGATAAACTATTGAAGGAAACCAACTTCTGCCCCCAGGAAGTACTTCATGGAGTACAGGGTGCATTTAATAGGACCACATATGTGTATATATATGTAATGTTAGGCAATAAGCAGGCACCTATGTTACTCTGCTGGAACCTGCAGTGCTAGGTTCTGAAGTTCGGAGGCACGTAATACACACAGCAGCCACTGGAGGGCAGCCATACTGCACACAATAACCAGCAGTGCTCTTTAGCTGGGTACTACTCATGCGTAGATTATACCTTCCAATGTTGAAGATCTATGCCATGCTTGGCCACGCCTCAAAGTAAGATGCTGAAATGTAAGATTTGTGCATAAAACGTTGTGTGAAATGTGCCAATGAACAAAAACAATAAAGTGCAGAATGAATGTGTAAACCTGATTCACAGGGAAATGCCAGAATAGGCTATGTGATTTTGGGTAAGTTTCAGGCAGCGGGTCATTTCTTAGTAACGCGCATGCTGTGCACGGAAACCCCTCTAGGTACTAGTGAGAGTCCACTGTGTGGATTGGTGTGCAATGGGCAGGAAGGAGAGAAAGCACGGCGACCAATGCCCACCTGACGAGGCGCAGCTTCCCACTGTGCCCCTATGGCGCACCAATCTTCCTCAAGAGTAGCCTATCAGGAGTTTAAACCCTGTGCCCTTTCAATCTTCGGCCCCTCAGCTGATGGTGCCCAGGAGAGCGGTGGTTTTGTGAGAGTTTCCAAGAAGCTGTTGGGGAAGCAGAACCCACAAAACGGATGCTTTCATTCTGAAAATAGAACCTAGTAGGGGCATGCCCACCAGTACCAAAAACTGAAATAGTCTTTAAATAAAAGCACCTGACCGTCTGAACCACTGCGGAACTTCCTGAACCGAGAGAGACGTCTGGAGGGGAAGCCCAGTATTGCGTTAGTAATCCAGGAAGTCATGTTCACATCCGCTTAATGTTTCATATCTGAAGGTGAACACACATCCTCAAGCCGATGAGACAGCTCAGTAGGTTTAGTCATCACTGCTGTGAGGTGGGCAACTCCTAGCACACTTCAAGCACCAGAAAGTAACTGTGAAACTGTCTGACAGCATCACTTGACCAGAACTTACTTAATGGGACCCTGGCACCAGCAATTCCCCCAGAGAAACTCCGCACCTCCATTTCTGCAAACAAGAGCTCTGTGTGCACACAAACTGCCCCACCCGTGGGCATGGGCAGATTTCCTCCTTTGTTTCTCAATATCCAGAAAATATTACACTCTGGCGCCACAGTAAGGGAAGTGACCCGAACTCTGCCCTCCACTGGGCCCTGGAGTACAAAGTAGCCAACCCCTCCCAAGAACCCCGGAAATATTATCTCCTCGCCCTAAAAGAACTCTGGCAAGGCCACCCAGAACCCCCAAACAGAATCTCAACTAACCAGACCATGCACCGGCAGGATGGGGGGCACCCCGGAGACTTCGAACAGGCCTGAAGCAAGCACAGCACAATGTACTGGGAGACATGCCGAGGAACACACAGCACGCCACAATACTACGGATCACAGGGAAGAAACGTTGATCTGGGGCGAAAACCTGAACACAGACAAATGTTCACCAAATACAGACAGAAGGACCACAGACTAGAACTATAGTAGAGACTGAGCGATAGAGGTTAGAATCTACCTAGAGTGTGACCTGGGAGCAGGGCCGGACTGGCCATAGCAGGCACCGGGCGTTTCCCCATTGGGCCGCCAGGGTGGGGGCCGGTTTTAGACCCCTGGGGGGATGTTTTTGTTACCGGGGTCCGGTATTGAGGAGTAGCTGCAATTGCAATATCGGCCCCCAGCAACAAAAGTGGCACAAAGCTTTTCGCTAACAACCCGAACCCCCTCTTCCCCCCTTCCCGGCGGCCGGTCGAACTCTTTGCCAGGGCCGGTTTCGGTTCCCAGTCCGGCCCTGCCTGGGAGAGGTAGAGACTGAGCGATGCTTTCTCCATCACCTCCCCCTAAAGAGACACACGCCCGCGGCTGGTAACCCGAAAGAAGAAAACTGCCTCCCCCGGGAAAACCCGCCAGGAACAGCAGAGTGAGCTGCAAGACAGGCCTGTGCATGTCACCAAAGGAGAGACGTGCACACAACGTGGACTGTGAAACAGCCTGGAAACCGACAGCAGCGCTGCTGGGGAGACTAATGCGAAAGGTAGCTTAGCAGGTTCATGCTCCTATCGCAGTGGTTGTAACCAGGGAAGACCTGGCCTGGCAGTTAAGGATGGACTGTTCCCATTGGGCGCAGGGTCAAGACTGATTTGCATATGGGTGGGTTCAAACTGGAATGGCATGGGGAGCAAAAAAAACAATGGATTTAGGCCCAGATCTCTGTACTGGGGTGAATGTATGACATTGTTCTGCATTCTGTCCATCAATTGTGTTTTTTTGCAGGAGAAAAAGCCTAGAACATTCTCTGTGTGGGAAACAAACAATGGAACAAGTGACTATGAGGGAGCAAGTCATGTGTACCAAGACTTCTAAGAAGTATCAACATTGTGAGTAAGTGGCAGCCGACCCTGGGGCTGGTCCTCAGCGGCGGTTTCTTCATTGGAGCGTGAGGGCGTTGCGACCCTGTTTGTATTGCCGCCACCAGGTGGTGATCAAGCCCCATAGTTAAGGCTTTACTCACTGAATTTGTTTTCAATTAAAAAAAATTGTCGTTCATGTGCAGAATGCTCGAGCACAGTTTACTTTTAATAGTGCAGCAGACAAACGTGAGTGGAGGGGGCAGACTAGGAGATTGAGAGGCTCCTTGGGGAGAGGAGCGCATGTCAGGTTGGACGGGTGCCTTGCTCTGCCCAGCCCGACATGCGCACTTAAACACTCACCTACCTAAACTATGTAGAAGCCCTGGGGAATGCTGCCACTGCCCCTAAGTCTCCTAAGGAGCGTAGGCAGCCCCTGACCGAGTCAATCATTGCGCTGCTCTAATGCTGTTTCCTAACAAAACAGCAGGGGAGCAGCGCAATGATTGGTTCAGGAGTCGGGGGTAGGACTGACAATCGAGCTGATAGTCAGAAGTTCCATGCAGCCTGGAGAGAAAATCACAAGACAAATGTTCTCTCTGTGACGGCCGCGATCGGACGGTAAGTCCATCTTGTTTCGTGTCGTTGTCATCTGGGTACTTGGAAAGGGGAATCCACGAAGACAGTATGTTATTTTTTCGTTCCGTTTATCTGTGTGCTCCCCTCTTTGTTTCTATCCCTCCAGCTCAATACAAAGTCATTTATAGATAGCGGTCTGGTGAAATTGATACCAGTTACTAAATATATGTATTACTTTACTTATGACGTAAAAGTGTGGTAATGGTATAAGCTACATTTTGTAATTTTGATAACATTGGACCTTTAATTGCACTTTTATGTGATATTTTGTTAACTTCCGAACAGAAATTTAAAAAATCCTGCAATAGTGGCGGTCAAAAAAGCCAGATTATTAGAATATGAAAATAGCTGCTGGGTTACAAGAACAGCATGCAATGGTGTAGAAGAGGCGTGAGTGTGAAAAGCTTCAATGTGAATAAATGCAATGGGGGCTTGGAGCTCATATAAATGTTTGAGCCAGCTGATGTGTGACCAATAACTGGGCGGTGCGTGTACACTGCAAATGGGTTCTAAGTGCACCCAGGGCCTTTGGGGTCTGAACACCGTCAGGAAAGGCGGGCCCTTCTCAAGCCGCAGCAGCACGAGGGTTCAGTGGTGCACAAGATGTGTGCGTGAATAACTGTGCGTGCACCTCACTGCTGCAACCCAGCAACAGAAATTTGTATACACAGAGGCCTACCCCATGGGGCAGGAAGAGAGGGGCCTCACCAGCTAGAGGCAGTGACTGCACCGACTCCCCTTCACTAGTTCTTTCTCTTAATCATTCACCCTCCTCACTCCTCCTCCCGGTTGGTAAAAGGGAGATAAGTACTGAGGCCCATCTGCCTCTGGGAAGGCTGCCCAGGCCCCCACGCCGGGTTGCTGGTGCCATCTGAAAAGCACAGATACAGCCTAAGGCCAAATCGGCCAACACCATGCTGGGCAAAAAAGTGGCCCACAGCTGCCTGCAATTCAGTTACTAGCCCATTTCCCGAGTGCCCACAAGACCATGTGTTTAATGAATTGTGATGACGACCAGCAGGGCAGCATTGGACCAATACTACCCTGCTGGTCGTCATCACAATTCATTAAACACATTGCTGCAGCTCCAAGCTGATTACCAATCTGCTTTGATATATTAGCACTCAGCAGAGAGGCCAAAGACTGGATGGGCATAGAGCCTGGATTACATGTCTTGGGGGCACAGTCTGATCAGATGGACAAAACAGTGGGAAAGAATGGGTTCTTTGGACAGTGGGTTCCCTCTGTAGTTATGCTGAATAAGCAGCTACCTACATCATTATCATATGAAATCTCTTAATTGATGTCATAACTACACTTTCACAATTGATTTATTAACATTCCTGTTTTCTCAAATATGCACCACTTGCCCACTCTTTTTTCAAAATTTCTCAGCGGGAGAACACCCCTGAACCTCCCTTATGGCGGTCTGGCACGCTCACTCACCACCAGGCACTCACCCTGAACTTTTACACCTCACCACTTTCAAATATCACCAGCCGCCACTGCTGGTCCTGCCGGTCCTGCCACTGCAGACTTCGGAACACTTTGTCACTGCCGAAGTGGGAGCTCTGATTGTTCTGGAAGCCGCAACTGCCAAAAATGCATGTTCACTATTGGTCTGGAGGCCGCAAGCGTGGCGTAACGGCCAACTTTGCCGACTTTGGAACTCGGGAACCAGGTTCGAGTCTCAACGTCAGCTCAGCCTCCAGCGATTCTGGTCAAATCACTCAATCTCCCCGTGCCTACCAAAAAATGAATGTGTCCTTGTGTAACGTTTCTGGTGCTCATGCAAAGCACTCCAATACCGTCAGGTCGAGTTTGTGCTATATAAAACTGCAAACAAATAAACTGTAAACATTCCTCTGTCCTGTCTGCACCCGGCCCAGGGTGATCCTACTGCTGAAGATAAGGGCCACCATGTGAGTGGCCAAGCTGACATCTCCCAGCCATCCAGTGCTGAGCGTGGTGGCCGCAGCCCCTGCAGTTCAAAAGGCTTCGCTGCAGGAGTGTGACCACTGCCCGCATCTGTCCTGCACCAACCAAACTGCAATGATAAGAATGCAAATAATTGTGGGCCTAAAACTCAAAATGGCTTGGTGGACTAATGCGTCCACTGTGGGGGCCTCTGTTCGACCCCATGCTCACAGGTTCAAATCCAGGCGGGTTCACTCAGCCTTTCATCCTTCTGAAGTGGATAAAATTAGTACCATGAGTTGGATAACAATAACGATCTGTTATTCAGCGCCAAGATACCCTTCTGGGTGAATGTGCGCTTTACAAATATACATGAATGTAAATGGAACGAGAGACCGAGGAAGCACTCGGAGGTCTTTGATACGAACTTGAGGCTTTTAACGAGCAAGCTTAAGGGGGGGCCCTGAGAAGCACGTGACTGCTCGCCCTCGGTAGCCCGAGAACTGAGTGCAGACAAGGTGCACTTGGCCCAGTTTGCAAAGCCATAGTAGGACAGACTTCAGGACGCCACCACCATGGTTGGGACCCAGTAGCCCCCGTCTGCCCTGTACCCCACCAAGTGGGGTCTGACATGTATTGGCAGGACTCTGAACCCTTTTATGTCCCTGCAACAGGCCCTGTGAGAAGCTTAACCCCAGAGCTCTCAACTGTGCCTTGTAATGAACATCCTTACACACCCTCAGGTCACACCGAAGCACACAGAGGTGACTCCGTTCAATGCAAGCGCTACACAAGACTCATACGTCACATGAAAAGAACTACGAAAGCGCAACATCTGGAAAAGAAGTTAGGCAAGATGAAGTAAAACATATGAAAAGTAAATACTGCGTTGCTGACATGGAACACTTTAGGGGGTTTATAGTCATTGGTGAGAAATCAATCAGTGTTTTTAGCAGTGAAGCGAAGGACATGTCTATAGGGTCCGCAGAGAGTGAGCTTTTCATTTCTGCCTTGACCGAGTACAGACGGGACCCGCCCCACTTAATGCTCCGTCTGCAGCCGGCAGGGGGTCTCAGCGGCCGCTCTTCACTGTCCCCACAGACACGGCCTGTTTTTAATCTTATATTAAAACCCTTCCCGGAGGTGGGGGGCGTTAAATACAATCAAGGTATTACAAACCCAAGTCCCCCCCTCCCCCCCTTGTGACCGATCAGTCACGCATGGCGAGGCAGAAAGCTCACGCATTCAAAATAACTCAAAGAGACGCCCTTCCATTTATGGAGGGGCCTTGGGTGGGCCTAGCCCTCCTGTCAACCCCCTCCGCCACCCCCAAGAACCGGGACTGGTGTTTACAGGGCCGGTGCTCCCTCTGAACATACTATATTCAATATGGCCAACGTGCTATAGAAGTTTCGTAAATAAATACATAAAATAAATATTCATCATTTGTATGGCCCATTCACTCATTCATCCAGTCAGGCAATCAGTACGTAAAGTAACATTCAAGTATTGAACTTATTCGCAATCGATAATTCCTCCGACCAATCACGTGCTCAGTCAGTCACTCACCCAGACACTCATTCATGCATTCATCCAGGGTATGTGCAGTGGGTTGGGGATAGGGTTGCCATCTTCCCGTCTTCCCATGAGATGGAATACCGGGATTTGTTGATGTTTTAAGAGTGTTAGGGGCAGATGCATCTACATTGTCTTTTGCGAGTCCTTAATAGCGAATTTTACCGATTCGCTATTAGCGAATTTTACCGATTTGCTATTAGCGAATTTTACCGATTCGCTATTAAGGACTTGCAAAATGCAATGTATGTAGGTTTCGCAATTAAAATAGCAATTCCTACGCATTCCTTATTTACGACTCGCAAATTGCGACTCGCAAATAAGGAATGGCTTCCCATTCATTTCTATGGGCCTCTTGAAATGAATGGGAATTGCATGCGCAATTTGCGAGTAATCAATAGGTACTCGCAAATTGCACATGCAATTTCAAGGGTGCCAAAAGGACACCCTGTTGCACCCCTGAAATATGCATGTGTGCACATGTGGCGCACATACATGCCCTATGGGCATGTATATGCGCCACAAGGCACTTTGAAAAACACAAAAAAGTGCATTTTTCCAGGATATTGCAAATTACCACCAACTTGAAGTTGGTGGTAATTTGCGATTCCTTAAGGCCAGATCGCAAATTTTGGGTGCTTCCAAAATTGCATTTAAGGAATCGCAATTTGCGATTCCTTAAGTGCATTCGCAAAATAGGGAATCGCAAATGTTGCTATTCCTTATTTTACGATGGCCTTTTGGGATGATACATCCCAAAAGGCTTTGGTGCATTTATAAGCATATTTGCACCAAAAGGCTTTTTCCCGTTTGCGAACTTCATACATCTGGCCCTACAAGACCCGGACGTGATACTAAACTTATATTCGCTGTTCGAAGTATGTACAGATAAGGGCTAAAAAATACCGGCTTTATGTGATTTTGCTCATTGTTGTCCCGGCCGGGACATTAAAATACCGGTGGTGCCGGTACAAAACGGGGCAGGTAACAACCCGAGTTGGGGATAGCGCCTGTATGGAGTGGCGCGGGGGTGCTACTCTCCGGTCCAAGATGTCCTGCTGTCTGTCCTGCCTGCACGTACTTGTGACACACTGAGACTGACTGCGCTTGAGGAAGGGGTAAAGGAGGCAGTCACTCACACATTCATCCATCCGTGCTGCAGGAGTGGGTTGGGTGTGAAGATAGCGCCTACCTCGGTGCCATGCGATGTTGTACACTGGCTTCGGTGACACACAGTGGGGCTTACTCACCTTGTCGAAGAGGTCTATAGAATCAGTCACTCATTCATCCAATCACTCTTTCATACAATTCTCCATTCAAACATCCATCCCTTCCTTAGTGCTACAAGTGGCGGAGACGCGGCGCCTGCCTATGAGTGGCTGGGGCCATGCTGTGTTGTCCACTGGCCTCGGTGACACACACTGAGGCTTACTCACGCTGGCGAAAAAGTCTATAGAATCAGTCACTCATTCATCCTCTCAGTCAGTCTAGCAAACACTTACTCGTCCATCCAGTCACTCTTTCAGACAATTCTCCATTCAAACACCCATACGTTCCTTAGTGCTACAGGTGGCGGAGTAAGACATAGCGCCTACCTGTGAGGGCTCGTGGCCATGCTGCGCTGTTCACTGGCCTCGATGACACACACTGACGCTCACTCACCCTTGCGAAGAGGTGTATAGAGGCAGTCATTCATCCATCCAGGCACTATTTAACCCAGTTATCCATTTAAACACCCATCCGTTCCTTAGTGCTACAGGTGGCGGAGTAGGGGATAGCGCCTACCTGAGAGGGCTGGGCGCTGCGGTGCCGGTCTCTGCTCTCTGAGGTCCTGCCGCCTGCACGTGCTCGTGACACTGAGACCGGCTCACTGCGAGGGAGGAGTATATGGACTGACGGCCCCTCCCTAAGAAGGCGGTACAGGGGAATTCCTAGCTTGTAAAAGAGTACCGCAGGTCACTGAGGGGGAAGCCCGCGGGTGGGGTAGTCTGGGTGGGGGCATTAGAGGGGTGTGCGGAGACCGAGGCGGAGAAGGGCCAAAGGAGGCGCACAGTTCAAGTCAAAATGCACTGTTCATTTCTGCGGCTCTCTTGCTTCTGAGCTCGCATGTGAGTGACTCCGACCCAGCCGTGCCGACCTTCCAGAATCCACTGGCTGATCTCGGCTTACAAGCGACTGACTCTGCCCCAGCCGCACGTTCACAGGCAGCGTCGGGCGTCGTAAGGCAAGCAGGCCGTGAAGCAGGCAGTGCCCGAAGGCCTGCTGTGACAGGTTAGTGTGCGGGCCGTTTTGGGGGGGCCTGTTTTACGGTCTGCTGGGCTGGGTTTTATTGTTCATTTCCCTGTTATTAAAACAAGCATTGGCTGCAGCAAGCTCAAATGCACTTCTTTGATACCTTCCAAACGGGTATACAGCTGCCTTTACATGTTAAAACGGCCCCAGTTTGGGTCACTTTTCTAGCCGTCTGACCCATCCCACCCTGTTCACAGATACCACCAGCCACCCAGGAGCCTCTGACTGCCCGGCCATGAACTGTCTAACAGCACTGATATAAACGAACCCGACATGCGACTGCTCCAGCCCCGCCAGCCTCTCAAAGACAGCGGCTCTCCCGAGATGAGACCTGCTGTACCCCAGCCCTGCCAGCCTTTCATAGATGCCAGCTGCAGTCCGTATGGCCTTTCAGAGACAATCTCTCTCTACCCCAGCCCTCGCGGCCTTTCAGAATTACATAATTGCCGAAAACTTCCGTACTCCCCCCTCAGGCCGGCCCCGGAAACACCCGGCTGGGAGAAACCCCCACGGGTGAACCATGGACTGACAGGGACTTCACGTGGCACCACCCGGGGAAATTCGGCCTCTGCCCTCCTCCTGGGAGTTCAATCTGGAAACCCAGAGGTGGGCGGGGCAGCGCAGCCTTCGCTTTCACTCTGCAGCAGCGCGGGTTCAGTGCCTGCTGCTGCCAAGTCTCGACTGGGCGGGAAACTAGGCCTAGAGACCTCACACTAGCCAGCCAGGGTACGATGCAGGGTATAACACCCCCTGCAGGGGGGGGGCTCCCTACCACTGGAGTATAGCTGACGCTGGCCCCCACTCTTGTGGCTTCAACGCGCTCTGATGATCACTGCCTAAACGGTCGATGAAAAGGCTTTGTTGTTACTCGAACCTGTGACCCGCATGCAGCAGGCGCATGAACCCGTTCGGCTACAGCTGCTGCTGTGGAGGTTACACTCGGCTCTCTGCAGCAAACGGATTAACACACGGAGTCACCCTTCGAACGAGGATCTGAACCCCGATTTTCAAGTTGCCCAGAGACGGCCACAGTGGGTGCATTGCCCCTCCCAGCTGTCTGAGAGGCGCGTTTTTGGTATGTATGTTATCTTTTTTAAATGTAAAAGCTTTTTAAGGGAAAGTATTGAGCCGCATACAGCCAGAAATCTGTAACCAATCATAGTATTACCTTAACAATGGTAATGCATACATATGGGGAGCACGAAATGGCAAAGGGGGGGCTAGTCAATAATAATGTAAAGATCACGAAACAGAATACATAATACAAGCTTATTTTTGAGAGATTTTGTGTAAATAAAAAAGAAGGATTGGGTTGTATAGAAGAGGGAAAGTATCGCGGATACCAGAGCATTGATTATATAGAAGAGGGGAAGTATCGCGGATACCAGAGTATTGATTATATAGAAGAGGGGAAGTATCGCGGATACCAGAGTATTGATTATACAGAAGAGGGGAAGTATCGCGGATACCAGAGTATTGATTATACAGAAGAGGAAGTATCATGGATACCAGAGTATTGATTATATAGAAGAGGGAAGTATCGCGGATACCAGAGTATTGATTATACAGAAGAGGTGAAGTATCGCGGATACCAGAGTATTGATTATACAGAAGAGGAAGTATCGCGGATACCAGAGTATTGATTATATAGAAGAGGGGAAGTATCGCGGATACCAGAGTATTGATTATACAGAAGAGGAAGTATCGCGGATACCAGAGTATTGATTATATAGAAGAGGAAGTATCGCGGATACCAGAGTATTGATTATACAGAAGAGGGGAAGTATCGCGGATACCAGAGTATTGATTATACAGAAGAGGGAAAGTATCGCGGATACCAGAGCATTGATTATATAGAAGAGGGGAAGTATCGCGGATACCAGAGTATTGATTATACAGAAGAGGGGAAGTATCGCGGATACCAGAGTATTGATTATACAGAAGAGGGAAAGTATCGCGGATACCAGAGCATTGATTATATAGAAGAGGGGAAGTATCGCGGATACCAGAGTATTGATTATACGGAAGAGGGGAAGTATCGCGGATACCAGAGTGTTGATTATATAGAAGAGGGGAAGTATCGCGGATACCAGAGTATTGATTATACGGAAGAGGGGAAGTATCGCGGATACCAGAGTGTTGATTATACAGAAGAGGGGAAGTATCGCGGATACCAGAGTATTGATTATATAGAAGAGGGAAAGTATCGCGGATACCAGAGTATTGATTATACAGAAGAGGAAGTATCACGGATACCAGAGCATTGATTATACAGAAGAGGGGAAGTATCGCGGATACCAGAGCATTGATTATACAGAAGAGGGGAAGTATCGCGGATACCAGAGCATTGATTATATAGAAGAGGGGAAGTATCGCGGATACCAGAGTATTGATTATACAGAAGAGGGGAAGTATCGCGGATACCAGAGTATTGATTATACAGAAGAGGGGAAGTATCGCGGATACCAGAGTATTGATTATACAGAAGAGGGGAAGTATCGCGGATACCAGAGTATTGATTATACAGAAGAGGGAAGTATCGCGGATACCAGAGTATTGATTATACAGAAGAGGGAAGTATCGCGGATACCAGAGCTTTGATTATATAGAAGAGGGAAAGTATCGCGGATACCAGAGTATTGATTATACAGAAGAGGGGAAGTATCGCGGATACCAGAGTATTGATTATACAGAAGAGGGGAAGTATCGCGGATACCAGAGTATTGATTATACAGAAGAGGGGAAGTATCGCGGATACCAGAGTATTGATTATACAGAAGAGGGGAAGTATCGCGGATACCAGAGCATTGATTATACAGAAGAGGGAAAGTATCGCGGATACCAGAGTATTGATTATATAGAAGAGGGAAAGTATCGCGGATACCAGAGTATTGATTATACAGAAGAGGGGAAGTATCGCGGATACCAGAGTATTGATTATACAGAAGAGGAAGTATCACGGATACCAGAGCATTGATTATACAGAAGAGGGGAAGTATCGCGGATACCAGAGTATTGATTATACAGAAGAGGGAAGTATCGCGGATACCAGAGCATTGATTATACAGAAGAGGGGAAGTATCGCGGATACCAGAGTATTGATTATACAGAAGAGGGGAAGTATCGCGGATACCAGAGCATTGTTTATACAGAAGAGGGAAGTATCGCGGATACCAGAGCATTGATTATACAGAAGAGGGAAGTATCGCGGATACCAGAGTATTGATTATACAGAAGAGGGGAAGTATCGCGGATACCAGAGCGTTGATTATACAGAAGAGGGGAAGTATCGCGGATACCAGAGCGTTGATTATACAGAAGAGGGAAGTATCGCGGATACCAGAGTATTGATTATACAGAAGAGGGAAGTATCGCGGATACCAGAGTGTTGATTATACAGAAGAGGGAAGTATCGCGGATACCAGAGCGTTGATTATACAGAAGAGGGAAGTATCGCGGATACCAGAGCTTTGATTATATAGAAGAGGGAAAGTATCGCGGATACCAGAGTATTGATTATACAGAAGAGGGAAGTATCGCGGATACCAGAGTATTGATTATACAGAAGAGGGGAAGTATCGCGGATACCAGAGTATTGATTATACAGAAGAGGGAAGTATCGCGGATACCAGAGTATTGATTATACAGAAGAGGGAAGTATCGCGGATACCAGAGTATTGATTATACAGAAGAGGAAGTATCGCGGATACCAGAGTATTGATTATATAGAAGAGGGGAAGTATCGCGGATACCAGAGTATTGATTATACAGAAGAGGGAAGTATCGCGGATACCAGAGCATTGATTATACAGAAGAGGGAAGTATCGCGGATACCAGAGTATTGATTATACAGAAGAGGGAAGTATCGCGGATACCAGAGCATTGATTATACAGAAGAGGGAAGTATCGCGGATACTAGAGCATTGATTATACAGAAGAGGGGAAGTATCGCGGATACTAGAGCATTGATTATATAGAAGAGGGGAAGTATCGCGGATACCAGAGTATTGATTATACAGAAGAGGGGATGTATCGCGGATACTAGAGCATTGATTATACAGAAGAGGGGAAGTATCGCGGATACCAGAGCGTTGATTATACAGAAGAGGGGAAGTATCGCGGATACCAGAGCATTGATTAGCCAAAGGTGATCGGCAAGAGCTACAATACAACTTATATATAAATACCCAGATATATCAATATGTAAACATAAATATTGTAGCAATGTATAAGTATAACAGAGAATTCAGATATGTCAGGGAGGCTTAGAAGTGTCAGATCTTAAAGTCTCTCAGTAGTATATGGTGCATTAGATGTGGTAAGAAATGTCGTGAGAGGTAGCCATAATAAGTCTCTATCAGGGGAACCAAGGGGAGGGTCGGGATATGCTACATTCAGTATGTGACGACGGCATACTGCATGCCACCAGGCTGTGCAGGAGACGTTAGAAGGGCACGTCCATTGGTAGTAATCCGTCGTAAGGTTGTGGCAAGCAAAAGTCACACATTTGTCATTAGAAAAGTCTGAAGGCCAGTTTTCAGCCAAACTACCTACAATTACAGAAGCGGCATTAAATGTGACGGGTGTTTGAAAGATGAGCTGCATTTTAAGTCATAATTTATCCCAAAGGGAAGCTGGCCATGTGTGTCCCAGACCAGTTTCCCATAGCGATCCTAACGAGGTCTTAGTTTGTAAATGACTAGAAGAATTAAACAAAATTGTAAATAAGACTTACATTTAGAAAATAAAATTTGAACCCGATATTGATTGATGAGGTTGTCTTTAGAGTAGTCGGACAATAGTTGGAAGATATCTAAGCATAAAGCATAAAGAATTTGGACTGATCAGATTTAGGGCATTTAAATTTCTGTTGAAACGGAGGAAACGAAATGGGAACCTCATCATCAAATAACTTATCAGTTCAAGTTCTGCCTTTACCTCTCCATGTTTTCCCAAAAATAGGTCTATTAAGTTTAATAGGAATGTTTTACCAAATGGGCATCAGAAGAAAAGTGTTACGACTTAATGGGTTATGAGAAAAGCGTAGTGGTAATAGTTTACAAGTGTGGAGAGGATAAATGCGGAGGATGAGAAGAATGGGAAATATATTTGTGAAAAGAAAAAGGATATATATGAGCTCTTTCTACAACCAACCAAAGCGGTAAGAAAGGTGATGAACCAAGTATCAACAAAAAAGATGCCTATCCAAGACAGAAGGCCTTGTGGCATTGCTGGGAATCAGGAAAGTTGACGCCACCATTACTCTTAATATTTTTAAGTTTGGATAAAGAAAAAAAGAGATTTCTTCCTAGTCCATAAAAATCTTAATAGTGAATACATTTTCCCAAAAAATATCTGAGGAATACGAACAGGAATCATAGGTATTGTGTAAAGAATCATAGGGGAAATCATCATCTTAACTGACTCGAAACCACCCCACCAATATAAATAAGGGGGATCCACTTGGAAAACGAGGATTTAGATTTGACAAGAAGATCTTTAAGGTTAAGGAAAACTGAAGTAGTGATTTAACTAGTGACCCAATTCACTTGATATAGATTTTTTTTGTAGGATTCCAAGTGAATCCTGTGGATTCAAATGATAGTTTTTTGCAATATTTTTTTAAGGGTGAAATTTCAGTTTTATCTAAATTGATTTTATATATCGGGAACGCGTGAAAAAGTAATTATGTCCTGGGAGAGGGCTGGACACGTCAGGGTTTGAAATAAAAAGAAGAATATCGTCTGCATATGCCACAAGTTTCAAATGATGGGTATCATATTGGAAACCAGAAATTAGTGTATTTTGTCTAAACTTAGAAAGAAATGGTTCCAATGCAAGCACAAGCAGTGGTGGAGAAAATGGACAACCTTGTCATACTCCTCTTTAAACAGTGAAATAGAAGTTTTCCCATATGCTAATATGGAAACTTTTGTAGAGTCATATAATATGGATATAAGGGAAAGTATTTTGTGACCAAAACCGTGCCATTGCAAGGCTTTAATCATAAAAAAGCCCAATCAAGTTTAACAAAGGCCTTTTCTGCATCAATGGTAATAGCAGCTAACAGGTATTAAAGAGTTTACTTAAAACATTAAAAAACAACCTAGTAATGTCAGAACCAAGTCATTCTTTTATGAAACCAGTTTGTTCATGTTCAATTAATGGGGTAAAAAGACTTCTATTTGTGAAGCAAGGATTTAAGCAAAAATCTTATAGTCGACATCAACCAATGAGATGGGCTTGTAATTTCTACATAAGGAAGGGTCTTTGTCTTTTTTCTGATTAAGGCAGCCGGCTGCTTCTAAAAAAGTAGCTTTGGGTGAATTATGAGATGAAAAAGATGAAAAGAGAGCTAACATTTTTGGTAATAATAAAGTAGAAAAATGGGATTAAAATTCAACAGAGAAGCCATCGGGCCCAGGCGTTTAAGTTAAGTTAAGAGCAGAAACCAATTCACGGAGAGCGATATCATGCTCCAAACTAGACAAATCAATATCAGAATTAGTCACGTTTGTCAATAGATGTGAGAAAGGAACCAATGTTTGACTCTAAAGGGATAGATTCAGAGGTATAAAATGTCTTGTGAAAACTAATAAATTCACCAAGAATATCCGCGTCTTTATATATTGGGTTACCTAGGCTAGTTTGTAAAGATTCTATGTTGGTACAGTCTTAATTTGAGATAATTGGCCAAAAGATTACCTCCCTTATTACAACCTCCATCATAGCGAGCACTACTTTTCAGCAAGAGGTATTATCTGAGTAAATCTGGCTAAAGTGTACTTTGGCCACAACTAAGTCACGAAGGACGTCATTTGATTTGGAAGAATAGTATTGATGTTCCGATATTTTAATAGTAGATAACAAATTATTTTGTTGTTTGAGTAAGTTCTGTTTTTTCCTGGAAACATAAACAATAATAAAACCATACGCAGTAGCTTTATAGGTATCACATAATAATTGAGGGGATACTTTTGGGTCATTATGAAAAGGAAGTAGTTTATTCTAGTGCCAGGGAGAAGAACGTTTTTTATCTTGCTGTAGGATTACAATTCCTCCAGGAGTCTACTAAGGATCTGTGTGAGATAAAAGAACACAACCATTTGTGCATTTTGTAAGGAATAATGGCAAAACAGAAAGTCATTCTGAGTAGGACCATAAACATTAAATACAGACATAGGAATCTTGTCAACCGTGCTCAGTTACAATCCACCATCTTTCATTACCTATTTCTTTTGAAACAACAGAAACATCTAAATGTTTACTACAAAGAATATCAACACCATTGTCTTATTTTGAGTAGGGGGAACAAGAACAGTTCCCACCCAGGTCCGTTTTAGTGTATTTAAATTCTGTGAGATGAGTCTCCTGAAGTAGAACTAAGTTAGGTTTATACTTAAGATGGGAGAGAATTCTCTGTTTTTTAATAGGGAAATTGAAACCTTTGGCATTCCTAGTAACAACTCTAAATTATAACAGCTGAACAACATAAAAGAAAACTACTGATCAGCAATGGTCATGAGATAAGATCAATAAGGAAAGAAAAGGGAGGAAAGAGTACAAGAATAAATGAGGTAAAAACGGGGGAAGGGAAGAGGGGAAAAGAGACATGGTAAAAACAGGGAGGAGGAATAGAGTAAGAGAGCAACAAGATGCAGAATAAGTAGACAGTACAGGCCATAAAAATGACGACTGAATAATGTATCTACTTGTCATGAAAAAGGGAAGGGGTAGGGATAGCACATCAGGAGGACGACAAACTTGCGGAAAAGGATGTGTCGAACAACCATGAATAACAATGATAGGATACCAACATGAGGGCGATACACAGCAAACACACCTGAAACGAGAAGAACATAAATATTATAAATGAAAAAAACATTCAGAAATGTAGAGACATAGAAAGACATCTTCAGAGAATAAACAGAAATAACATTACAATAAAAGAGAGTCGAAATTATTCATCATGTCAAAATACAATAAAAGAAAAGAGTTAACGAGTAGAAGGACCAGCAGTCTTTATGGAAGCACTAGAGTTGTTGTGATTGAATTTCTTACATTGGATCTTCAAAAGTAAATGATCTTTCCTTGTAGGTGACTTTGAAGATACACGGGCGAAGCAAACCAAAACAAGCTCCCATGTTTCTTAGTGATGGACGGATGGTAAATAAATCTTTTTATCTATCTGCCATAGGTCTAGCAACATCCTGCGTCAAGAGTTTCTGACAAGACCAAGTGACTTGTTTCTTATTTTTGGCAGCTTACAGAACCTTTACAAGATCCATATATACCAAGAATAAAATATGAACTCCTCTAGATTTAGAGGGAGATAATTGTGTGGAGTGCTTTTTGCCAAGTCTGTGGGCTCTTTAAATATTGAGGTCTGTAGAGCTTGGAAGATCCAAACCATATGGCAAGAAGGTAGTAAAAAATGAAACCGAGTCCTTGGATTCAGCATCCCTAGGAAGACCATGAATGTGAAGGTTATTGCACCTATTCTGGTTTCCTAAGCATTCAGCATTTCTTTTTTTTTGTAAATTAATTTCTCTCCATTATCTGTCATAATAGAGCCGGCAAAATTAATATAACAGAAGTAAGAGTAAAAAATAATCACCATATTATCAGGTAGACAATGTGCACCAGTAAGAAGTAAATTTGCAGACTGACAATCCCCAAATAGAGGAGAAAGTAAAGATGTAGAAATCATTGAAACCGCAAAGAAATCCCTGAGAAAACAGCATGCCATGAGGAAATACATCGCCAGCGGTCGATGCGTGGCGTCATGAGGCTGGTGCTGAAGTAAAGCGTGACTGTGGAATGCAGAACATATCCACCACTGCTCTGTGGTGAAGCATGGGCAGCAAACACTTAATGGTTCTGTATCACAGGTGACTGCAGAAAAGAAAGAAAAGACGTTCCGCTCATCTCCGAGACATGAAGGATTCGTGCCTCCTTGATTCCTGTCAAATCGTCAACAAGGGAAGGGCACCCGAGGCAATATTCGGCTGGCGTAGCGTGGAGGTCCCTCACCAAGCAGCCATCCCCCTGAGCGTCCAAGCCACGCCTCTCAGGAATGCATATTGTCTGCTTGAAAATGGCCCACTAGATCCAATCAGAGAGGGTCCCAAAGAGAGGGGGGTTGTAGGTGGCTGGCTTAGTATATGGTGCACACTTATGTAAGTGAAGCACCCTGCACTAATCCAGACAACCCGTATGGTGGTTTTAGTGGTCTTTGATAACCATAGAAAGCTCTCTAAGTGGTAGCTGTGGAGAGCAGGCTTCTGGCTTAGTCCAGAAGGAGTGTAAAGCAGCTTGTTTTACCAGATCTAATCATGTAGTGTAGGTTAAACGAAAAAGAACCACAAAGTGTAGTTATAAAAAATATGTCTATTTATTACACAACACTCACTAACACATTGGTAAATCTCCTACCCGGAGATATCAACACAAATGCACACAATACTTCAATTGTAAGAGGTAAGTAAGCACAATACACAGTGGTCTCCATGGGGAGACCAAACCATGTACGAAGACAGTGGAATGCGAACTGTGACCAGAGTCGGGACTTGGACCAAGAGACTCAGAAGAGCTGGGGTCACAAGGAACCACCCAAGGTAAGTACCTAGGAACCCCACGGAGGCCATGTGCAGAGTGGAAACACAGCTGCGTACTCGATGCAAGTCATGGGAAAGTCGCGGTTACATTTTTTAAGAAGGACACTTCCCAGTGGACCCTGAAGAAACCCTGTGGAAAACAGAAGGTTGGAGAGTCACCACACCCGTGGATACCACAGGAACAGGGATACCTACACCAGGGAAGCCGGGTGCATAAGTGCGAAGTGACGTCGGAAACTGCCATAGACCACAATGGAGGACTTCAGAAAAGATGCTGCTGGAGAAGACTGTGCAAGAGTCGGGTGGAATCAAAGGGTGGATTCTTGAAGAGAAGAACCTGCAAGCAGGGGGGACAGAGTCTATGCCACTCGGAGGTGACCAGGAGGCACAGAAGAGCAAAGCCCATCAATGACGGAAGATGCAGGAGTGATGACTGTGATCTTGTTGCTGCAGCTGTGAGGACCAAGCGATGCTGAGGAAGGCCAGGAGCCGTGCACGAGCTGTACCATGTCGGAAGTCGAGAACCAGGGGGTCAGTGTCCGGTGGGAGCACCAACAAGCCTTGGCAGCAGCAACAGACGTGGTAAAACGATGAAGGCGCAACGTTGGGACCAGCAAGGTCCAAGGGACTCACCAAGTGCAGGAAAGTCAGAGCAAGCAGGGGAGCCCACTGAAGCAGGAGAAGACCCTCGAGAGGACCCACAGGCCGAAGGCATAGGAATCGCAAGAGGACCTTGAGCATCTCACCAAAGATGCAAGTTCCACGGTGCAGAGAATGTGGTGAGGATGAAGATGTTGGCAGGAAGACATAATGGAGGCTGGAGCTTCTTGTAGCTGGAACGGCAAGTTGACGTGGTGCACAACTGTTCGGTCCGAGTGGTTCCGACGAGGTATACTGTCCTCAAAGTTGCAGAGAGGACATGTCAGACCTCTAGGGAGTTGCAGAACCACAACCTGTGTTGTGAGCCTTTCGAAGTCCGTGGGATATCAGGAGCAGCAGACCGGTCAGCTTTGGTGCCCGCAGATGCAGGGGAGTGACTCCTTCTATTAAAGGGATATTACTTTGGGTGTCTTTGATGCACACTGGTCTGTTGAAGATCCCGGAAGAAACACAGAAACAGACGATGAAGAAGACTTGCAGAACAGCAAGACTGGGAGCAGCAGGAGTCTTCCTTGGTGCAGTCTCTGTTCCAGGCAAAGTCCGGCAAAGTGTCTAGACGGTTGAAGAGTGACGAGGTTTCAGGCTTGAGTCTTGTCCCATGATGAATCTGAGGACCCATCCACAGGTAAGCCCTTTTATACCCTATGAAAGGGGTTAGGACGACTCGGGGGTCCCTCTCAGAGGAGGGGCTGGACAGATGGGAGGATACTCCCATGTCCTTTGTCCAGTTTCATGCCAGAGCGGGAGCCAAGGGCTCCCAGAACTGGTTATAACATGAGTATGCAAGGAGGGCACCACATGTGCCCTTCAAAGCAGTCTGGTGTCACTGGGAAGCTCCCCCACCCCAGGCCAATGCACTAAGTCCTGTTTGGGAGGTGGTCACACCTCCCTGTGACAGGAAACCTATTGTTCTACCTTTCCCTGTTCGAGCTCAGCTCAGCAGCAGGAGGGCAGAATCATGTCTGGGGTCAGCAGCAGCACTAGTTTTCTGGCAGAACCTGGTAAGCTGTTACCGGGAGAACTGGGGGCTTAGTGGAGGAGCCCCCCAGTGCATGGAATTATACCCCAACACCAGTAACGGTGTTGGGGTATGATTCCAACATGTTTGATACCAAACATGCCAAGGTTCGGCACAGCCACTGTATAGTTAGCCATCGCATAATGACGCATGGCCACTATATGTATCATAATGGCTGACCGCACTTACAGAGCCTGGAGAATTGACTCCGGGGTTTGTAGGGTTGTCCTGTTCATGCAGGGGCACCCTCACACTTATAGCCCAGCACCCTGCCTTCAGGCTTGAAAGGCCTGCCTAAGGGGTGACTTATAGGTTTTAAGTACAGTGACCTCACATATAAGGAAACTTATATCTGTCGTAAGTGGTGCTAGCACCAACTTACACAGGTTGCAATAACAGGCCGTACTCACAATTTGAGTGGTCTCTCATGGGTGGCATAATGCATGCTGCAGTCAATGGGAGACCCCTGGTGTACTTATGCCCGGGGTACCTTAGTACTATATACTAGGGATTTACCAGTAGCCAATTGTGGAGGTACAGAAGTACTTACCTTGTCAAATTTAGGGAGGAAGCACAGTGACTGGGATCCTGATTAGCAAGATCCCAGTTAGACTAGTCCAAAAAAACATACTGACCCCAGCAAAAAGTGTGGGTACCCATGAAAGCAGATCCTACTTTCCTACAGGGGTGATCACACCTTCTGGACCACCAGTTGGATGAGAGCGTAAGGGATTGGAATCAAAATCATTACTATTCTCGCCACAGTGCTTGGTAAGGAGCCTCTTCCTCCTCAGGGTACAGATTTCACCTACAGAAATAAAATTCAAAGTTGGTTTCTCCCAACATGGCCACCATAGTACTTCCTGCCCCATGATGTATGAAGGAGGAGCCAACCCCATCACTTCCTGTTTTATTTCTCTTTATATCGTCAGAGAATTTCAACTTCTTGAAGAAAAGTAAATATTTATTTATGTTTTTAGTAGAAGTTCTTCGAATTCTGAGTTTCACTCCATTGACATTCTAGGCTTTTAAGGAGTTTGCGCCACAAAAGACCAGTAGCACTGTTTTCTACTTCCAGGTTGGGAATTACCTCTGGTCCTTTCAACTTTGCAGGGTTCCTCTTTTGAATCTCTGGAGACAATAATGTTAAACTTTCTAACTTTAAAAATATTTTTTCCAGTAGCGATTTCCTCCTGTTATAAGCTAGGGGAAAATGGTGGCCTTCTATATTTTGTACCATTCTTGAAGTTTTTTTTTAAACAAAGTGGTTCTAAGGCCAGATCCCTCTTTTCTTCCCAAAGTCTCCTTGCCTTTTCATTTGTCTCAGGATCTAGTGTTGCTGGTGTTTGTTCTATCTCCTTCTCTTGAGCAAGAAATTCATTGGCATTCATTAGATCTACACAGAGCCCTTTCCGTAAAGGACATTGTATTTTCAACAAGTAGATTTTTTTTTTATAATAGCAACTTCTAACTGCAGATTTCTCAACTTGTGAGTTTCCCTAGATGCCAGACTGGATCCAGAAACTTTTGTAGTAATTCTACCATCCGTCATTTGGTGGCATTGTGGGGCTCTGCGTCAGATCTGTCCCACCCCAGATGTGGCATCAAGGACCCATACATGTGTCACCTTTCAGATCCGGAGCTAACTGTGCTGTCTTCCAACAGGCTTTTTCCCCAGGAAAACATTCTTTCCCTCAAAATACTCTCAGAGTGTGCAGATATGGGTCCTAAAACTACAGGTTTTATGCTGCGTCACAACTGTAACTAGCAGATGTCAGTTACAGACATCCACCATGTCTGCCTCTGGTGCCTCAGCCCCTCACACAACATGAAGCTGTGTTCTTGTTGCATGAGAATGAACTGCAAGGCCATCCATGACCGCATGACTGAATTCGCTGTCGCTGAACTCCATCATGGTAGCGTTGGACGGCTACCATGGTACTGCGTCCCACTCCTGAGACCAATCATGCGATCGATTCACAAAGATCAGCTATTTCCCAGAAGTTACATTAAAAAACACAAAAAATCTAAACATAGCTCCCTGAAGTCCCACATTGCATTATTTGGAGTCGCATGACGCCCCGGGTACCTCCAGGCCGCTGAGCTGCTCGTGGACTCCTGTAGAGCTTCCACTTGACTTCCTTCCACAGTGGACAACCTCAGCGGATTTGTTACGTCAGCTGAAAAAGGGCACAGACAAAATCTTGTGTACCCAGTCAGATCCTGTTGGAGTGCCTTCAGGCCCCAAGGATTCAAGGTAGCAGACAGTCAGAGCCCATCAGAGAAACCTTCTCCGGTGCCGACCGTGTCATTCAACCTCTACCCACCGCTCCCCTCTTCCTCGAGCACCGGCGCAGCATCCCACACCTTTCACTGCACCAAGACTGACAGCAGCGACCCAAGCCTCGATGCCGGCACCAACGTCACTAACACTGGACCCTGATGCAATAGTGTATGCCTACTCCAACCCAGAGGCATATCACCACATGATGGTGGTGATGAGGATGAAGATTTGTATAAGGTAGGCAACGTTTTTGAAGCTCTTCAAGATGCCAGCGGGTTGGACACCTCCCCTGACCTTGGATTATCCTCTTCTAAACAAGATATGGCTACTGAAGACTCCTTCGCTGCAGTGATCAGTAGAGGGGGCAGAAGTCTTGGACCTCACCTTACCAATGCAAGAAGTATAATTCTCTGTCTTAGCATAGATCCTTAACCCTGCAGCTACTACACAAGAGCCCCTATTGCCCTTCAATGAGGCACTCTTGGACATATAGGCGGACACCTATGCAAAATAAGGACCTTTCCCCCAGTAAATAGACAGCTAGCACAACAGTATAGGCCTGCTCCTGGGGACCTAACGTAACCATACGTTCAGGCCTGGACACTGACTGCCTGAGTAGGGCAGTTGGGACCAGCGGGGTGCTTTAGCGTCACGCCTGGATTTGCTCCATGGGCTTTTCATCGGATGGCTCAAAACTTTTTGAAGCTAAGACTGACATAGCCCTTGAGAAGTTTAAGGAGAGCAAGGCCAGTGCTCACTCTCTTGGCCTCACTCAGCTTGCTCAGCAGTTTCCCCACCAACAACGCCCCTTTCGGGGCTTTGTCAGGGGATATCAGCAGAGCCAGTCCCAATACCTACTTCAGCAGCAACAGGCGTCCCAGTCCTTTCGAGTACTAGGCCAGCGAGAAGGCCGACAGCTTCTAGGCCACCAGGTGCAAACCACGTTCACGAAGCATTACTGCCTGGATAGCCAGGTCTGAAGGAATCTGTCCCATAGCATATACTGGTCTGAGCCATTCCACAGACCCACTACCAGAAGATGTGCTTTATTATCTATACACAAGGTGAGGAATCTGCGGTTAGAAGTCTCTATCAGAAGCTTTCGTGAACGCCTTTTCTGATAGACTCTATTTATCTGTAGATTCCTTACCGACCCTCCCATCCTCCTCATACTGTGAAATAGATCTCTGTTGTCCATCAGTAAGATCCCAAATCTAAAGATCTGATTTCCAGAGCTCCACGTCTGAAGGGATCAGAAAGAAACTGACGTGAGCGAGTGTATGTGGTGCATATATGGGAACCCCCAACATCACATCAGTGGTAGGATTGATCCGATGCGGAGCTGCACATTGACGTGCGAGGGAATTTCTACAAATGTTTCTAGATCTAATCTGGCACCTGAGGAATTTCACAAGGTTAGGAATCTGCAGTTAGATCGTTTCTACCAGGAACTGTATTTCCAAAAATAAGTAACTTATTCATTTGTCACTTTGGCTTAACAAATAAGGGCCATAGTCCTTCTACCTGTACTCGGTACAAAATGACCGGGTTAGAATGACAATTTCTTTAGCCTATGAAAGATCAGCACTTCCAGTTCTCGCTTTAATCCAGGGTCTTTCCACAAGGGAGTTGTCCTCTTGCTGGGCAGCCTTCAAGGGGGTTTCCCTTTAAGATACTTGTGCGTCTGCAACTTGGGCCACCCCAAACATTTTTATTTCTCACCATAAAATGAGTATGGTTGAGGTGATTTCCTCTTCTTTTAGCCCATCGGCGTTATTCGTAGTACAGTCGTTTCCTTTGATCATGTTTCTAAAAATCTGCACATGGTGTGGGAAACTTTTATGCTTCATCTGTGTACAATTTTTACACAACTTGGGCACAGGCTCATTATTGTAAGGACTGTGACGGGTAAGACAGGTGAGGAAGGTAATGCTCAGATTGCTTACCGGTAATCTCCATTACAGCAAGTTATACTCTTCCTCATCACAGTTCTACAAACTCCGACCCTCCTCCCCAGGGGGTATTATATTTGGGGGAGTGGTAAAAATTGTGGCCCTGATTTAGATCTCGGCGGACAGGTTACTCTGTCACAAGAGTGACGGATATCCCGTCTGCCGAAATATCAATCCCATTGGATATTATGGGATTTATATTTCGGCGGACAGGATATCCGTCACTGCTGTGATAGAGTAACCCGTCCGCCGAGATCTAAATCAGGCCCTGTGACTTTACTGACTCGCGTGCTTTTGTATTTCAGAAAGTCATAGAGGCTGGCTCAATTTATTTTTTAGATCATTTCATCATGAGGCAGGAAGCACTATGGCGGCCATGTTGAGAGGAGTCAGCTCTGAATTTTATTTCTATTGGTAAAATCTGTACCCTGACAAGGCAAAGGCTCATTATCGTAAGGATTGTGAAGAGAAAGACTCTAATTCAGAGTCATGAAGATTACCAGTAAAACAGGGCCACTGGAATTATGGGGCGGGGGAGGGTCAAATTACGTGGCAGGGTTGAGTGAATTATGTGCCAAGAAAAGGTCAATTATGCAGCGTAATGTGGCACATTTTGTGATAATATTATGCCATTATTTTGTAATATTTACACTTGTTAACACTGTCTGGATTGATTGCACTTCAACACCCACATAGAGCAATAAGCAACCTTTGTAAACTGCCTTCCACTGCACGGCAACATGTGTTGCTGCGTTTTTAGTAACTTTTGAACTGTTTGAGCTAAAAACAACTTTTTTTGTTGTTGTTAAAATCTGCAAATTATGCGACAATATGAGTATATGAGACAAATGTGGTTAATCTATAATTAAACGGAAATCGCCGTGGCCGCACGATTGCATAAATCCAGTGGCCCTGCCAGTAAGTAATCTGAGCAGTTCTCTGCACAGCTTGTTTCACCGCCAGAAGGGTCTACACTCTTAACATACAAAAATAATTTAATTCATAAATGAAGGGCAAATCACTGAAGTATTTTTCCCAAAATTCTTATAGTATTCATTCGTATTTAAAATGTTGACAAAACATTGCTGGTGTATTCTTTCATTCTGCCAAAATCAATAAAAATTTGTTTATCAAAAAAAAAATGTTGACAAAACACTTCGTCAACATGTTTCGTTCTTCCAAATTTGCTTTTGTCATGGCCAGACATTGATTACATTGTCATAATTCTTAAAAAGCAAACAGACAAAATATATTTTTATATGCATAATATACATAAAATAACGTAAAAAATACAATACTTCATACCAAGTTCAAATGATCTTTTCAGAATAATTCTTACCATCAAAAATGTAAGCATATATTTTGACTCCCGGGGGACACCCATAACCATACAGGTCAGTTGTATACAAATTCTATTTTTTTTTAAATCAATTTCTTGATTCATATTGAAATAATAAAAACAATTACTCAATTGACAGAAGTGTGCCATGGTCTCCAATTCATATATCTATGTCCCATTGGTCGGATCATTAATCATTCGTGACTCAGTCTCCAACACGTATTGCAATGTTACATTTAGCACATTTTTTTCCATGTATTATTTCCAAATACATAACTCCCGGGACGTTAAATATATCCAAGTAGATCAACCCTAACCATTATTTGAATACATTAAAAAGTTGCACTCATGGGTTTCTAGTTCTCTTTTATCATCGTCAACAAATCAATCTAATATGAATTCCTAACTTGGTAATCGTCTCTTTTAATACTATATATATATATCACAAATTAGAATTGTGGGGTACACACTTTTAAAATGTACTATTGTCTTGCATCTAAACTTGCAGAGTGCTTGAGACTTTTAGGGGCATATTTACAAGAACTGACGCATCGGCATCGATGCGTCAGATTTCTTGTGCCTGTCACAAATGCCCTAACAACGCCATGGATGCACTGTATTTACAGTCAGGGTTCCATGGCGCAAGGATTCATGAATGCGTCAAATTCTGATGCGTCTGTTGGCGCTAAAGTGACGCATTGCTGGAGTTGGTCGTAAGTCTGACGCAACTCCAGCAATGCGTCAGAACACAGAGGCGAGTCCCATGATAAAAGCCCTGCGTCACGCCTTACGTCTGGTTTGAGAAGGCGTAGGGATTTTGACGCAGTCAAGTCGTAGAGTGACGCAGTGAAAAGTTGTAAATTTCACGGCGTCAGTTCTACGTGGCTTTTAACGTGGGAACGCCTACCCTGCATACATTATACCTGGCAGTGGTATAATGTGACGCAGGCCTCTACAAACGGACGCATGGGCCCAATGAGTCAGTTTGTAAATATGGAACAGTGTGGAGCACTGATTGCACCGCCACTGCGTAAAAAAAATGACACCGCAGCGGCGCTAGCTCCTTGTAAATGTGCCCCTTAGTTTGAATTGTAGGTAAAAGTTCCTCAACATTATTCAGAACCAGGTTAAATGTCTATCCGACATGTCCTCCATGAATATTTGAGGAAAAGTACTTTTCAGAGCTCTTTGGCGGAGCTCTTATCATGATAGCAAAATGTACATTTAATGTCACCTGTCGCTATCAATACTGTGATGCATTCAACAGTTTACCTGAAAAGTGTTGTCTTAAAAAAAGTACCAACTACTTTTTGCCTCAATTTGTTTTTCGATCAATAGTTTTCTATCAACATCCCTATATTGTGTAACAATTAGAGGTCAAGTGGCAACTTTATGGAAATTTTACAACGATTTCCGCTTGCAAGATCTGTAATAAAATCATGACTTTTGCTCGAAGCTAGATTACATTTATCCTGATTTGTGTTAAGAAATGATAAGATATACTTTACATAAAATAGTCTGTTCTTTTCTGTGCTCTGTGCTTTGCCGTTGTGCATAGGAAATCTCTGGAAAAGGTAAACCTGCAGAGAAAAGTTCTGCAAGAATTTCCCGTCTTGGCTGAGTTTTATGAGAGTAAAAAGTATTTCACTAAGCAGGGAAATCTTTGCACTGGCAAAGATACATGGGGAACCTTGTCAAACACTGCGAAAGGGGAGTACTGGAAAATTTGCCACACGTCATAGGAAGAAAAAAGAAGCTTTGAACAACCCTGGTCAACGTTTAATTTGCATTTGGTTTAATAATCATTTCTTGCGCTCAGTGGTTGCTTCATGAAGCAGTTTTAAGTCAAACCGACTTCTCCAGATTGCAGCAGGACTGTTGGGGTGGGGGCGTCATAAAATATATTAGATACACAAAATACTAATATTGGTCTATTTTTGCTTCCTTTCATGCTGGGGACTTTCCTGACAACCGCAAGGAACCGAAACTCGAATAAATCAGAAATCCACCCAATCTGTTATTAAAAGCCCACTTCCTCCCATCGCCCACCCACTGTAAACTCCCTAATATCCTTTCCAGCTGGATGACTGAACATTCCAGAAGGACAGAGTTAGGTGCCTGAGTCAGAAAAAGAAACGGAAACAAGCACTGGCAAAGCCAATCGGCTTCGCAATCTGAGCGCTATCGGCGTTGTCAATATTAATGACCTTTAACTATGTGTTATGGATTGGAGTCGGTTTGTGTAGTGTGGAGTAGAATTATATGGGTTGGAGTGGAATTGTTTGTTGTGGAATTGTGTTGTGTGGAATTGTGTGGTGTTGAGTGGAGCTATGTGTAGTGGAATTATGACATGGTGTGTATTGGAATTATGTGGCTAGTAATTATGTGGTATTGAGTGTAGTGGCATTATGTGGGGTGTAATTGTGTGTTATGGAGTGAAATTATGTGGAGTGGTATTGTGTGTCGTGAAGTGGCATGTAGTGGAATTATAGGGCGTGGTGTAGAATTTTGTAGCATGAACTTTCTGGGACACAATTAACACTTCATAGAAATTGTGATTACAAGACTTTAAGGGCTAATATGTAAATGTTCAAATAAAAATTCGGACTGTTGGGATCTTGTCACATTAATATGCCTATCACGGAGTGTATGCAAAAATAAAGGCTTGTGCAGAACACGGAGCTGGGCAGCAGCTGCGAGGAAGGGGGACACACCTGGCACAAACCTGTGGGGGCTTCAGAGCTCCGATCCCTGCCGTGCATCACCCCATAATATTAAAATCTATCACTGACCCGGTGCGGATGGGGGAAGGCTAACGTTAATAGCAGGAAGAGAGCGTAGAGGGCATCAACACGAGGAACAGCGGGATACGAAGCAAGACATCAGACTCCAGAGGATCAAAAGCATAAGAGACAGCGGGAGGAGGGCGCGAGGGGCGTCAAGACGAACCACTAACATATTGTTCCATCTTAAAACGGGAAGTTCTGTTTCGTAATGTAAATGGTGCTCACGACAAGCGCAGGAATCTGCAATAGCAAGAAAAAGGGGGCAGGTTTGCACTATATAAAATTGCAACAAAAAATACAACGACGCTACAGCCCATTTTACGCTCACATGCAGAATGTATGTAGACGAAATGATTTATGTGCACAGATTATTCATAACTCGACATTGTGTGCCCAGGAGCACCCATCTGTGAGATACACGTAAGCAGAGTTTTAACTTTTTAAGAGCCCATTTAAATGTTTGCACTGTGGGGAAACTCAGTGCCACTGTGCAATATTGCACCCATTAAAGTTCTTAGTCTCTCACAACGAACTTTTCGGATAGTTTCGATTCCAGGGTAAGTAGTAAACGCCCATGTGAGTTGTTTACTTTCACAAGTTGTAGACTGTTCTGATTAAAAGGAAAGTCTACGCAACAACACAGGGAGGGCACAAAGCGTTGTTGCTAATTGAACTGGCTCTCTCCCAGGTCTCCAAGGGGAGCGCTGCCCTGATTGGGGAGAACGGAGGGCATTAATCTTACGGGAGAGGGAGCCTGGACAGCACTTGGTGGGAGAGGGAGCCTGGACAGCCCCTGGAGAGAGAGGGAGCCTGGACAGCCCCTGGAGAGAGAGGGAGCCTGGACAGCCCCTGGAGAGAGAGGGAGCCTGGACAGCCCCTGGGGAGAGAGGGAGCCTGGACAGCCCCTGGAGAGAGAGGGAGCCTGGACAGCCCCTGGTGGGAGAGGGAGCCTGGACAGCCCCTGGAGAGAGAGGGAGCCTGGACAGCCCCTGGTGGGAGAGGGAGCCTGGACAGCCCCTGGAGAGAGAGGGAGCCTGGACAGCCCCTGGAGAGAGAGGGAGCCTGGACAGCCCCTGGAGAGAGAGGGAGCCTGGACAGCCCCTGGAGAGAGAGGGAGCCTGGACAGCCCCTGGAGAGAGAGAGGGAGCCTGGACAGCCCTTGGTGGGAGAGGGGATGTCTGACTGCCCGAGAGGCGAGGAAGAGAAGCGTTCACTTGAGTTCATTTTCCAAACAAAGCTAGAGGAGGAAGAGGGAGGAACGATGGAGAGGATGGCCAGTGGATTTAGGGGGAGAACTTGGTGAGGGCACAAGAGAAAGATGACTCGTAAGAATGCCAGGGAGCAACAGGAGAGTTAAGGAGAAATGTAGGTAGAGCAAGTGAGTGTAGCAAGTAGAAGAGGGGGCTCGGGATAGGAGTGTGAACGGGGAGATCGTTGGGAGGCTGGTGAGATAAATAAAACAATGGGAAGGCAGCAGCCAAAGCTGAGCAGGTCGCTAATAAAAAGACCGCAAAAACAGCAAGTACCATGATAGAAACAGCCGGACGAACTATTCACACGTGACACTTGAACCACTCCACGCTAACACTTACTAAGCACCACTATGCTTTTCTTCAAAGTCGCCCTTTCCTATGTTGGCTGTAATGAACGCACGGACCAGTGAAATCTGGGAACAGTTCCCTAAGCTTAGACCCCGCGGCCTGTGAGACGGTTTCACTCCACATGGACGGCACCACCTCCATTTTGTGTCCGGTTGCTGAACAGCCGCCATCAGATGCGTCTAAACAGTGCAGCGCATCCACAGCAGGGTTGGTGATAACACAGAAGGAAAAGCAATGCCCGCACCCGGTAGCCATCTTGAAACGGAGCACCAATTTAATGAGTATGGGAAAAAGATTACAAAAACACTAAATAGGGTATCTACTTAAAGTCAATAAAAAGAAAAAAAGGTCAAATCTCCCATGTAATAAAATTTTGTTTTTTGTTTAATAATTTTTTTATTGAGTTTTTAGAGAAAGAAAAAAATTATCAAACAAATGAACACATTACAAATATGATACAACAACTAATGTATAGGAAGAGAACATGGGCGAATAATTTAGGAAGAAAGTGAAAAGAGAAAAGAAAAAGAAAAAGAAAAAAGTATAAAATATGAAATGAATAAATAAAAGGAAAAAAATTTAAATAAAATAAAGATTAAGATAAAAACTAAGATGCAGGTGCATATGTGGAAAGATAGGAAGTAAAAGGTAACCACAATAGATCAGATTTAATTTTCTGGGAAAGGGAAGAAACATTGGCAATTCTATGTTCATCACAAATATAATTCCACCAAATTAGCAATGATAATTTAGAGTTATCCTTCCAGCAGGACAGGATCACTTTGAATGCAAGAGCAATAAAAAGATCAAACAACAAAGAATTAGGAGAAAAAACATCAAAAGCAGGTGAGGCGGTGCCCAGAAAAACATTTTGCATTGATAATGGAATATTACATTGAAATATTTTCATGCATTTAGTCCAAATAGATTGCCAAAACCTCAATACATTAGAGCATTCATATAATTGGTGAATTAAAGTCCCAGTGGATGCAGAACAAGACCAACAAAGGGAAGAGGAGGTAGGGGAAAACTTGGATATACATGCAGGAGTAATAAGAGCTCTACTATAAATAAAGTATAAGGATTGAGTGATGCAGGCGGCACCAGAAGTTTTGGATAACTTGAGCCAGAATTTATCCCATGAAGGAATAGGAAGTGATAAAGATAGATCCGCTTCCCAAAGTAATTCGGTATGGGATTTAGATCGTTCAATAACAGGTGACAACAACATCTTATAAATAGAAGCAGCCTTAGGTCTAAGGTCATGAGAAATACTGTATATCGGTGTGGTAGGGGTAAGTGAGGGAGAAGCTGAAGGAAAATTGCTAGTTGCTAAATAGGACTGTAAAGCAGATGATATTAAGAGGTACTCATGGAGAAACGAGTTAGGCAAGTTATACTGTGACTGCAATTGGGAGAAGGGAATAACAGAATTATGAAGAACCAACTGATAAATAAACATAATTCCCTTCTCCTTCCAGTGTTTGTAGTAGAACGATTTACATCTGAATTTAATAAATTTATTATACCAAATAGTAGAGGACAAAAAACATTGGTGTGGATCAAGACCAGCTGACAAGATATTATATAGTAATTGCTGGGAATATTTCAAAATAGGATTATTTGATATGAAAGTGCAGTTAGACATATGTATTATGCTTTTGAAAGAAAAATCCTTCAATTGGGAGCGTTCAAATGTAATCCAACGGGGCATAGGATTATCAGCAAAATCATAAGTTAAGGCAAAAAATTGTCTAATTAAAAATGCAGAGTGATATAATTTAAAATCAGGAAAACGAACACCACCCTCATTTTTGGGACGCTTGAGTTTCACAAGGGCAATACGGGGATGTTTATTATTCCATAAAAATTTGATACAAATAGAATTAATTTGAGAAAAATATGAGACGGAAATCTGAAAAGGTAACATGGATAATGTGTAAAGGACATGGGGATTAATCATCATTTTAATAGTGTCCAATCTACCCCACCATGACAAGTGGAGAGGCGACCAAGAGAGAAGTAATTTCCTTAATTTGGTAAATAATGCATTAAACGAATAACTGATTGTGTTAGAAAGAGTAGAGGATAACCAAATTCCAAGATATTTTATTTTTGTAGGACACCAGGTAAAGTTAGTGTTGGTGAACATATATTGGTAGCAGAGGGAGTTCAAGGGTAATACCTCTGTTTTGGAGAAGTTCAATTTATATCCAGAGATGCTAGAATACAACTGAACTTCATGTAAAAAGGGAGGTAGGGAGGAAATGGGATTAGACATATACACCAGAATATCATCGGCGTACGCTGACAATTTAGTTTCTGTGGAGTTATGTATAAATCCTGAGATAAGTGAATTAACACGGATGCGTTCAAGGAAAGGTTCTAAACACAAAACAAATAAAGGTGAAAGAGGACAGCCCTGACGGGTACCTCTATACAAGGGAAAATATTTAGAAAAATGGTTATTCACAAAAATACCGGCACGAGGGGCAGAGTATAACAGTTTAACATAAGAGATAAGGGGGCCTATTAGGATATCGTGCGGATCGCTACCGCCGCACTGGCGGTGGTGATCCGCCCGCCAAATGTCCTGTTTCACCCCCGCCATATTAGTATGGCGAGGGGTACCGCGGCGGACGGAAAGTCTGTCCGCCGCTTTTCCGCCGGTCATATTGCCGGCTGGGCGGAAAAGGCAGACAATATGGTGGCGGTGCCTTGCAGGCACCGCCATCCATATTAGCATGCCTGCGGTGAGTATGCCTTTCCATGGCGGAGACTCCGCCATGGAAAGGCATACGGTAAATGGCTTTGGGGGCCCGTTGCGGGCCCCTGGGGTGGTGGGGGGGGGGATGGCTGCACTTTGGGGCTACCCATGGTACCCCCCTTCATTGGCATGCACAAGGTGGCAGGCACCACGCGGTGCCTGTCACGTTGTGCATGCCAATGCACAACATGCATATTCTACATTGCGGCGGGTGCTGCTCACAGCACCGCCCGCCGCAATGTAAAAGGTGCGGGATGCGACCGCCAGGGTGGCGGTCGCATCCTAATTGCCATAGCGGGACCGCCGCACCTCTGGCGGTCGGTCCTGTTTACCGTCCCGCCATCGTAATGGGGCCCAAAATTCGGTCCAAAACCATACCGTAGAAGAGTATTAAACATAAATTGCCAATTAATACGATCAAAAGCCTTCTCACCATCCAGGGACAATGCTGCAAGAGGAGATTGGTATTTTTTTCCAAAGGAGATGACATTAGAAAACATTCGAGCATTGTCAGCAGCCAATCTGCCCTTAACAAAACCAGATTGATCGGTATTTACCAATAATGGGACAATATTCTCAAGACGAGAGGCAAGGATTTTAACAAATATCTTAGTCGTAATTAATTAATGAGATAGGGCGATCATTTTTACAAAGAGTGTGTTCTTTATCGGGTTTGGGAATGAGGACAATCAAAACTTCCATAAAAGAACCAGATGCCTTAGAATCTTCAAGGAAGGAGTTAAAAAGAGCAAGAAGTTTAGCAGCAAAAATAGAAGAAAAAGTGGAAAAAAAATTCAGCTGAGACGCCATCGGGACCAGGTGCTTTAGATTTTTTTTAAAGATTTAATGGCATCCGTTATTTCTCGGAGAGTGATCTCAGCTTCTAGTAAATCAAATTCGTCTGACCAGGATGGGGGTTTAGGAAGGCCATTAAAAAAGGTGTGTATAATTTGACTAGAAGGGTTGGTGTCATCAGAATAAAGTGACTGATAGTAATCTTGAAACGTAGTAGAAATATCTTCATCGGAGGACGCCAATTTATTGGTGAATTCATTTAGGATAGGACCAATATTTTTACGCTCAGATTTAATTTTAAAAAAATTGGCCAGCATTTTTCCAGCTTTATTTTGGCCCCGTGGTATTTGGATTTAATTTTAAGAAGGACATTGCAAGCATCAACTGTGGCAAGTTTGTTAAGAGCAGATTTGACCTTAATTAATTCATGGAGAGTCAGGGGGGATTTAGAGGTAAAGTAAGTATGTTCCAAGGATTTGAGCTGTTGTAGTAGAGTTATATACTTGGCCTTGGTGGTTTTCTTCTTTCTTGCTGAGTATGCAATAGTAAAGGCATGAAAAGAGGCCTTAAAGGCATCCCAAGTATTAGGAAAAGAAGTGTCCAAAGGATTATTAATAAAAAATTCGGAGATAAAGGTAGTGGCTTCAGAGATGAAGTCATTATCTGACAACAAAAAATTATTAAGTTTCCAACGACCAAATTTTGGAGTACTCAGGGAGAGGTCAAGTGCGGAAAGGACAGGAGCATGATCAGAAATAAAAATCGATCCAATCTCGGACGATTGGATAGATGGGAGTAAGGGTTTACTAACCAAAATATAATCAATTCTAGAACGAGTATGATGTACATTAGAAAAAAATGTAAATTCAAAAGAATCAGGATTACAGGTTTTCCAAACATCAAATAATGGACGTGAGGCAATGGCAGATTGAAATGATCTGTGGGATTTATCAGGATTGAATTTGCATTTGGACTGTATCAGAAAATGGGTCTAACCATTGATTAAAATCACCAGCAACAATGATGTTAGGATTATCAATGGAGGAAAGTAAGATCTTAATGTTATTCCAAAAGTCAGGATCTAGTTTAATGGGCCCATAAATATTAAATAAAACAAGTTCTTTATTGTGAATAACAACCTTAGCCATTACCCAACGTCCACCAGTGTCACATTGTGTAGATAAAATTTGTACATGCAACGACTTATGAAAGAGAATAGCAACACCACCCTTATGATTGGAGGCAGGAGAATAAACAACTTGGCCCACCCAGTGTCTCTTTCATTTATGAGATTCTGTATCATTACAATGAGTTTCTTGTATGAACGAAACATGAGAATTCAGTCTAGACAAATTAGAGAGTACCTTTTGTCTTTTAACAGGGTGTCCCAGACCACGAATGTTCCACGTGACAACATTACACATATTGGGAGGAGGGGTAGGTATTACATGGATGGAGATGATACACTTCAGGAATACAGCTGGAAACAGAAAAACACCAACTATTAGATAAATATGAAAGACAATATGCACAATAACAAAGATAAGCACATGCATCATACAGATTACAAAAAAAGGACAAACAATGAAGGACAGAAAAAGAAAAGGAAATAGTAAGAAAAAGAGAGAGATCAAGGAAAGAGATCCAGATCTAAGACGAAGAGTAAACGAAGTGAGCATGGGGTGAAACAGCACCGAAAACAGATGGAACGACAGAGAAAGAAATATTAAGAAATAAGAAAATGAACAGCCATAAGGAACCTTATAGAAAAAAAAAGTTAGAGACGTTGGATAGAACTATCAACAGCATTCGGTGAGAGACTTTGGAGAAAAAACTTCAATTTAACAGGATCATCAAAAGAACGAGTAGAGCCCTCATGAGTAACTTTACACATGCACGGGTGCAAAATGCCATAGCGAATATGCAACTGTCTCATCTGAGGGCGAAGGGCCAAAAATTCCTTTCTTCTAGCATTAGTGGCATTGGAGAGATCCTGAGAATGATAAACCGTGTGCCCAGACCATATAAGGCGACGTTTCACTTTTGCTGCTTTAAGCACCCGCATGAGATCTGTGAATTCCAGAAATAGCATTATAATTCCTCTAGGTCTAGTAGAGTTCGGTTGAATTCGACCAAGACGATGTGCACGCTGGATATTTAGTGAAGGCTCTAGTGGAAGATCCAAAAGCTCGGGCAGGAACCTCTTTAGAAAAAGAAGGAGGTCTGGACCCTCCAAATTCTCTGGTAAGCCATATAGACAAAGGTTATTACGTCTATTGCGGTTTTCAAGGTCCTCAGTATGTAGCTTGAGACGTTGAATTTCCTGTTCCAGGATAGGAATCTTAGTAGTAACATCATGTAAATCACTGATACGTTGCTCCATATCCAACACCTTCGCTTCCATATTAATCCACCTGTCCTCAATTTGGAGCTTCTCATTAGTAGAGGACATAAAAGAGTTTAATCCCCTCACCTCATCAAGAATAGTATCAAGAACAGGATTATGAGACGACAAAATGGGTGAGGGGGGATCATTTTTAACTCTCTTGGTCTTTGTGCCAGAAGATGAAGCCCTGACAGAGGTGGAAGTGTCACTAGCCATCGTGAAATGTCGAGAAGGACGAGGTAACACCTTTAATGGAGATCTCAGCCTGCCCATATGTTATGTACACACACTGCAGAGAAAGATAGGAATGAAGAAGAAATGCTAATCAATCAGAAAAAAAGGGGCATTCCCCCTCTTCCTCTACTTCCAAGAAAACAGCTGCTCAGCAAATGTGCGTAAGACAAATTAAGCAAAGTCAATGTAAAAAAGAAAAAAGCAGAACATTTTGTGAGGCACCTCCATATGAAAAATAGCAGAGAGCAGGAGCTCATTCAGATTCAAATGTGCCTTAGAAAGGAGGCAAAGGTGAAAATATAAACGTTTATTGTGAAAAAATAGCAGCTGCTACAAGGTGAAGAGAAAGAAACGTTGCAGAGCGTTAGGTAAACAAAACGCCGGTTTTACCTCAGCAGGAGGTCTGGAGAAGCGAGTGGCAGGCTCAAAATGGCGGCCACTCGCGTTTATGAGAGGAAATTCACTGCCGCTGGGTCACATAGAGAGGCATTCGATGTCGGAGCAGCTCCAAATGCCGCTCCGACCATCAGGAAGCGCAGGAATGGAGGCATCTTCCCTCCAACACAGCTGGAAGTGGCTGAAATGCCGAAAAGAGCTCCGCGTCCGAGCGGAGCTCAACTCAGTGCCGCCATCTTGTCACAGCGCGTGACCACGCCCCCATGTAATGAAATTTTACCTCTTTAAAAAAGAATGTTAAAAACCAATGTAATGCACTATTTAAGTAACAATCCCTTTAGGCATTTAATTTGGTTGCCTCCTTTGCATCGCTCATTTCATAATCACAGCTGAAGGGGAGTTCCATCTGTTAGTTCGCCAGCAATAGAAATGACAGGAACACCGTCCTCCCGTTCTCTAAGTAGGTAAACCCCAAACACAATTCACATTGGCTGGGGCAAAGCACGTTATAAAAGCACAACTAGTATAAACTTTTACCTTAATTGTGACTTGTACACAAGGAACTTTCCATACTGATTTCAGTTCAATGAGCAAGTAATTCAAAACCCGGTTTAATTCTGGCCGCCAAGTCTGCAGATGACCGTGCCCACAAAGAGTCCCATCAATGGATGTGGCATAACGGCTAGAGCGGCCGGCTTAGAAGCTTGGGAACCGGGTACGAGTCCCATCGGGAGGCTCAACATCCTGTGATTCTTAAGAGAAAAAAAATGTGGTGAAGAGTTTGCTATGTCCGAGTTCACAGAGACTGAAAACATGAGCGCTCAAGTGAAGTGCTCCAAAACAACAAAAAAAGTAGTTCCTAAAATAGTTCCTGAAATGGGATCAGTGAATGGATAGTAGTCATTGGTCTTTGCTCTCGAGGAAGGCTAAACCAGGAAGAGGCGCGAACCATGCATGCCATCGACAAATGGGGAGAAAGAATAGAAGAGCGACAATGGAGCTAGCAAATAGGAAGGCTATAGGTGGGCTGAAGCCCACAAAGTAAATACAACATGTCTCTTCGAGACAGCGCATGCGCTGTCTAGAGCCGAGATCTAATTATCACATAATCTGGTTACCTTTAATACTTTCCTCTTTCCAGATAATTTCCACAAATATTTTAAATAAAGATAATTTGTGAGTGGAAGGGTCCAAATGCTAGATATCCCAAGTGGCGCCGTGGTATCACCTAGCACACTGGTTCCTAACCTGTGGTCCGAGGACCACTGGGGGTCCACGAGCCCTAGTAAGGAGGTCCGCAATTGTGTTACAAAATAAAATGATATTCAAATTAAGACATTAAAATGAACAAAGTATATAAAAATAAAGAAGCAAAATTAACAATGTGAAAGCTTTTTCTATATTTGATTGTGAATGAAACTAAATATTTCAATATTTAAGCAGTTGCTTGGTTAGTTATTTTTGTGTTCAAATCATAGAAATTACTAGGGCCAGGGTCCCCAGCTTCCAATATTGACTCAGCGATGGTCCCCGGATTCCAGTGATGATTCAGTGTGGGTCCACAGAAGTCAAAAGGTTAAGAACCGCTGCCCTAGTGCCTTTTCCCCCATTTCCAAAAATAAATTACAGCGCCTAAAAAACTGCTCACCAAGCCTAACCCCTATATGTTCAATGAATTTAAATATTTTTTCTGGGAACATTTTGCCCAAAAATAACGTCTACTATTCATGATCCAGGGTTGGTGGTGCATTCACTGTGAAATATAGTCCATGGGGGGCGAGATCTCAGAGTGGCGTGGGCCATTTCAAGTATGTCTCTGCGTAATTCCTCGACGGAAAACGAAGGGACAATGCCCCACCACTGGCACTGCTTGTTGGTATCAAATGCAGTGCTCTTGGATGTTCACCAAAGAAACCTGAACAAGAGAGGTGAAATCCTTGCAGTGAAAAAAGACCACATTTTTAAAAAGGCCATGGGCTTCGACTCTTTCTTCTGAGGAACGGTGGTAAAAGCAAGGACGGACTGGGCAGAAAATAGTGACCGTGCTGAAAAAGACGTAGAACAGAGAGGTGGACGGTTGTTTTTCTTTTTATGAGAACAGAGGGAGACTTGAAAACAAGGGGTCTCCAAATGCTGAGATAGCGGCATGGCGTCCTCAGCCACAGCGTGCCACTAAAACCAAAGTTTGCCACTGATGCAGAGGTTTTCACCCATCGCTTAAGGGACATTGGGGTTATTTAGAGTCTGGCAGGCAAGGTACTCCTGTCTGTCAAACTGAGGGTCCGGCCATTCTATTTAGAGTTGGGTGATCGTCATGTTACCACTGCCGAAAACCCTGCACTGGTAGCCCGAGGGATATCAAGATGTCAGCATAAGTAACTCAGAATGTCCGCTCTATTGAAGCAGAAATTCTGATGCAATGTTTTTCTCCTGTTTGGGACCACCAGTGCAGGAAGTCATGGCGATCCAGTCGTATCCCAGATCCGGCAGCTATTATTGAGTCTGATTCCGGCTGGCTTGACTGAAATATGCTGAATTTGTCCAGGTGTCATTTGCTGGCATCGTGCCATACTCAGCAGCACCCGCATTTTGACTGATTTCCGATCTGCAGGTGGTGAGTTGGCTTTCTCATTTTCACTTCCAGCTGTACCCAAAACAAAAGCCTCATCAAATGGTCATCAACCCACATTAAATTTGAGTATCATACTGGCTAGGAGTTATCCAGAGCCTAATACCTAGATGCCCATGCAAGGGAGGAAAACAATGGCACACAGCTTATCACTTCACAAGTACTTAAGAGAAACTATGATTTGGAGGCATGCTTTTGATTTTATTCATCACCTTATGCATGAGATGTGCATGCATTGTAAGAATGCCAGGTGTATCTGTTTGTATGAGTAACAACACTAATAACAATTTAAATAGCACTTACTAATTTATTTTTTTCATTTCTTTTATATCACTTCTCATCCCTATGTACGGTGTTAGAGCGCTTTACATCACATACACATTATACAGAGACAATAAATCATGCAAGCATGTAAGTCAATGCACAGGAAATGATTCATATGAGGATTACAAGGTGTAGGAGTCACTTTTCGTCCGTACTGGTAGGCTGTATATGTAAAGAGTTCATGGTCCGTAGAAACGCAGTCAGGATTTAAAATGCAATGCAGTGGTTGGGGTTGTCTGTACTAATAAAACTTTATAACTACACAAAGTAACCCTTTTTTGCAACCTTAGACTTACAAAAGGTTGAGAAAAAGGAAAATAAGTTTCTAAACCCATGCCTTTTAGTTTTCATGCAGCTGCTCAATGTCGGTTCATAGCTCACTGTGCTATATTAGAAGGAATGAAAATTATGAATTGCAAGTCACAAAAGGATCTTTGTGAAAAAAGCAGTAAACCACTGAGCTATCTATATAAAATACAAATCTGTGAAACACGTTCTACGATGTTCTTTGCAGCAGACACACTAACCCTCTAGTTTACTTTATTAGTCAATACTGTGAATAGATATAAAACAGATCTCTCCAGCAAGCGCATTAACCACCAGTTATCTGACCGTTATTATCATCGCCTGAAAATTGCTGAGCACACATATATTTCGGGACCTTGTTCCTTAACCCCGTAAGATATTTTGAATGCAGCCTCTGTGTGACCAATTATGTAATACTGAACAGATTACTGTCACATGTGTACTTGTTGACAATTTATTTGTGTCAGAGTTTAAAAAAAATAAGGGGCAGATTTTTCATTCTTTGGCTAAGCACAGCAAGCTACCGTGCTGCGCTGCGTGAAAAGGAACGCGCAGGAATGCGCCGTATTTATGATTTTACGGAGCATTCCTGTCCCTTCCTAGCACTGGTGCACTTTTGGCTGCCGAGCGCCAACGCAGGCACCCTTGCGTCATGGTGCAAAGGTGCCTGTGTGGTAGGCAGAATTGTTTTTGTGCAGAAAGGGGCACTTTCCTGCATTAAAACAATCCTGAGAGGCATTTCCTCTTTCTACGTGTGCTGCAGAATGTAGCACACACAGAAAGAGGAAAGAACGAAGAGAAATAGATATTCCTCCTCGTTACGCCTCACGTGAAGTGGTGTAGCATTCCCAGGTCTACCACTAATGGCAAATCTGGGAGTGCACTACAATCCATGGGTGGATGCGTGTGAACACCCACGCTTCACCCTTGGAACGGCTCCCTGGGGCAGAGCAACGCAAGTCAGCGATTAGCGCTGCCTTGCTTTACTCTGGATTTATCAAGTCATGCAGGGCTACGCACGGTGGCCGTGCGTAGCTTGATAAATCTCACTTAGGTTTTGCGTCACCCTTGTCACAAGTGTGACGCAAAACCTTGATAAATCTGGCCCTAAATATATTACGTTGACTGTCAAGCTCTGCTTTTCATAACTGTTTCCCTTGTGACTTCACCTCCTTTCCGCTGCCATGTTGACTCCCTATTTATGGGTTCCCAGAGTACATTTTGTTCGATTTCCAATACTGGAAGGAAATAAAAATAGAAATAAATGTCCCTTGGTAGAAAGATCTATGAGATACAATGCTAGGTCTCAAAGTACCTAGCCAGAGAACTTTATAGCCCATATAATAGGTCATAAGAAGTTGTACATACAACTATAACAATTGTGAATTATATATTAAAATATATTGTTTATTTAAAACCAACAAATATTACAAAAACACTGTAAAAATTAATTACACTAGCAGCAGAGGCATAATCCTATATTCCATCAACAAGAACCTATAATTGACTTTAAAAATGATTACAAAAACATTGGTGACAAATTCATATAAGATAAAATAATATGTGTTATCCAGGAGCCTAATGCATCATATTTGGTTGGACGTACCAAAGAAAAACAATCAACAGAGAGACAAAAGCAGACAGTACATTTTGTCATCTAAAGACACATCCGATCTGAACAATTCAATAGCTGGTCCTGGATACAAACTATTATTATTATCTACAGGATAAGCTAAATCCACGGATTGTGTTTGCTGAAGCGTCGACGCCGTTTCGATGGTTCTATAGATGTCCCATCTTTGTCAAGACAGTATATAAATATCTCTCTTTAATGGCACTGTTTGGTTGCCTGTGGTTTCAATCCTTATTTCATGTTACTGACACATCAGTTCACTTGTTCTGTCGGGCATATTATTAGCCCTTAAGCCAGAGAGTCTGATAAGGTCAGTGTGTAATCCTTGTTATTCAATTTCTGTATGGATAATCTTCCTTAATAGCATTGGACTTGAAACTCATAAATTTAAAATCTGTAAAAACTTGCTTCCTTGCTCACAATCTTTTAGTCCTATCAGTATAATCCTCCAAAGAAGCCCCAGTCTTGTACAGTCTCTTTCATTAATATGCACTTGGAATTCCGCTAGCGAGGCTCCAACGTGTCCTAATGCTGCAGGATTATACTGATAGGACTAAAAGATTGTGAGCAAGGAAGCAAGTTTTTACAGATTTTAAATTTATGAGTTTCAAGTCCAATGCTATTAAGGAAGATTATCCATACAGAAATTGAATAACAAGGATTACACACTGACCTTATCAGACTCTCTGGCTTAAGGGCTAATAATATGCCCGACAGAACAAGTGAACTGATGTGTCAGTAACATGAAATAAGGATTGAAACCACAGGCAACCAAACAGTGCCATTAAAGAGAGATATTTATATACTGTCTTGACAAAGATGGGACATCTATAGAACCATCGAAACGCGTCGACGCTTCAGCAAACACAATCCGCGGATTTAGCTTATCCTGTAGATAATAATAATAGTTTGTATCCAGGACTAGCTATTGAATTGTTCAGATCGGATGTGTCTTTAGATGACAAAATGTACTGTCTGCTTTTGTCTCTCTGTTGATTGTTTTTCTTTGGTACGTCCAACCAAATATGATGTATTAGGCTCTTGGATAACATATATCATTTTATCGTATATGAATTTGTCACCAATGTTTTTGTAATCATTTTTAAAGTCAATTATAGGTTCTTGTTGATGGAATATAGGATTATGCCTCTGCTGCTAGTGTAATTAATTTTTACAGTGTTTTTTGTAATATTTGTTGGTTTTAAATAAACAATATATTTTAATATATAATTCACAATTGTTATAGTTGTATGTACAACCTTTTTATGACCTATTATATGGGCTATAAAGTTCTCTGGCTAGGTACTTTGAGACCTAGCATTGTATCTCATAGATCTTTCTACCAAGGGACATTTATTTCTACTTGCTAGTAGTACCCCATTCCCCTGGTTCGGCACAAGGGGTCCCTCTCAAGAATATTTTATTCATACAGGAAATAAAAATAACCCGCACAGCATAGAAGAAAACTCCCAGGTTGTCAGTCATTTATTTTTTGTTTTCCAAAATGAAGTCCAGCTTTGGGAGTTTGTTTTTGTAAAGCAAAAAAGTTTGCTGCGGCCTCGTGAAACAAGGCAACTGTGTGGCAAACTTTTAGTACGTTCAGACGATCCTCCTCTGAAGTTATAGAGATCTACGCCAGGCAGGTGGAGATCTCTAAATATGGTGGGCTGCAGTCCTCAAGACACTGGAGTACATCTTTTTGCTGCCCTGGTGGAACAGTATGGACCACCAAAGTCAAATTAACCCCCTTTGTTCCTTTTTTGGTGCCCATGTCCACGATGGATGCAAATCAGCGTCAACTCCCTGCTCTAATTAGGTTCCTCTTTCCGACACCAATGAACTAACGGCCCTTCGAGGCTGGCCCCACCGGAAAGGCATTTCCCAGGGTGGAGCCCGCTGATCCCCCTCCATTTTAAACGCAGACCCATATTTATCAAGGGCAACGCAATCCTTAAATCAGATTTACGAAGCCACCTTCCGAGGCCTAATAAATCTGGAGTAACACAAGGTAGCGCTGCCTCGCGATACTCTGTCTTGGGAAGGCGTTCTGTGGGTGGAGCCTGGGAGCACCCACGCGTCCACTCATGGTTTTTGGCGCATTCTCAGATGTACTAAGGCTAGTAAACCTAGGAATGTGTCAAAATGCTACACCTTCCTCTTTCTAAGATTGCTGCATTCTGCAACACACATAGAAAGAGGAAAAAGGAAAATGTCTGAGGATTGTTTATGTGCAGGATGGTGCCCCTTCCTACACAAAAACTATCCTGCCTGTAATGCAGACACCCTTACACCGTGGCTCAAGGGTGCCTGCATTGGTGCTTGGCAGCCACAAGCAAGCCAGCGCAGAGAGAGTGTAGGAATGCGCCACATGTTAGTAAATATTAAATATGGCACATTTCTGCCCTCTCCATTTGATGCAGCAGGTAAAGGGGAGATGATGTGGCGTCGGGGAGAAGATGTAGCATAGGGGAGAGGATGTGACGTAACAACCCGAGCTGCTGACGTTGGAATTGAGGAACTGGGTTTGAGTCTCGGCGTCAGCTCTACATCCTGTGATTCTGGGCAAATCACGTAATCTCCCTGTGCCTTAAAAAAAAATGAATGCGTCCTTCTGTAAAGTAACTGTTGCTCATGCAAAGCGCTCCAATACCTTCGGGTCGAGTGCACGCTATATAGAACTGCAAAAAAAAAGGTCTTGCTGCGTTGCCTCAAATCTTAGTAATCTGGCCATCGGGGGTTGTCCCACTTCTAAATGAAGAGGGGGGTCAGCAGGTGTATGGACCGGGCGCATGCTGCCTTTGGTGAATGCCCTGTTACTGCCCCTTGAAAACAGGCCCTACACAGTGTTGAAGCAATTCAGAGAACTGAGAAAACGATCAGCAATGGAAGCCTTTGGTGTTGGATTCTTAATTGTTATATTTTTTGCAGTTTTATTTAAGCAGACTCGACCTGAAGTTATTGAATCGCTTTACATGAGCACCAGTTACATTACAGAAGGTCACATTCATGTTTTTGGGCACAGGGTTATTGGGTGACCAGATTTTGAGAAGCAAAAACCGGGACAGGTCAGACATAAAAGTAGAACCAAAGTCTTTCGTGTTACTTTTATGTCTGGCCTGTCTCGGTTTTTGCATAGTCATGTAAATGTAGGTGTGTAGATATATATATATATATATATATATATATATATATTCCAACCAATACCCGTTCATAATAAAACAGGCTTTGACACAGCACAGACTCCAACTTTACACCACCATGTTTAATCCGGTAAAAGCAGCCATTGTGACGCACTTCGGCCAAGGCACTGGCCTTTCTCACACATATCGAGTGGCATATTAATTTCATTATTTAAGCTCTACAACAGAGCATGTGATGCATGGACATAGAAAACAGTGCAAATGCAGCTGTTTTCTACTTTGTAACTACAATATTTTTTTTTACATTTGTCTAAGCATCCTAATTTGATAATTGACAACCATTACATCATGCAAGTGCAACAAGTCCAGTGACTCAAGCTTGATGCTTACTAACAATGAAGGCCTGCAGTTAAATACCCTAGACCAGTGTTGGATCCTCACAGTCAGAAGCACCAATGTATGTGTATGTGTATGTGTGTGTGTGTGTATATATATATATATATATCACTATGTCCAGACACCTGTTATTTCTTATCTGAAGGGAACATATCTACGGAGGTTTTCTAAGGGCTGCAGGCAGGGATAAGCCAAAGATTAAGTTTATGTGGGATTGTGATAAGTGTTCAGTAAGCCCACTTGGGCTCGATCTGTGGTTTAGTTTGTGTTTATGCCTTGTTCCATCTACTTAGATTTTTATTGATGAAACTTAGTAACTAATGCGTTATAGAGATACACTATACGATAACACAACCTTTGATACAATCTTGCATTACCTCTGTTGCAATTTTGGAACTTAGCTGGTTTAATACAGCGCGGCATGTTTACTTATTTACACATTTTGTTCCCACTTTAATGTTTTTTAGTATTTGGTTCACAACCTACTGATTCTGAATCTCATTCCCGTTGCCTTCATATGTTTGTGTATATATTTTATTTTCAATGTGCCATTAACATGCTTGGATTTCATTTGGCTTGTGTTTTCTCTATGTCCATGTCGATGACATGGCTACCATGACAACACTATATAAACGTTTCTCCTAATGGCACCGAGCTATGTGAAGAAGGTGGTTTTCCCACGGAAACGCGTCAGGAGCCTTCTGTTCTAATAAATTGGTGAACCCTCTTCCAGCGTGTCGGTGTCTGCTTCATTACTGTGGAGAGCAGGATTGGTGTATGTGTATATATATATATATATATATATATATATGAAATTCGATTCCCACAGATCCGAGGAAAAGAAAACAGCCACTCCATAATTGATGCTGGTCAATGCGTTAATTTAATGTCAGGCAGACAGATGATAATGCGTTTCGACTCCTCCGAGTCTTGGTCACATGACCACTACAGTAATTTTTCAACCATTTAAACGTTACGTCAGGTCGACGCATTCAACAAGATAGACATAAAGAAAAGACCTCTCATTCAATTTCGCGAACTTCATTAAATCAATAAAGTTTTATATATCAACAACAAAACAATGAATAGAACAAAAGATTAGGTGTATATATACATGATGACATTTTATCAATGTGAAATGTTAAAAAGAATTGGGAAACCTTGTGGTGTGCGGCTCCGTGTCGTATTTTCCCTGGATATTCTGGCTCGGATTTCAACTACCATGACGCCGTCCACAGTATCGCATGGTTGCGTTTGGTGGGCCGTTCTTGGGGACTGGTACCGGAAGCGATCGGGGTCAATGCCCAGTGCTGGTCTGACCCTGGTGAAACCAAATGTCACTAAGAAGTGTGTCTACGCCGATCGGAAGCCAGGTATGTTTAACAGGTGCTTCCTTGTGTTAGTCCTAGACTAGCGGGATAAATAATGTGGGTCTCGGTAGTGACTGGTCATAATAGGGAAAGGGTAAAGTACCCGATCATGGTCATTCGTCTGTAGTAGCCCTAGAAGAGGTTTTACGTTAGTGTCACTTCTCCATGTAGATTATCCCTCAATACAGTGCTCATTGGTGTTTCACATAGTGTGCGGTCTGGGATCCGAAAAAGATATAAAATAGGGTTAACCTTCAATATGTCTCCAAGTGGATCTGGATCTATATATATAACATCGGCATGGATAGACATAGCGATAAGTAAGGCATAAGGTGGGCGGAGTGGATGGGAGGGGGGGTGCGGGGGGATACGATATTGAACTGTCTATCACGTTAAACCACGGGGTATAGATTGCGATAAAATCACCTTCAAAATCACATTGCATAGCTTTTTTTGAGAGTTCAGGTCTGTGTGGATACTCATAAATAATATACATTTTATTTCAACATCAGTATTTGAATACAATAACATCAGAACAAAAGACAGTCGTCTGGCTGTGTGTGGGGAAGAGGAGTGGGGGAAGGGAAAAGGGAAGGAAAGTTGGGAAAGGGAACAGAAAAAAAGGGGGGCACTGAGGCCATTTAATAAAGCTCATAAGTGTGTATGAAGCTCCTTGTCATTGTTTATCCCCTTTGGGATCAAACATCCTGCTTGCAGGATAAATCTAGACTCTAGTCTGCGTAGGGTCACTACTCTGTTGCCACCCATAAGGTGTTTGAGGACAGTGTCCAGGCCAAAGATTTTGGCCTTTGTCCAGTCACTTTGGTGTGATTCTTGAAAATGTCTAGCTGTGCTCTAACTGAGGTCATTATTAGTAATGGCTCTCCAGTGTTCTAGGATTCGCTTCTGGACCGGGAAGATGGTGGATCCAATATACCATTTACCACAGGGACATGTGATAGCATACACCACATAGTCGGTCTTGCATGTAATCAATTTAGAAATCCGCCAATTTCTATTGACTCTCTCAAGTTTAACCTCTTGTATGTAGTTGCTGTACCTGCATGCCTTGCAGGTCCCACAACGTTTAAAAACTTTCATGTTTCCTGACCAGTTGGTATTTTTGGATCTCAAGTGGCTCTGGACCAACAGGTCTTCGAGGGAAACATTCCATTGATAGGTAATGCGTGAGATTGTTCTGCCTATTGTAGTTCTTAGGATGTCGTCTTGTGTTAAAATCCCCCCAAATATGTTTCTAAGTTTCCCAGCCTGATTGGTGTACTGTGTGATAAAGTGGATACCATCATGCTGTCTGCTTTCTATTTTGCCATATTGAGCTTTTTTAGTGGGTAGTCTCTCGTTTGGAACCTCTTGATCATTTCTGATCTGGTTCTCAATAAGCTCAAGTCCGAGCTACGATTTATCCTAACTCTTAGAAATTCTCTGTATGGAATACTCCAACGAAAATTCAGGGGATGACAACTGTCTGAGTGCAGAATGGAGTTCCCTGCAGTGGATTTTCTGAAAAGTTCAGTTTGTAGAGTGCCCTCAGAAATACTGACTCTTGTGTCTAAGAAATCAATGGTTTCCTGGATGTGGTGCACAGTGAATTTCAAATTGACGTCATTGATGTTCAACTTTTGTATAAATACATTTAAATCATTTTCATTACCTTCCCACACAAAGAAAACGTCATCTATATATCTCAGTCATATGCTGATCTTCTCAGTCCATTCCCCCAGGTCAGTGCTCCAAAGCACCTGTTCCACCCACCAGCCCATCGCTAAATTAGTGTAACGCGGGGCGAAACAGGTGCCCATCGCAGTTCCCTGTATTTGTTTGTACACCGTTTTCTCAAATAAAAACACATTTTCTTGTAAGCATGGATTGATCATTTTCAATAGCATGTGGGTGTGTTCTAACATGCTGATGTTTCTGGTACATAAGAAGTGTTTGCATGCTCTAAGACCATCCTGATGTCTAATACTCATATACAAGCTTTCAACATTTAAACATGCTGGTCAACATTCTTTACCCCAAAATAAATCTTGAATTTTCTGCAAAAAGTCTTTGGTGTCCCTCACCTATGAATTGAGACTTTGTACATAAGGCGAAAGAAAGTGGTCAAAGATTGAAGTGTTCTCAAAGAGACTGTTCTTGGAGGACACAATAGGCCGTCCCAGTGGGTTCATAGTACATTTATGGACCTTTGGTAGCAGATACAGTGTAGGTATGGTAGGTGTAGTGTTCTTCAAAAATTGTAGCTCATCCCACGTTAAAAGTTGATCATTGTACCAGCCCAGTAATGTATCATGATATTCCTTTTGTAGCTTGATGACATAGGTCGTCTCAACCCTCGTGTAACAGTTAGTGTCTTTTAATTATCTGAGGGCTTCTTTCACATAGTCTACCCTGTTCATGAGGACTCTGTTGCCCTCTTTGTCTGATCGTTTGATCACTAGGTTGGGGGTCATGCTGTAGAGCTAGTGTGTATATGTGTGTATATATATATATATATATATATATATATTCACTGAAAAAACCACAGGTTTCAGGGACGTTATAGTTAGTTGGACATTTCACTCGTACAAAACTAGAGAAATTCGGCCGTTATAGTTAGTTCAGCAAACTATAACTCGCACCCCCGCAATGCACTGCTGATGATGTCACATATTACATCATTCATGACATGGTCAGTGACATCACTGATGACATCACTGATGACCTCTCAAATGACATCACTGATGACATCATCCAGTGACTGTGTGTTTCTGTAAAGTTTAAATATGTTTTATATATATATAGGCCAAGGTGTATTGAAGAATGAGTTGGTGTATAAGTGTCTGAATGGATGATTTAGTAGGTGCGTGACTGACTGTATAAGTGAGTGATTAAATGTGTCTTACTGAATGCATGGATTAGTGACTGATACAGACATTCACACAGTTTAGTTTGTTAGTTGGTGTGTAAGCAGTTGCATGGGTTGGTGAGTAGCTAAATGAGGGTCTATATGGGTTATTGATTGGTTGTCTGAGTATCTGTATGGGTGCCTGAGTGTCTGTGTGGGTGGGTGGGGGGGTGTGACTCTGTGCATAGATGTGCGAGTGGGTGATTCACTGGGTGTATGGGTTCAAGAGTGCATCTGTGAAGGGCTGTATGGGTGGGTGAGTGTGTGTATGGGCGTGTTAGTGAGTGAATGGATGCCTCAGTGGTACATGTGTGAGTAAATGCATATGTGAAAGGCAGTATATGTGAGTGTTGGAGTATATAAATGACTATATGTGAGAGTGAGTGATTGTGAGAGTGGCTGTATGGATGAGTGTGTGCTTGTATTTGTTATTGTATAAGAGTGTTAGTATATGTTTGAATAAGTGAGGTGGAGTGGTTATAACTGTATAGGTGAGTAAATGGGAGTGTGATTGATTCTTTGCATGACTGACTAGGTGTGTGAGTAACTCTATGGATGAGTGGCAGTGTGCGAGTGTCTGTATAGATATGTGAGTGCATATGATAGTGCCGTATTGATGGTTGACTGCATGTATGAGTGACTGTATGGGTGAATGAGTGGATGTGTGCGTAGACCTAGGAATTAGTGAGTGGGTATGTACTAACTGGTATTGGTGTGTCTATGGTTTCGAAAATGGTAGTCTGTATTTTAGAGTGGGTGTATCAAAGGTTATATTAGGGTATGAGGAGGTGCATCAGATTATCACGTGGATGATGTCATCAGTGATGTCATTTGAGATGTCATCAGTGATGTCACTGACCATGTCATGAATGATGTAATATGTGACGTCATCAGCAGTGCATTGCGGGGGTGCGAGTTATAGTTAGCTGAACTAACTATAACGGCCGAATTTCTCTTGTTTTGTACGAGTGAAATGTCCAACTAACTATAACTATCCCTAAAACCTATGGTTTTTTCAGTGAATTTCAAAGGTTTTTTAAATGCTAATTTCTAACTATAACGTCCCTGAAACCTGTGGTTTTTTCAGTGAATTTCAAAGGTTTTTTTAAATGCTAATTTCGAACTATGCCTACAAAGGTAGGACATGTGCAGAAAGAGGAAGAAAGGCGCAGAAAGAAGCAAGAGAAATGCAGAAAGAGGCAACAGAAGTCCAGAAAGACGAAGAAAGGTACAGAAAGAAGCAAGAGATGAGCACCAAGAACCAACAGAGGAGCAGAAAGAGGCCTTGTTGCAAAGTCATCCTGTGCCCCCAACTTTTTGCTGACGGGTACTGGTGGTAACTGACTCTGACTAACCAGGTCCGGAGCCAGTGCTATGCTGAAAGACACTTAGAATACAGTGAAAACACCTACATACACTAGGGTACACTATGGGTTGGGGTACCCCTGTGATTGGCATGACCTCCCCTGTATGGCCCTAGTACATAATAGGGCAGGGGGATTAAAACTACCTCTAACTAAGGAGGTGCAGAAGGAGGCAAGAGAAGTGCAGAAAGAAGCAACACAGGTGCCGAAAGAGGCAAGAGAGGTGCAGAAAAAAGCAAGTGAAGTGCAGAAGGAGGCAAGTGAGGTGCAGAAAGAAGCAAGGCCAGTGCAGAAAGAACCAACCAAGGTGTAAAAAGAGGCAAAAGGGGTGAAGAAATGGGTAGGAGAGGTGCACAAAGAGGCAAGAGAGGTACAGAAAGAGGCAGGAGGGGTGCAGAAAGAAGGAAGAGAAGTGCAGAAAGAAGCAACACAGGTGCCGAAAGAGGCAAGAGAGGTGCAGAAAAAAGCAAGTGAAGTGCAGAAGGAGGCAAGTGAGGTGCAGAAAGAAGCAAGACCAGTGCAGAAAGAACCAACAGAGGTGTAAAAAGAGGCAAAAGGGGTGCAGAAATGGGTAGGAGAGGTGCACAAAGAGGCAAGAGAGGTACCGAAAGAGGGAGGAGGGGTGCAGAAAGAAGGAAGAGAAGTGCAGAAAGAGGCAAGAGAATTGCTGAAAGAAGCAACAGAGGTGTAGAAAGAAGCAAGAGAAGTGCAGAAAGAGGCAAGTAAGGTGCAGATAGAAGCAAGAGCAGTGCAGAAAGAACCAACAGAGGTGCAGAAAGAGGGAAGAAGGGTGGAGAGAGAGGCAAGAGGGTGCAGAAAAAGGTAGGATGGGTGCACAAAGAGGCAAGAGAGGTACAGAAAAAGGCAGGAGGGGTGCAGAAAGAAGGAAGAGAAGTGCAGAAAAAGCCAAGAAAAGTGCAGAAAGAGGCAAAAGAGGTACATAAAGAGACAACAGGGGTGCAGAAAGAAGCAAGAAAAGTGCAGAAAGAGGCAAGTGAGGAGCAAAAACAGGCAGGAAAGGTACAGAAAGAGGGAAGACAAGTGCTGAAAGAGACAACAGGGGTGCACAAAGAAGCAAATGAGGTGCAGAAAGAGGCAACAGACGTGCAGAAAGAGGGAAGAGAGGTGCAGAAAAAGGCAAGAAAAGTGCAGAAAGAGGCAAAAGAGGTACATAAAGAGACAGGGGTGCAGAAAGAAGCAAGACAGGTGCAGAAAGAAGCATGGAAAGTGCAGAATGAAGCAACAGGGGTGCAGAAAGAGGCAAGAGAAGTGCAGAAACAGGCAAGAGAAGTGCACAAAGAGGCAAGAGAATTGCTGAAAGAAGCAACAGAGGTGTAGAAAGAAGCAAGAAAAGTGCAGAAAGAGACAAGTGAGATGCAAAAACAGGCAGGAAAGGTACAGAAAGAGGGAAGACGAGTGCAGAAAGAGACAACAGGGGAGCAGAAAGAAGCAAATGGGGTGCAGAAAGAGGCAACAGACGTGCAGAAAGAGGGAAGAGAGGTGCAGAAAAAGGCAAGAAAAGTGCAGAAAGAGGCAAAAGAGGTACATAAAGAGACAAAAGGGATGCAGAAAGAAGCAAGACAGGTGCAGAAAGAAGCATGGAAAGTGCAGAATGAAGCAACAGGGGTGCAGAAAGAGGCAAGCGAAGTGCAGAAACAGGCAAGGGAAGTGCACAAAGAGGCAAGAGAATTGCTGAAAGAAGCAACAGAGGTGTAGAAAGAAGCAAGAAAAGTTCAGAAAGAGGCAAGTGAGATGCAAAACAGGCAGGAAAGGTACAGAAAGAGGGAAGACGAGTGCAGAAAGACAACAGGGGTGCAGAAAGAAGCAAATGAGGTGCAGAAAGAAGCAACATACGTGCAGAAAGAGGGAAGAGAGGTGCAGAAAAAGGCAAGAAAAGTGCTAAAAGAGGCAAAAGAGGTACATAAAGAGACAACAGGGGTGCAGAAAGAAGCAAGACCGGTGCAGAAAGAAGCATGGAAAGTGCAGAATGAAGCAACAGGGGTGCAGAAAGAGGCAAGAGAAGTGTAGAAAGGAGCAAGTGAGGTGCAGAAAGAGCCAACAGAGGTGCAAAAAGAGGCAAGAGAGGTGCAGAAACAGGCAAGAGAAGTGCACAAAGAGGCAAGAGAATTGCTGAAAGAAGCAACGGGTGTAGAAAGAAGCAAGAAAAGTGCAGAAAGAGGCAAGTGAGATGCAAAAACAGGCAGGAAAGGTACAGAAAGAGGGAAGACGAGTGCAGAAAGAGACAACAGGGGTGCAGAAAGAAGCAAATGAGGTGCAGAAAGAGGCAACAGACGTGCAGAAAGAGGGAAGAGAGGTGCAGAAAGTACATGAGATTTGCAGAATGAGGTCAAGAGAAGTGCAGAAAAAGAAAGAAACGTGCAGAAAGAAGCAACAGAAATGCAGAAAGAGGCAAGAGAGGCGCAGAGGGAAGCAAGAGTGGCTTGCACACCATTAGTACCTATTTAACACCCACATTTAGCAATAAGTAACACGTGACCATTCTAGGTTTGCAAAGGGCCTTCCACCACGCTGTAACACTTGTCGCTGCATTTTTGGTAACGTTTGACCCGTTTCAGCTAGAAACAAGGCTTTTTTGTTCAAATCTGCAGATTAGGGTGCAGATGATGAATTATGTGGCTAATGCAGAAAATGTATAATTGTGCGAAAGTCGGTGCAGCCAAACAGTCACATAATTCCAGTGGCCCTGCTCATACCTCTGACTAGGTCCACAAGTGCTCCTCAATGATTCCATCTTTTTTGTCTCACTGAGTTCATAGTTGAGCTTCTATGGAAACGAGGAAGACTAAACCTGAGGTTACCACTCCACAACACAGACTACCATACCACATAATTACTCTCCATAACACATAATCCCACTCTACATAATTCCTATACACTAAATACCACATACTTTCTATCCACATAATTTTACTGCACAACATACCACATAATTCCACTACACACAACGTACATCCACTCCACTCCCAAAAACATTAGTAAAAAACTTTTACATTTACAACGCCAATAGCTCTAATTCTCGCAAATGCGAAACCTATTACATTGCAAACACTTCTTTAACTAGTAGTCGCGTTTGCAGAGTGGTGGAGAAAGGGTGCTGGGCCTCTGACCAGCGCTCAGGAATTCCGGTGCGTATTGCTTACAGGAGGTACCAGTAGGGCTTCTTGGCCCCCAAAGTCCCTCAGGAGTAAATTGGACTTCATCCCCCATCCCGTAATGAAATGAAAAAGAAATTTGTAGAGCGCGAAACTTTCACCCGAAGATGTCAAGGCGCTAAATTCATCATTCATGAGTCAGAGGACGGTCCAGAAAGTCGTCAGAGATTAAACAGCCAGGTCTTTAACGCTTTTCTAAAAGCCAGCAGATTAGTTTCTTGTTTCAGCCCAAGTGGTAGGGAGTTCCACAATTTCGTTGTGCCGACCACAAAGCTCCTTCCTCCCCAGGAGCATTTTTTAAACCTGGGAACAACCAGGTTGTGGGCCTGAGATGAGCGAAGATGGCGAACCGGAATATAAGGCTTTAAATTCTGTTTAAAGAAGCTGGGCCCTATGTCATGCGTGGCCTTAAAGGCAATGCATAAAGCCTTAAACTCAATTTGTCTCTTCACCGGTAGCCAATGCAATCCTTTAAGTGCCTGTGCGACATGTTTATGTCTTGGAATATTCAGCAAAGACGTGCCGCTGCATTTTGCACAATCTGCAGTTTGGAAAGACACTTCTTACGCAGATTGATAAAGAGCCCATTACAGTAATCAGCTCTGGATAGAACCAGAGCTGAAACCACCAATTTCCGTAGCTCGGACGGAATAAATGGAAGAATCCTTCTCAATAGTTTGTGTGTAGAAGGAATGGGATGTAACCTGGTTGACGTGGCTTTCAAAGGAAAGCATGGAGTCAAACATAACTCCCAGGTTTTTCACCTTATTCGTGGGGGTAGGTAATGGACCCATTTCCACCGGCCATAGAGCAGGGGACCAAAAATTAGTTTGGCCGCCAAAAAGTAGGACCTCAGTCTTACTAGAATTTAGTTTCAAACAATTGGAGGCCATCCATTCACCTATTTGATGAAGACAAGTGTGAAACTGTGCAGCTGTATCTGTAGTCTGTAGTCTGCCAGGAGGCGTGTTTGCAGAATGGTGGAGAAAGGGGGGCATGGCCTCCGAAGACGTCTTAGCAATCCCACTGTGCGGGACTTACTGGAGGTAACAAGAGGGGTAGTTGGCCCCCAAGGACATCCTTGGGGGCCAACTACCCCTCCTATTACCTCGGGGGATGAAGTCCACTTGTGTCCTGAGGTCCTCAGGACACAAGAGGACCTCATCGCCCCACCACTAGTGCGCCAAGAGGCGTGTTTGCAAAGTGGTGTAAAAAGGGGCGTGGCCTCAGACCACCTCTCTACAACAAGGCTCTGTGGCGCATACTGGAGGTACCTGGTGGGCTAGTTGGCCCCCAGGGACCCTCAGTATTCAAGGGGAATTAATTCCCCAACTAACAACGCGCCAGGGGGCGCGTTTGCAGAGTGGTGGAGAAAGGGGGCGTGGCCTCCGGAGAGATGCCGGCTTTTTTTTTTTTGTACAAGGGGGGCTGTGTGGGCCCCCTTTTTTAAACTTTTTTTGGGGCCCTGGGGACTACATCCCCCAGGGTCTGACCCCTTTTTAAAAAAAAAAAAAAAAAAAACATTTAAATCGGGAAGGGGGCCGCGTGGCCCCCCTCCCGAGGCCAATTTTGGCCCCGGGGACCCCATCCCCCGGGGCATGGCCAGAATAGTTTTTTTTTCATTTATATTTGGAGGGGGGCCACGTGGCCCCCCTCCTAAGGCCAATTATGGCCCCGGGGACCCCATCCCCCGGGGCCGGCCTTTCAGTTTTGTTTTTTTTTAGTTTTTTTTTTTATTATTAGGGAGGGGGGCCGCGTGGCCCCCCCCTCCCGGGCCACTTCTGGCCCCGGGGACCCCATCCTTCGGGGACTGGCCTCTCCGTTGGGGACTGTTAGAAATGGGGGTCTCTAGTTGGCCATGGTTGGCGCCAATGTCCAAATAGGGACCCTTCTTCCCAAGTCAGGGCAAGTGGGCTACCCCCTTTGATAACCCCTGCTCAACCCTGTGGTAACGTAGCACGAGCAGTTAGGCCTATCTCAGAGGCAGTGTGTGAAGCATTTATGATCATGCACAATAAGGCAGTAACGACACCACAAAAGGACACAACTCAAGTAGGTATAGAAAAAATAGTATCTTTATCTAAGGTTTAGTACGAGACTCTCAAAAGCGTTTTAACCAGTTACAATGCACGTAAATCAGTAGGGACTTAAAAGGGCAATAACGTGTTCACCAGAACGTGGCACTGACTGAGTTCAAGGCCTGGGTCTACGCGACCCGTTGCGCACCAGATACCTGCCGTTGGACGGGGACACAGCACGTAGCTTCTCGAAGAAGCGGAGACGGTGACAGGCGGACTCCCAGCGACCACAGTTCTCGATGGCAGTGGTCCGCAAAGTGAACTCACAATGATTCGGGCACTCGGGGACAGGTGGGCTCCCAGCGGCAGCAGCACGCGGCTGCGGCGGCCCGGGCTGGTGGTGGCGATGACTCTCGTCGTGCAGCTCCGTGGTGGGCTCGCGGCGGCAGCAGCGCTCTCCTAGCTGCGGCGGCCCACGGGACGATTCACGATGGTGCAAGGTTGACAAAGACGCGGGCACTCAGCGGCAGCAGCTCTCTCTTAGCTGCGGCGGCTCACAGGACAAATCACGATGATGCAAAGTTAGCAAGGGTGCGAGCACTCAGCGGCGGCAGCTCTCTTAGCTGCGGCGGCTCAGAGGACAACTCACGATGATGCAAAGTTAGCAAAGGTGCGAGCACTCCGCGGCAGCAGTTCTCTCTTAGCTGCGGCGGCTCACAGGACAAATCGCGATGATGCAAAGTTAGCAAGGGTGCGAGCACTCCGCGGCAGCAGCTCTCTCTTAGCTGCGGCGGCTCACAGGACAAATCACGATGATGCAAAGTTAGCAAGGGTGCGAGCACTCCGCGGCAGCAGCTCTCTCTTAGCTGCGGCAGCTCACAGGACAAATCACGATGTGGCACAACTAACACAAGTGCGGGCATCCAGCGGCGGCAGCTCTCTTAGCTGCGGCGGCCCCCAGGGTTTCAGCGAAAGTTCTGAGGATTCACAATAAGGCGGGCACTCAGCGGCGGCAGCTCTCTCTTAGCTGCGGCGGCCCACACAGCTTCAGTGAAGGTTCTGAAGGCTCAAAATAAGGCTGGCACTCAGCGGCAGCAGCTTTCTCTTAGCTGCGGCAGCCCACACAGTTTCAGCGAAGGTTCTGAAGATTCAAATTTAGGCGGGCACTCAGCGGCGGCAGCTCTCTTAGCTGCGGCGGCCCACACAGTTTCAGCGAAGGTTCTGAAGATTCAAATGAAGGTGGGCACTCAGCGGCGGCAGCTCTCTTAGCTGTGGCGGCCCACACACAGAGTTCACAAGGGTTACCAGTCCGCGTTCCTCACAGTAGGACTAGAGGTTCCGGATTACTCGACGGAGGCCTCACCTGCAAGTAGAATTCCTAGCAAAGGAATTCGGGCGGCTGACTGGGTGAAGTCTAATGTCCCTGAGACTTCAGCAGGAGGCGCTCTCAATTCAGGCCCTTGGGTAGTTTCTTCAGCAAGCTTGGTGAAAGTTTCAAAGTCCTTTCCTCTGTCCGCTCGGACAGAGTTTCGTCTTGACATCCAGAAGGAACACACTTGAAACAGGTTTCAGCGCAGCGTTTTATACCCTAAAAAGTCTTTGTTCTCTGCAGTCACAAATCACTGCATCCAGCCAGAACCAGTTCGGTGGGGTCGGGGAGCACTTGGTTTACGAGGCGACATCCTGCCCTTTAAGAATCTGGGGGTCTGCTATCAGACGCCCAGTGGGAGATGGAGCCATCATTCACCTTGCCAGGCACGGCCCTGCTCGGATCAAAGAGTCACCCCTCCCCATACTCCAAATGCCGATCTCTCTCTCCAGCCAGGTCTGACCCAGCTGGCCCTGCTGCTCCAAAACCAGATGGCCAATACACACGCTAGCAAAGCCTACAAGAAAGCTGAGGCCAGAAAATACCTCGTTTCTAGCAGAGGTATTTTCGAACACGGGCTACGCAAATAATCCTTACTAAAAGATGTATCTCAATGTCCTGAGCTTAAACATATCAAATTCGACGTTCCTATCAGGTTCCTGGGGGCAGGTAGGATTAAGGCATGTAATACTCAGCCTGCACATTCTGGCCTTTGAGAACGGGTGGCCTCGCAATAGTAAACAGTGAAATGGAGGGTAACTCGCTATTAGAACATGCTACACAGACATACTTTAAAAGCTGCTTCGGTGGGTAGCGCAAATCAGCGCTGCCGGCCCACCAGCAGTATTTGGTCTACCAGCCCTGGGCACACACAGTGCACTGATACTAGGGACAGACAGGTAAACCAAACGAGCCAATTATGATTATCCCAATTCATACAGTTATCTTTACAGAGGGAGCATTCGTGCTGTGTCACTGATTGGCAGTGGCACAGCGCCCAGAGCATCTAAATCCAGCCAACATAAAAGGTCAGAAGCGAAAAGAGGAAGGGAGACCCGCGCCAATGATGCCAGGTCTAACCGGGACCGTGGCGGGAGCCCCAATTCCCCCACGGTCCCGCCGGCTCCCCGCCTCCTGCGGGAGCCGGCATTGCTTTTCCACAAGGGGAGCTGCTGACATGCAGCTCCCCTTGTGGAAAAGCAATCCTGCTTTGCTTCATTGAAGCGAGAGCAGGTTTCCCTGCTCTCGCTTCAATGATGCAAAGCAGAGTTTGCTATGGCAGGGCGGGAGCCGCACGGCTCCCGCCCTGCCATAACAAACAGCAGTGTCCCGGGGGTGGGCACCCCGGGACACTGCAGGAGCCGGCACTGGGGGGTGGCGGTCCCCAGGGCCATCGGGAGCTCCAGGAGGAGGGCCGCGTGGCCCCCCCTCCCAACTATTTAAAGCCCCGGGGAGGCGGTTGTCCCCGGGGCACGGGGGTCCGTAACGGACCCCCGCATTTGAATACAGAGTGCCCCAGGGAGGTGGTGGTCCCCGGGGCTTGGGGGTCCGTAACGGACCCCCGCATTTGAATACAGAGTGCCCCAGGGAGGTGGTGGTCCCCGGGGCTTGGGGGTGCCCCGAGGCCCCCCCACCCTTATTGACAATTAAGCCCCGGGGAGGTGGCGGTCCCCGGGGCTGCGGGGGTGCCGCGTGCCCCCGTGAATAAATTATGAAGCCCCGGGGAGGTGGCGGTCCCCGGGGTGCGGGGGCCCCCGCGGGCCCCCGCTACATAAATAAATTGCCCCCAGGACTTGGCCCACCTGGGGGCTTTGAAAACGAAGCGCGGGAGACCGCGCTTCATTTTTTTAAATTTTCAGACAGATTTGCGCACCCGGCGCGACCCCGCCCGAAAAAAATAAAATGCTTTTTTTGGGCCTGGGGGTCCCTGTGGGACCCCCTGAGCAGGCCTGGGGGGTCAGGGTGTTTTTACCCTGCCCCCTGTTCTTGTTTTTTAGATCTTGCCTAGGCAGCGCATGCGCTGCCTCTCCGAGACATCAAGTAATCAGTATATGTGGTGAAACTCCACCTACTCCACCTCTTGGCTTTTTATTGGTTTCTTCGATTGTCTGCTTCCATTTCTTCGTTTTCACAGGCTAATGCGCTTTTTAGTTCGTCCTCTATCTGTTCGGGAACGCCTATGCAGCACCGCCTAACTACAGTAAACATGCTGCTAGTGGAATTAAGTGTTTGTCTTGGAACTCTTTCGTTTTTCGTTGCTTGCCTATTCTGCTCGTGCACACACGTTTTTTGTTGTTGTTTAATTTACACTCGTAAGCTGCCCCGAGCGTAGGTGCACCCATGGCGACGTGAATCCCGCTCCTAGGAGCAGGTTTGCCTCTCAGGACAGATTAATTCAGGCATGTGAGTTATTGGGGCATTGTGGGACTGCGCAAATCAGGCGTGCCGCTGAGCCGGACGTGTTTGCGATTCTCTCCAGCCAGCGCTATTCCAGCAGCCTCCGTCGGCGCCATTACTGCTGCTTTTAGACAATGTTTTGGCTCAAAATTAAATGGTTCCTATTCTTGCTCTCTTATGACAGTGCCTCTGCTTCCACTGTCGGCGCGATGGGTCCACAGACACTGCATGCTTTCCCTTTAAAGAGCTGCACTGCTCCTCAGCCTGGAAACGTAGCTTTTCCTTACTATTCTCCCTTCCCCCTGTTGATGGGAAGGAGCCCCACAGCCAGCAGCAATCACACGTCCCTCCCGTACCCTCCTCGCAGCTCAGCCTTCAGCGAGAGCAAGCCTGACCGAGCCCCCTTCGCATGCCTGGCCCTCCAGCACGGAGCCAGGCAGAGCGGGCACTCCATCTCCCCATGCTCGGGCAACCACTGTAGGGACGGAGAGGGGAGCCCTTCTCTGCCTCCGGAGCCCGCTTCTCTGCTCTCTTGCCACAAATCCCCCTTTCCTGGTTTCTGCCTCGCCAGGCTGGACGTGTGCAGCTTCTTCACCCAGCCCCCACTCGCTGCTCCCACAGCTATTCTCATGTGAGTTCCAACCAGCCCCGCTTTCAATCATGTCTTCTGCAGTCCGCTCCCCCGCTGTGGAATTCTGTAATTTCTTTTATTTCTGTGTGCGGTTTTCTAACTAGATCCAAGGGCATCACTGCAGTATGTTGGTCTTGTGTGGCGTAACGGATAGGACGGCTGACTTTCACGCTAAGGAACCTGGTTCGAGTCTGGCGGGAAGCTCAAAAATGCTGTAATTCTGGGAAATCACTTAATCTTTCTGTACCTACAACTGACTGTGTCCATCGGGAATGCAACTGGTGTTCATTTAAAGCACTGCTACCTTCGAGTGGAGTTCGCGCTATATAAAACCGCAACAAAAAAAAACATCGAGCAATACTGGGTTTTTTTTGGGACTGCAAATTCAGTTTATTAATGCGCTTGTTATTTACGAGGGGCACTTTGGTGGGTGCGTGTGTGGCGGCGCGCCTTTTATCAGCACGGCGACTGCTTCACAGCCTCCGCGCTTCATGTTTCATGAAGCTCAGCGGACGCTGTGTTGCTAAAACAATGCACGTCGCTGCTGCTCCAACTGCCCTGTAAATATTTTTTTAAATCTAAAGATGACCACCACGATGCTTTGCTTCTCCTCTCACAGCCCTCTCTCCCTCCCCCAAAGCCAATTCCCCACCCCCTCCTTTTTAGAGTGCTTTGTTAGCAGGTCTATATAAAGCCAGGCGCTAGCTGTCTGTGCAGCTTATATTTCACTCTGCCTCTCTCCTCCCTGTCATTCCTGGCTTACTCTGGCATTTCTGTGATTTTTTTTTCTTTTTTTCCTCCTTATTCTTCGCTTCATTCTCTTGTCCGTCTCTAGTTCATTGCCTCCACGCTCTCTCTCCATTTATATGCCCTCTCCCCCTCTATCTGCCTGTGTTTCCTTATGTGTCTCCTTGCCTTCTGAAGCCCCTTTCTTTCATTAATTCATTATCGTATCCTCTCTTCACCTACTCCTTCGCTAGACGCATAATTTTCCCTTCCATTTGCTCCAAACTCTCCTTTTACTTCTCTTGCCCCATTCTTTCACTCCTCTTCACTTTTTCCATTCTCTTATTTCTATCTGCCTTTGTGTTCCTCCTCCTCCCCGCTTCCCCTCCTGTACCCCTTTCTCATTATTTCTAACTGCCTCTAGGTATCCTCTTCCCGTTGTCAGGGAAGTAACACAGGCTCCTGCTTTGCAGGGGGCCGCCAACCCTCCAAAGACCCCCCCCCATGCTTCAAGTGGGCCACTTGTACGCCGAAAGCCGATCAATATCTCTAAAAGATAAAAGACTCAGGGGCCCCTATGAATCTTGGCCTCAAACACAGGCTTGCTCTTTCCAGAGAGTCCAGTACTCACAGGGTGTTGCCATATCCAGGCACCCTGTGCATGGGAAGAGCTGCCTCTAATTAATTTCACTGCACATAGTCACCTGCTAACTCTCTCTCTGTCCCCCCACCTCCCTTTCTGCCCCTTTTGTCATGGTCACATCCCTTCCACTCCGCTCTTGGCGCCTACACATTCTGTTCCTTTTTTCTCATGCAGTGGTGTAATTGCAGCACTTGAAGGAAGGGGCACTTTACATGTGCACAAATTTCGTCTTTCCTCTTGCTTTTAAAACACTACTCCTACCACCCCTGCTTTCCACTCTTTCCTCTCCATCCTCTTTTCTTCCAATCTCTTTACACAGGTCAAATAATCACTCCACTGCAAACAAAAAAACATAACTAAAAGCATTTTAATTTACAAAACCAATAGCTCTAACTTTCACTAATGCGAGACCGATTGCATTGCAAATGCTTGTTTATCTTTCTTTTACCTTTTTATTTCTCCCTCCGTCCGAGGCACAAGATGGCTGCCAACACTTCCTGGTTTGAAGTGTTGGCAGCCAATCAGAGGCAAGCTCGTGCTTGTGTGGTTAGGCTCCGCCCAAATATCTAAAGTTTTTTATTTTTTTTAATTTCTCAGGGACTACTGAACGGATTTACATCATTTAAAAAAAGGGCTCTTTCTGAACTAAGGGCTACCTTTTTTGCCAAATTTGGTGTAATTCCGTTCAGCAGTTCGGGCTGTAGCTTTGTCTAAAGTTTCCTACGGAAATTAACATGGGGAAAACGTGTTTTGGGACCCCCCTTTTTTCTCGGCCCCGCTTCACGAATCACCCCGAAACTTTCAAGACAGGAGCTGACCGGAGCGGGCCACTAGTTTTGAAAATTTCACGAAGATTCATCAAACGGCGCCAAAGATATTGGCAAAAGAAAAAACGCTATTTGAATAGAAACGAGGTCCTAACTATAACTACCTACTGGCAACCGCCAGTAGGTAATATATATATATATATATATATATATATATGTGTATATATATATATATATATATATATATATATATATATATATCATTAGCTGCTTTTGATTTAGCTCCAACCTGAGCCCCCCTGCTCTCCCCACTCTGTCTTCCCTCTGCTGCGAGCCCGCAGCCGACCTCCTCCTGTGCTGCCTGAAATAAACAGATAATAAATTAAATCACTATAGAGTCATCTCTTGAAAGGAGAGCATAGTTTAATTTCTCTTTTGCAGAATTACTTTATCTCTATGGCCCAAAAACTGGGACAGTTATTGAAAATTATGAAAAGTGTTGGGGCGTCGGGACAGTCCTCTGACAACTGGGACTGTCCCGGGAAATCGGGGCCGTCTGATCACCCTCATGGGGAGATAAAATGATTTGCCTAGAATCTCAGGATGCTAAGCCGACGCCCACTCAAACCTGGTTCCCCAGCTCCAAAGTCGGCAGCGCTGGCCTTAACGCCACATCTTTTTGGAGGTTTTATAACATGTGCATTATGCCCCGAGGGGCACCAGAGCGCCTCACACAACACATCTTTTATGACAAATTATAGACAAAAATATACATTAATAATAAATATTGAACATAAATTAGCATGCGGGTTAAATCGTGAAGGTTAGTGTCAGATGTGTCCTCAGTTACATGACATTTGCATAAAAGTTATCAGTATAGTCAAGCAGATTTGCAATGTTTCAAATGAACAACAGTGCCTTGGTTTTCGCGGGAAGCTTCTTTATAGAAGTTCAACAGTTAGAGGGAGCGACGGTCGGCTTATGAAGAAGAGCTTCATGCGGCCCCCTCGCCCCTGGTGTGCCCCAAGGCATCAATCTATCCGGTCAGCAGGGAATGCAGAAACTATATGCAGTGCCGCATGACGGTCACCAGAGGGCGCTCTTACTGAAGGAAACCCCCTTCCGGGACTTTCCCAGTAACTACCATATTTAGTAACCAGTCAGACACTTTATGGTGGAATTTCCAGTGGGTTTTACCAGAAACGTTAAAATGCTGAATGAAATGTTAAAATAGAGATTGAGGCAGGTGACTTCGGGCCCCGTGGCAAGCAGGATTCATTCTCACTTTCATGCCCTGAGGCGGTTTTATTCTATTCTCTGTTGGTTCCTGAAGTGAGATGCCCTGGAGGAGCCGTGTGCTCGTAGTCCTAGAGCTGCAAAAGCTGAGACTGCAGAAGTGTGTTAAGAGTAGAGGTGGGCGAGCCAACAAATAGGAAGAGCCGAGCCAGAGCCGGGCCAAGGGTCTGGCTCGGATCTAAGAGTCGTGCACGAGCCGAATCCGGAAAAATATTCGTTATGTAAATCATACAACAAACCGCAGTAAAATATGATTAAGTCAATTCAGAAAAATGTTTTTCTTTAACATGTGACAGATTTGGCATTAATAGGGCGTATTCTATAGGACTGCACTGAGGAGTGATAGTTTTGTACACCTGGTAGTCTGAACTCACATATTCGAAAGTGCTTTCATGCGCAATAATGAAGAAAAAAGAGTGTCTGTGAAATAAAATATTTGCCTAAGATGACACAATTTAAGCGGGGAAGCCGCAAATTCTCCAGAATCATTTGATGGTGAGGCGAGCAGAGACTGGAAACTGGTTCCCAAGTCCCATAGTGGGCAGCTCTGGCCCTAACACCATATCCCGGGTAGAGGGAGGGAGGCAGTAGCCACATGAAAGCTCGGCTTGTTATGGGCTCGAGGTTCCAACATGACCTCGAGCTGAGACAGGCGTGAGCCTGATTTGAGTTTTCAGGGGCTCGCCCATGTGTAGTTAACAGAGCTATGTGTGAGTTCCAGGGCAGTAAGTGGGTGGGGGCCAATTAAATGCTGACCTTGAAGTGAAATGGGTCCCTAAAGTTCCTATATTTATGACTTTGACTTTACATCCAAAAACTCTGACCGATTCCTCAGCAATGACTATAAAAATCTTCAAGGTGTATTCCACGTCAGCGATGCAGCCTTGTTGACATTTTTTTTGTTGTTACAGATTTACATAGCGTGAACTCGACCCGAAGGTATTGGAGCGCATTACATGAGCATACCTGCCAACTCACACGGTGCCACCAGGTAACATACGATATCAGCTCCCATCACACGGTCTCCCGGTGACTAGCCAATACCACACGGTGGCAGAGAAATCGAGCTGAGAACAACTGTTAACTGGGGTTTTTCAGCTCGTTTTCCGAAGTTTTGAACTACCGACATCCATTAAGGGGTGTGAAAACACCCCAGGACATAGGCACCAGCCTCAGCAAGCTTTTTTTTGTTTGGGAGTAGGGGGTGGGGTGGGGTGGGGTTCAAAAGTGCCTCTTAGGTACTTCTCGGCATGAGACCCCGCCCCTTTCAAGGCCCCGCCCCCTTATCACACTGTGAGATTGTTCCTCAAGTTGGCAGGTATGCATGAGCACTAGTAACATTACACAAGGACACGTTCATTTGTTGTAGGCACGGGGAGATTACAGAATTTGCCCAGAATCACAAGCTGCTGAGTTGACACCGAGACACAAATCCGGTTCTCCAGTCGGCAGCTTTGGTTGTTAGGCCGCATCCTCTCCCCACAGACATTTCACTTTGTCTTTTACTCCCTGAGAGTATGTGCTTTTCGCACATGATGGTTCTGTAGTTTTTTTTTTGTCAGACAGCTGACTCTTGTGTGATGCATTTTGTGAAAAGAGTCGCGACAGGTTGTGTGAGTTCATATTGTGGGTATTTCTGGCGGGATAGGACAGAGCTCGGGAGCGGGACCTCAAGGCATTGCAACCGTCTCCTTCTTTGGCGCCTTTAAGGGCCCACTCACTGTTTTCATGCCACTTAAAGCTCTGTGTTGGGATGGAGATGCATTAGCAGAACTGAGTGCGAGGGGATCCAGCATTGGAATAGTGGGGCTGGAGGTGCATTACAGTGCGGTGTCGGGGCTCTAACTTTAGAAAAGCAGGGATGGGGTGCATTAGCAGAGGTGTGTGGGTTCCTTGTGTTAGAATAGCAGGGGTGGAGGTGCATCAGCAGAGCCGTGTGGGAAGAATAGCAGGGGCGGACGTGCATTACCAGAGATGTGTGGGGTCCTAGTGTTAGAATACCAGGGGTGGAGGTGCACTAGCAGAGCTGTGTGAGGTCCTAGTGTTAGTATACCAGGGGCGGAGGTGCATCACCAGAGCTGTGTGAGGTCCTACCTAGTGTTAGAATACCAGGGGCGGAGGTGCATTAGTAGAGCTGTGTGAGGTTCTAGTGTTCGAATACCTGGGGTGGAGGTGCATTAGCAGAGCTGTGTGAGGTTCTAGTGTTCGAATACCAGGGGTGGAGTTGCATTAGCAGAGCTGTGTGAGGTTCTAGTGTTAGAATACCAGGGGCGGAGGTGCATCAGCAGAGCTGTGTGAGGTTCTAGTGTTCGAATACCTGGGGTGGAGGTGCATTAGCAGAGCTGTGTGAGGTTCTAGTGTTAGAATACCAGGGGTGGAGTTGCATTAGCAGAGCTGTGTGAGGTTCTAGTGTTAGAATACCAGGGGCGGAGGTGCATCAGCAGAGCTGTGTGGGGTCCTAGTGTTAGAATAGGGGTGGTGGTTCATTAGCAGAGCTGTGTGAGGTCCTAGTGTTAGAATAGAAAGGGTGGAGGTGCATCGGCAGAGCTGTGTGAGGTCCTAGTGTTAGAATAGAAAGGGTGGAGGTGCATCGGCAGAGCTGTGTGAGGTCCTAGTGTTAGAATAGAAAGGGTGGAGGTGCATCGGCGGAGCTGTCTGGGGTCCTACTGTTAGAATAGCAGGGGTGGAGGTGCACCGGCAGAGCTGTGTGAGGTCCTAGTATTAGAATACCAGGGGTGGTGGAGCATCAGCAGAGCTGTGTGTGGTCCTAGTGTTAGAATAGGGGTGGAGGTGCATTAGCAGAGCTGAGTGGGGCATTAGTGTTAGAATACCAGGGGTGGAGGTGCATCAGCGGAGCTGTGTGGGGTCCTAGCGTTAGAATACCAGGGATGGAGGTGCATTAGCAGAACTGTGTGGGGTCCTAGTGTTAGAATACCAGGGGTGGAGGTGCATCAGCAGAGCTGTCCGGAGGTCCCAGTGTTAGAATAGGGGTGGTGGTGCACTAGTAGAGCTGTGTGAGGTCCTAGTGTTAGAATAGCAGGGGGCAGGGGTGGAGGTGCATTAGCAGAGCTGTGTGGGGTCCTAGCGTTAGAATACCAGGGAAGGAGGTGCATTAGCATAGCTGTGTGGGGTCCTACAGTTAGAATAGCAGGGGTGGAGGTGCTTTGGCAGAGCTGTGTGGGGTCCTCGTGTTAGAATAGCAGGTGTAGAGGTGCAACAGCAGAGCTGTGTGAGGTCCTAGTGTTAGAATAGCAGGGGTGGAGGTGCATTAACAGAGCTGTGTGGGTTCCTTGTGTTACAACAGCAGGGGTGGAGGTGCATTAACAGAGCTGTGTGGGGTCCTAGCGTTAGAATACCAGTGAAGGAGGTGCATTAGCAGAGCTGTCTGGGGTCCTAGTGTTAGAATAGCAGGGGTGGAGGTGCATTGGCAGAGCTGTGTGAGGCCCTAGTGTTAGAATAGCAGGGGTGGAGGTGCATCGGCAGAGCCATGTGGGGAGAATAGCAGGGGTGGAGGTGCATTACCAGAAATGTGTGGGGTCCTAGTGTTAGAATACCAGGGGTGGAGGTGCATTACCAGAAATGTGTGGGGTCCTAGTGTTAGAATACCAGGGGTGGAGGTGCACTAGCAGAGCTGTGTGGGGTCCTAGTGTTAGAATACCAGGGGTGGAGGTGCACTAGCAGAGCTGTGTGGGGGTCCTAGTGTTCGAATACCAGGGGTGGACGTGAATTACCAGAAATGTGTGGGGTCCTAGTGTTAGAATACCAGGGGTGGAGGTGCACTAGCAGAGCTGTGTGGGGTCCTAGTGTTCGAATACCAGGGGTGGACGTGCATTACCAGAGATGTGTGGGGTCCTGGTGTTAGAATACCAGGGATGGACGTGCATCAGCAGAGCTGAGTGGGGTCCTGGTGTTAGAATACCAGGGGCGGAGGTGTATCAGCAGAGCTGTGTGGGGTCCTGGTGTTAGAATAGGGGTGGTGGTGCATTAGCAGAGCTGTGTGGGATCCTAGTGTTAGAATACCCGGGGTGGAGGTGCATCAGCAGAGCTGTGTGAGGTCCTAGTGTTTGAATACCAGGGGTGGAGGAGCATCAGCAGAGCTGTGTGGGATCCTAGTGTTAGAATGGCAGGGGGGGAGGTGCATTAGCAGAGCTGTGTGGGGTCCTCGTGTTAGAATACCAGTGGTGGAGGTGCATTAGCAGAGCTGTGTGGGATCCTAGCGTTAGAATAGCAGGGGTGGAGGTGCTTTAGCAGAGCTGTGTGGGGTCCTCGTGTTAGAATAGCAGGTGTAGAAGTGCATCAGCAGAGCTGTGTGAGGTCCTAGTGTTAGAATACCAGGGGTGGAGGTGCATTAACAGAGCTGTGTGGGTTCCTTGTGTTACAACAGCAGGGGTGGAGGTGCATTGGCAGAGCTGTGTGAGGCCCTAGTGTTAGAATAGCAGGGGTGGAGGTGCATCAGCAGAGCCGTGTCGGGAGAATAGCAGGGGTGGAGGTGCATTACCAGAGCTGTGTGGGGTCCTAGTGTTAGAATACCAGGGTGGAGGTGCACTAGCAGAGCTGTGTGGGGTCCTAGTGTTAGAATACCAGGGGTGGAGGTGCACTAGCAGAGCTGTGTGAGATCCTAGTGTTAGTATACCAGGGGCGGAGGTGCATCACCAGAGCTGTGTGGGGTCCTACCTAGTGTTAGAATAGCAAGGGTGGAGGTGCATTAGTAGAGCTGTGTGAGGTTCTAGTGTTCGAATACCAGGGGTGGAGGTGCATTAGCAGAGCTCTGTGAGGTTCTAGTGTTAGAATAGCAAGGGTGGAGGTGCATCGGCAGAGCTGTGTGAGGTCGTAGTGTTAGAACAGAAAGGGTGGAGGTGCATCGGCAGAGCTGTGTGGGGTCCTAGTGTTAGAATAGCAAGGGTGGAGGTGCATCGGCAGAGCTGTCTGGGGTCCTAGTGTTAGAATAGCAGGGGTGGAGCTGCATCGGCGGAGCTGTCTGGGGTCCTAGTGTTAGAATAGCAGGGGTGGAGGTGCATTAGCAGAGCTGAGTGGGGCCTTAGTGTTAGAATACCAGGGGTGGAGTTGCATCTGCAGAACTGTGTGGGGTCCTAGCGTTAGAATACCAGGGTGGAGGTGCATCAGCAGAGCTGTGTGGGGTTCCTAGTGTTAGAATAGCAGGGGTGGAGGTGCATTAACAGAGCTGTCTGGAGGTCCCAGTGTTACAACAACCAGGGGTGGAGGTGCACTATCAGCATGAGCTGTGTGGGGTTCACTGGCGTTAGAATACCAGTGCAGGCGGTGCATCAGCAGAAGCCGTCTGGGGGGTCCCTAGTGTTGTTAGAACAGCACGGGGTGGAGGTGCACTAGTAGAGCTGTGTGGGGTCCTGGTGTTAGAATAAAGCAGGGGCAGGGGTGGAGGTGCATTAGCAGTCGAGCTGTGTAGTCCTAGCTGCTAGAGTGCCAAAGATGGAGGTGCATTAGCAGAGCTGTGTGAGGTCCTGAAAGTGTTAGCATTACCCGGCTGAGGTGCATCACCAGAGCTGTGGGAGTCCTAGCGTTTAGAATACCAGGGATGGAGGTGCATTAGCAGAAATGGGTCCTAGTGTTAGAATACCAGGTGGAGTGCATCAGCAGGAGTTTGTCCGAGGTCCCAGTGTTAGCACAGGGGTGGTGGTGCACTGGCAGGGCTGTGTGGGGGTCCTAGGTGGTAGAATAGCAGGGGCAGGGTGGAGGTGGGCCAGCAGAGCTTGCAAGTGGGTCCTAGCGCTAGAATGCTGTGAAGGAGGTGCATTAGCATAGCTGTGTGGGGTCCTACAGTTAGAATAATAGCAGGGGCGGAGGTGTTTTTGGAGCTGTGTGTGTGGGTCCTCGTGTTAGAATAGCAGGTGTAGAGGTGCAACAGCAGAGCTGTGCGAGGTCCTAGTGTTAGAGTACCGGGGTGGAGGTGCGCTAGCAGAGCTTGTGTGGGGTCCTAGTGTTACGAACACCGGGGGTGGACGTGCATTACCAGAGCTGTGTGGGTCCTTAGCTAGAATACCAGTGAAGGAGGTGCATTAGCAGAGCTGTCTGGGGTCCTAGTGTTAGAATAGCAGGGCGAGGTGCACGGGCAGCTGTGAGGCCCTAGTGTTAGAATAGCAGGGGTGGAGGTGCATCGGCAGAGCCATGTGGGAGAATACCAGGGCGGAGGTGTATCAGCAGAGCTGTGTGGGTCCTGTGTTAGAATAGGGGTGGTGGTGCATTAGCAGAGCTGTGTGGGATCCTAGTGTTAGAATACCCGGGTGGAGGTGCATCAGCAGAGCTGTGTGAGGTCCTAGTGTTTGAATACCAGGGGTGGAGGAGCATCAGCAGAGCTGTGTGGGATCCTAGTGTTAGAATGGCAGGGGGAGGTGCATTAGCAGAGCTGTGTGGGGTCCTCGTGTTAGAATACCAGTGGTGGAGGTGCATTAGCAGAGCTGTGTGGGATCCTAGCGTTAGAATAGCAGGGTGGAGGTGCTTTAGCAGAGCTGTGTGGGGTCCTCGTGTTAGAATAGCAGGTGTAGAAGTGCATCAGCAGAGCTGTGTGAGGTCCTAGTGTTAGAATACCAGGGGTGGAGGTGCATTAACAGAGCTGTGTGGGTTCCTTGTGTTACAACAGCAGGGGTGGAGGTGCATTGGCAGAGCTGTGTGAGGCCCTAGTGTTAGAATAGCAGGGGTGGAGGTGCATCAGCAGAGCCGTGTCGGGAGAATAGCAGGGGTGGAGGTGCATTACCAGAGCTGTGTGGGGTCCTAGTGTTAGAATACCAGGGGTGGAGGTGCACTAGCAGAGCTGTGTGGGGTCCTAGTGTTAGAATACCAGGGGTGGAGGTGCACTAGCAGAGCTGTGTGAGATCCTAGTGTTAGTATACCAGGGGCGGAGGTGCATCACCAGAGCTGTGTGGGGTCCTACCTAGTGTTAGAATAGCAAGGGTGGAGGTGCATTAGTAGAGCTGTGTGAGGTTCTAGTGTTCGAATACCAGGGGTGGAGGTGCATTAGCAGAGCTCTGTGAGGTTCTAGTGTTAGAATAGCAAGGGTGGAGGTGCATCGGCAGAGCTGTGTGAGGTCGTAGTGTTAGAACAGAAAGGGTGGAGGTGCATCGGCAGAGCTGTGTGGGGTCCTAGTGTTAGAATAGCAAGGGTGGAGGTGCATCGGCAGAGCTGTCTGGGGTCCTAGTGTTAGAATAGCAGGGGTGGAGCTGCATCGGCGGAGCTGTCTGGGGTCCTAGTGTTAGAATAGCAGGGGTGGAGGTGCATTAGCAGAGCTGAGTGGGGCCTTAGTGTTAGAATACCAGGGGTGGAGTTGCATCTGCAGAACTGTGTGGGGTCCTAGCGTTAGAATACCAGGGGTGGAGGTGCATCAGCAGAGCTGTGTGGGGTTCCTAGTGTTAGAATAGCAGGGGTGGAGGTGCATTAACAGAGCTGTCTGGAGGTCCCAGTGTTAGAATACCAGGGATGGAGGTTCATCAGCAGAGCTGTGTGGGGTTCCTAGTGTTAGAATACCAGGGGCAGGGCTGCATCAGCAGAGCCGTGTGGGGGTCCTAGTGTTAGAACAGCAGGGGTGGAGGTGCACTAGTAGAGCTGTGTGAGGTCCTAGTGTTAGAATAGCAGGGGGCAGGGGTGGAGGTGCATTAGCAGAGCTGTGTGGGGTCCTAGCGTTAGAATACCAAAGATGGAGGTGCATTAGCAGAGCTGTGTGAGGTCCTAGTGTTAGTATACCCGGGGCGGAGGTGCATCACCAGAGCTGTGTGAGGTCCTAGTGTTAGAATACCAGGGGAGGAGGAGCATCTGCAGAGCTGTGTGGGATCCTAGTGTTAGAATACCAGGGATGGAGGTGCATTAGCAGAGCTGTGTGGGGTCCTAGAGTTAGAATAGCAGGGGTGGAGGTGCATTAGCAGAGCTGTGTGGGATCCTAGCGTTAGAATAGCAGGGGTGGAGGTGCTTTAGCAGAGCTGTGTGGGGTCCTCGTGTTAGAATAGCAGGGGTGGAGGTGCATTGGCAGAGCTGTGTGAGGCCCTAGTGTTAGAATAGCAGGGGTGGAGGTGCATCAGCACAGCCGTGTGGGGAGAATAGCAGGGGTGGAGGTGCATTACCAGAGCTGTGTGGGGTCCTAGTGTTAGAATACCAGGGGTGGAGGTGCACTAGCAGAGCTGTGTGGGGTCATAGTGTTCGAATACCAGGGGTGAAGGTGCACTAGCAGAGCTGTGTGAGGTCCTAGTGTTAGTACACCAGGGGCGGAGGTGCATTAGTAGAGCTGTGTGAGGTTCTAGTGTTCGAATACCAGGGGTGGAAGTGCATTAGCAGAACTGTGTGAGGTCCTAGTGTTAGAATACCAGGGGTGGAGGTGCATTACCAGAGCTGTGTGAGGTACTAGTTTTAGAATACCAGGGGTGGAGGTGCATTACCAGAGCTGTGTGCGGTTCTTGTGTTAGAATACCAGGGGTGGAGGTGCATTAGCAGAGCTGTGTGAGGTCCTAGTGTTAGAATAGCAAGGGTGGAGGTGCATCGGCAGAGCTGTGTGGGGTCCTAGTATTAGATTAGCAGGGGTAGAGGTGCATCGGCGGAGCTGTCTGGGGTCCTAGTGTTAGAATAGCAGGGATGGAGGTGCATCGGCAGAGCTGTCTGGGGTCCTGGTGTTAGAATAGCTGGGGTGGAGGTGCAACGGCAGAGCTGTGTGAGGTCCTAGTGTTAGAATACCAGGGGTGGAGGTCCATCAGCAGAGCTTTGTGTGGTCCTAGTGTTAGAATAGGGGTGGAGGTGCATTAGCAGAGCTGAGAGGGGTTCCTAGTGTTAAAATAGCAGGGGTGGAGGTGCATTAGCAGAGCTGTGTAGGGTCCTAGTGTTAGAATACCAGGGGTGGAGGTGCATCAGCAGAGCTTTGTGTGGTCCTAGTGTTAGAATAGGGGTGGAGGTGCATTAGCAGAGCTGTGTAGGGTCCTAGTGTTAGAATACCAGGGATGGATGTGCATTAGCAGAGCTGTGTAGGGTCCTAGTGTTAGAATACCAGGGGTGGAGGTGTATTAGCAGAGCTGTGTGGGGTCCTAGTGTTGGAATACCAAGGGCGGAGGTGCATCAGCAGAGCTGTGTGAGATCCTAGCTTTAGAATACCAGGGGTGGAGGTGCATTAGCAGAGCTGTGTGAGGTCTTAGTGTTAGAATACCAGGGATGGAGGTGCATTAGCAGAGCTGTGTAGGGTCCTAGTGTTAGAATACCAGGGGTGGAGGTGCATCAGCAGAGCTGTGTGGGGTCCTAGTGTTAGAATACCAGGGGTGGAGGTGCATCAGCAGAGCTGTGTGGGATCCTAGTGTTAGAATGGCAAGGGTGGAGGTGCATTAGCAGAGCTCTGTGGGGTCCTCGTGTTAGAATACCAGTGGTGGACGTGCATTAGCAGAGCTGTGTGGGATCCTAGCGTTAGAATAGCAGGGGTGGAGGTGCTTTAGCAGAGCTGTGTGGGATCCTAGCGTTAGAATAGCAGGGGTGGAGGTGCTTTAGCAGAGCTGTGTGGGGTCCTCGGGTTAGAATAGAAGGTGTAGCGGTGCATCAGCAGAGCTGTGTGAGGTCCTAGTGTTAGAATAGCAGGGGTGGAGGTGCATTAACAGAGCTGTGTGGGGTCCTAGCGTTAGATTAGCAGGGGTGGAGGTGCATCAGCAGAGCTTTGTGGGGTCCTGGTGTTAGAATACCAGGGGTGGAGGTGCATTAGCAGAGCTGTCGGGGGTCCTGGTGTTAGAATACCAGGGATGGAGGTGCATCAGCAGAGCTGTGTGGGGTCCTGGTGTTAGAATTCCAGGGGCGGAGGTGCATCAGCAGAGCTGTGTGGGGTCCTAGAGTTAGAATACCAGGGGTGGAGGTGCATCAGCAGAGCTGTGTGAGATCCTAGTGTTAGAATAGCAGGGGTGGAGGTGCATTAGCAGAGCTGGCCGGAGGTCCTAGTGTTAGAATAGCAGGGGTGGAGGTGCATTAGCAGAGCTGTGTGTGGTCCTAGTGTTAGAATAGCAGGGGTGGTGGTGCATTAGCAGAGCTGTGTGGGGTCGTAGTGTTAGAATAGCAAGGGTGGAGGTGCATCAGCAGAGCTGTCCGGAGGTCCCAGTATTAGAATAGCAGGGGTGGAGGTGCTTTAGCAGAGCTGTCCGGAGGTCCCAGTGTTAGAATAGCAGGGGTGGAGGTGCATTAGCAGAGCTGTCCAGGGGTCCCAGTGTTAGAATAGCAGGGGTGGAGGTGCATCTGCAGAGCTGTGTGGGGTCCTGGTGTTAGAATAGGGGTGGTGGTGCATTAGCAGAGCTGTGTGGGATCCTAGTGTTAGAATACCCGGGATGGAGGTGCATCAGCAGAGCTGTGTGTGGTCCTAGTGTTAGAATAGCAAGGGTGGAGGTGCATTAGCAGAGCTCTGTGGGATCCTAGTGTTAGAATGGCAAGGGTGGAGGTGCATTAGCAGAGCTGTGTGGGGTCCTCGTGTTGGAATACCAGTGGTGGAGGTGCATTAGCAGAGCTGTGTGGGATCCTAGCGTTAGAATAGCAGGGGTGAAGGTGCTTTAGCAGAGCTGTGTGGGGTCCTCGTGTTAGAATACCAGGGGTGGAGGTGCATCAGCGGAGCTGTGTGTGGTCCTAGTGTTAGAATAGCAAGGGTGGAGGTGCATTAGCAGAGCTCTGTGGGATCCTAGTGTTAGAATGGCAAGGGTGGAGGTGCATTAGCAGAGCTGTGTGGGGTCCTCGTGTTAGAATACCAGGGGTGGAGGTGTATTAGCAGAGCTGTGAGGTCCTAGTGTTAGAATAGCAGGGGTGGAGGTGCATTAACAGAGCTGTGTGAGGTCCTAGTGTTAGAATACCAGGGGCAGAGGAGCATCAGCAGAGCTGTGTGGGATCCGAGTGTTAGAATAGCAGAGGTGGGGGTGTATCAGCAGAGCTGTGTGAGGTCCTCGTGTTGGAATACCAGTGGTGGAGGTGTATTAGCAGAGCTGTGTGGGATCCTAGAGTTAGAATAGCAGGGGTGAAGGTGCATTAGCAGAGCTGTGTGTGGTCCTAGTGTTAGAATACCAGGGGCGGAGGTGCATCAACAGAGCTGTGTGAGGTCCTAGTGTTAGAATACCAGGGGCGGAGGAGCATCAGCAGAGCTGTGTGGGATCCTAGTATTAGAATACCAGGGGTGGAGGTACATTAGCAGAGCTGTGTGAGGTCCTAGCGTTAGAATAGCAGGGGTGGAGGTGCATTAACAGAGCTGTGTGGGGTATTAGCATTAGATTAGCAAGGGTGGAGGTGCATTAGCAGAGCTGTGTGAGGTCCTAGCTTTAGAATAGCAGGGGTGGAGGTGCATTAGCAGAGATGTCCGGAGGTCCCAGTGTTAGAATAGCAGGGGTGGAGGTGCTTTAGCAGAGCTGTCCGGAGGTCCCAGTGTTAGAATAGCAGGGGTGGAGGTGCATTAGCAGAGCTGTCCAGGGGTCCCAGGTTTAGAATAGCAGGGGTGGAGGTGCATTAGCAGAGCTGTGTGGGGTCGTAGTGTTAGAATAGCAAGGGTGGAGGTGCACCAGCAGAGCTGTCCGGAGGTCCCAGTATTAGAATAGCAGGGGTGGAGGTGCTTTAGCAGAGCTGTCCGGAGGTCCCAGTGTTAGAATAGGAGGGGTGGAGGTGCATTAGCAGAGCTGTCCAGGGGTCCCAGTGTTAGAATAGCAGGGGTGGAGGTGCATCTGCAGAGCTGTGTGGGGTCCTGGTGTTAGAATAGGGGTGGTGGTGCATTAGCAGAGCTGTGTGGGATGCTAGTGTTAGAATACCCGGGTGGAGGTGCATCAGCAGAGCTGTGTGAGGTCATAGTATTAGAATACCAGGGATGGAGGTGCATCAGCGGAGCTGTGTGTGGTCCTAGTGTTAGAATAGCAAGGGTGGAGGTGCATTAGCAGAGCTCTGTGGGATCCTAGTGTTAGAATGGCAAGGGTGGAGGTGCATTAGCAGAGCTGTGTGGGGTCCTCGTGTTGGAATACCAGTGGTGGAGGTGCATTAGCAGAGCTGTGTGGGATCCTAGCGTTAGAATAGCAGGGGTGAAGGTGCTTTAGCAGAGCTGTGTGGGGTCCTCGTGTTAGAATAGCAGGTGTAGAGGTGCATCAGCAGAGCTGTGTGAGGTCCTAGTGTTAGAATAGCAGGGGTGGAGGTGCATCAACAGAGCTGTGTGAGGTCCTAGTGTTAGAATACCAGGGGTGGAGGTGCATCGGCAGAGCTGTCTGGGGTCCTAGTGTTAGAATACCAGGGGTGGAGGTGCATCGGCAGAGCTGTGTGTGGTCCAAGTGTTAGAATAGGTGTGGAGGTGCATTAGCAGAGCTGAGTGGGGACTTAGTGTTAGAATACCAGGGGTGGGGGTGCATCAGCAGAGCTGTGTGAGGTCCTAGTGTTAGAATACCAGGGATGGATGTGCATTAGCAGAGCTGTGTGGTATCCTAGTGTTAGAATACCAGGGATGGAGGTGCATTAGCAGAGCTTTGTGGGGTCCTAGTGTTAGAATACCAGGGATGGAGGTGCATCGGCAGAGCTGTGTGGGTCCTAGTGTTAGAATAGCAGGGGTGGAGGTGTATTAACAGAGCTCTCCGGAGGTCCCAGTGTTAGAATAGCAGGGGTGGAGGTGCTTTAGCAGAGCTGTCCGGAGGTCCCAGTGTTAGAATAGCAGGGGTGGAGGTGCATTAGCAGAGCTGTCCAGGGGTCCCAGTGTTAGAATAGCAGGGGTGGAGGTGCATCTGCAGAGCTGTATGGGGTCCTGGTGTTAGAATAGGGGTGGTGGTGCATTAGCAGAGCTGTGTGGGATCCTAGTGTTAGAATACCCGGGGTGGAGGTGCATCAGCAGAGCTGTGTGAGGTCCTAGTGTTAGAATACCAGGGATGGAGGTGCATCAGCAGAGCTGTGTGTGGTCCTAGTGTTAGATTAGCAAGGGTGGAGGTGCATTAGCAGAGCTCTGTGGGATCCTAGTGTTAGAATGGCAAGGGTGGAGGTGCATTAGCAGAGCTGTGTGGGGTCCTCGTGTTAGAATAGCAGGTGTAGAGGTGCATCAGCAGAGCTATGAGGTCCTAGTGTTAGAATAGCAGGGGTGGAGGTGCATTAGCAGAGCTGTCCGGAGGTCCTCGTGTTAGAATAGCAGGTGTAGAGGTGCATCAGCAGAGCTGTGAGGTCCTAGTGTTAGAATAGCAGGGGTGGGGGTGTATCAGCAGAGCTGTGTGAGGTCCTAGTGTTAGAATACCAGGGGCGGAGGAGCATCAGCAGAGCTGTGTGGGATCCGAGTGTTAGAATACCAGGGGAGGAGGTGCATTAGCAGAGCTGTGTGGGATCCTCGTGTTGGAATACCAGTGGTGGAGGTGCATTAGCAGAGCTATGTGGGATCCTAGAGTTAGAATAGCAGGGGTGAAGGTGCATTAGCAGAGCTGTGTGTGGTCCTAGTGTTAGAATAGCAGGGGTGGGGGTGTATCAGCAGAGCTGTGTGAGGTCCTAGTGTTAGAATACCAGGGGCGGAGGTGCATCAACAGAGCTGTGTGAGGTCCTAGTGTTAGAATACCAGGGGCGGAGGAGCATCAGCAGAGCTGTGTGGGGTCCTAGTATTAGAATACCAGTGGTGGAGGTACATTAGCAGAGCTGTGTGAGGTCCTAGCGTTAGAATAGCAGGGGTGGAGGTGCATTAGCAGAGCTTTGTGTGGTCCTAGTGTTGGAATAGGGGTGGAGGTGCATTAGCAGAGCTGAGAGGGGTTCCTAGTGTTAAAATAGCAGGGGTGGAGGTGCATTAGCAGAGCTGTGTAGGGTCCTAGTGTTAGAATACCAGGGGTGGAGGTGCATTGGCAGAGCTGTGTGGGGTCCTAGTGTTAGAATACCAGGGGTGGAGGTGCATTAGCAGAGCTTCGTAGGGTCCTAGTGTTAGAATACCAGGGATGGATGTGCATTAGCAGACCTCTGTAGGGTGCTAGTGTTAGAATACCAGGGGTGGAGGTGTATTAGCAGAGCTGTGTGGGGTCCTAGTGTTGGAATACCAGGGGCGGAGGTGCATCAGCAGAGCTGTGTGAGATCCTAGCGTTAGAATACCAGGGGTGGAGGTGCATTAGCAGAGCTGTGTGGGGTTCCTAGTGTTAGAATAGCAGGGGTGGAGGTGCATTAACAGAGCTGTCCGGAGGTCCCAGTGTTAGAATACCAGGGATGGAGGCGCATCAGCGGAGCTGTGTGGGGTTCCTAGTGTTAGAATACCAGGGGTGGAGGTGCATCGGCAGAGCTGTGTGAAGTCCTAGCGTTAGAATAGCAGGGGTGGAGGTGCATTAACAGAGCTGTGTGAGGTCCTAGTGTTAGAACAAATGGGGTGGAGGTGCATCAGCAGAGCTGTGTGGGGTCCTAGTGTTAGAACAAATGGGGTGGAGGTGCATCAGCAGAGCTGTGTGGGGTCCTAGGGTTAGAATAGTGGTGGTGGTGCATTAGCAGAGATGTGTGGGATCATAGTGTTAGAATACCAGGGGCGGAGGAGCATCAGCAGAGCTGTGTGGGATCCTAGTGTTAGAATGGCAAGGGTGGAGGTGCATTAGCAGAGCTGTGTGGGGTCCTCGTGTTAGAATACCAGTGGTGGACGTGCATTAGCAGAGCTGTGTGGGATCCTAGCGTTAGAATAGCAGGGGTGGAGGTGCTTTAGCAGAGCTGTGTGGGATCCTAGCGTTAGAATAGCAGGGGTGGAGGTGCTTTAGCAGAGCTGTGTGGGGTCCTAGCGTTAGATTAGCAGGGGTGGAGGTGCATTAGCAGAGCTGTCGGGGGTCCTGGTGTTAGAATACCAGGGATGGAGGTGCATCAGCAGAGCTGTGTGGGGTCCTCGGGTTAGAATAGCAGGTGTAGCGGTGCATCAGCAGAGCTGTGTGAGGTCCTAGTGTTAGAATAGCAGGGGTGGAGGTGCATTAACAGAGCTGTGTGGGGTCCTAGCGTTAGATTAGCAGGGGTGGAGGTGCATTAGCAGAGCTGTCGGGGGTCCTGGTGTTAGAATACCAGGGATGGAGGTGCATCAGCAGAGCTGTGTGGGGTCCTGGTGTTAGAATTCCAGGGGCGGGGGTGCATCAGCAGAGCTGTGTGGGGTCCTAGTGTTGGAATACCAGGGGTGGAGGTGCATTGGCAGAGCTGTGTGGGGTCCTAGTGTTAGAATACCAGGGGTGGAGGTGCATCAGCAGAGCTGTGTGAGATCCTAGTGTTAGAATAGCAGGGGTGGAGGTGCATTAGCAGAGCTGGCCGGAGGTCCTAGTGTTAGAATAGCAGGGGTGGAGGTGCATTAGCAGAGCTGTGTGTGGTCCTAGTGTTAGAATAGCAGGGGTGGTGGTGCATTAGCAGAGCTGTGTGGGGTCGTAGTGTTAGAATAGCAAGGGTGGAGGTGCATCAGCAGAGCTGTCCGGAGGTCCCAGTATTAGAATAGCAGGGGTGGAGGTGCTTTAGCAGAGCTGTCCGGAGGTCCCAGTGTTAGAATAGCAGGGGTGGAGGTGCATCAGCAGAGCTGTGTGGGGTCCTAGTATTAGAATACCAGGGGTGGAGGTACATTAGCAGAGCTGTCCAGGGGTCCCAGTGTTAGAATAGCAGGGGTGGAGGTGCATCTGCAGAGCTGTGTGGGGTCCTGGTGTTAGAATAGGGGTGGTGGTGCATTAGCAGAGCTGTGTGGGGTCCTCGTGTTAGAATACCAGGGGTGGAGGTGCATCAGCGGAGCTGTGTGTGGTCCTAGTGTTAGAATAGAATGGGGGGAGGTGCATTAGCAGAGCTGTGTGGGGTCCTCGTGTTAGAATACCAGGGGTGGAGGTGCATTAGCAGAGCTTCGTAGGATCCTAGTGTTAGAATACCAGGGGTGGAGGTGTATTAGCAGAGCTGTGAGGTCCTAGTGTTAGAATAGCAGGGGTGGAGGTGCATTAACAGAGCTGTGTGAGGTCCTAGTGTTAGAATACCAGGGGCGGAGGAGCATCAGCAGAGCTGTGTGGGATCCGAGTGTTAGAATAGCAGAGGTGGGGGTGTATCAGCAGAGCTGTGTGAGGTCCTCGTGTTGGAATACCAGTGGTGGAGGTGTATTAGCAGAGCTGTGTGGGATCCTAGAGTTAGAATAGCAGGGGTGAAGGTGCATTAGCAGAGCTGTGTGAGGTCCTAGTGTTAGAATACCAGGGGCGGAGGAGCATCAGCAGAGCTGTGTGGGGTCCTAGTATTAGAATACCAGGGGTGGAGGTACATTAGCAGAGCTGTGTGAGGTCCTAGCGTTAGAATAGCAGGGGTGGAGGTGCATTGGCAGAGCTGTGTGGGGTACTAGCATTAGATTAGCAAGGGTGGAGGTGCATTAGCAGAGCTGTGAGGTCCTAGTGTTAGAATAGCAGGGGTGGAGGTGCATTAACAGAGCTGTGTGAGGTCCTAGTGTTAGAATACCAGGGGCGGAGGAGCATCAGCAGAGCTGTGTGGGATCCGAGTGTTAGAATAACAGAGGTGGGGGTGTATCAGCAGAGCTGTGTGAGGTCCTCGTGTTGGAATACCAGTGGTGGAGGTGTATTAGCAGAGCTGTGTGGGATCCTAGAGTTAGAATAGCAGGGGTGAAGGTGCATTAGCAGAGCTGTGTGAGGTCCTAGTGTTAGAATACCAGGGGCGGAGGAGCATCAGCAGAGCTGTGTGGGGTCCTAGTATTAGAATACCAGGGGTGGAGGTACATTAGCAGAGCTGTGTGAGGTCCTAGCGTTAGAATAGCAGGGGTGGAGGTGCATTGGCAGAGCTGTGTGGGGTACTAGCATTAGATTAGCAAGGGTGGAGGTGCATTAGCAGAGCTGTGTGAGGTCCTAGCTTTAGAATAGCAGGGGTGGAGGTGCATTAGCAGAGCTGTCCGGAGGTCCCAGTGTTAGAATAGCAGGGGTGGAGGTGCATCAGCAGAGCTGTGTGGGGTCGTAGTGTTAGAATAGCGGGGGTGGAGGTGCATCAGCAGGGCTGTGTGGGGTCCTAGTGTTAGAATAGGGGTGGAGGTGCATCAGCAGGGCTTTGTGGGGTCCTAGTGTTAGAATAGGGGTGGAGGAGCATCAGCAGAGCTGTGTGGGGTCCTAGTTTTAGAATACCAGGGGCGGAGGTGCATCAGCAGAGCTGTGTGGGGTCCTAGTATTAGAATACCAGGGGCGGAGGTGCTTCAGCAGAGCTGTGTGAGGTCCTAGTATTAGAATACCAGGGGCGGAGGTGCATCAGCAGAGCTGTGTGTGGTCCTAGTGTTAGAATACCAGGGGCGGAGGTGCATTAGCAGAGCTGTGTGGGGTCCTGGTGTTATAATACCAGGGGCGGAGGTGCATTAGCTGAGCTGTGTGGGGTCCTAGTGTTAGAATACCAGGGGCGGAGGTGCATCAGCAGAGCTGTCTGAGGTTCTAGTGTTAGAATAGCAGGGGTGGAGGTGCATTAGCAGAGCTGTCCGGAGGTCCTAGCGTTAGAATAGCAGGGGTGGAGGTGCATCAGCAGAGCTGTGTGAGGTCCCAGTGTTAGAATAGCAGGGGTGGAGGTGCATTAACAGAGCTGTCTGGGGTCTCAGTGTTAGACTAGCAGGGGTGGAGGTGCAATAGCAGAGCTGTGTGAGGTCCTAGTGTTAGAATACCAGGGGTGGAGGTGCATCAGCAGAGCTGTGTGGAGATCCCGGTGCTTGAATTGCGGAAGTGTCAGGGTTGAGGCGCATCAGCAGAGCTGTGTTAGGGTTCAAGGGGTGCTTCATGTCTGGATTGAGCTGATCTGGTGGAGCTGCTTCTGAGCTCCTGTACCGGCACAGCTTGGGTGCTGGGGGTGCAGCAGAGGTGCAGCTCCAGAGCTGTGTGTAGCTCCTAGTACTGGACAAAGGACGCGTTAAGCACCAGGCTGCCCCCGTTTCCCCAAACAAACACCCGTATGTAAAACACACGGGCTCCTGACACACTCAGCTCCCACACCCAGAAACACAAACACACGCCCCTGCAAGGGCACACCCCTAGATACACACACACACACCCATAAACATAAACATTGAGGTGTGCAGAGGAAAACCAGGCTCTCACTAACAAATGTGCGTCATGACTGAAAATACCCGTCTGCCGGGTCAAGGCTGCCATGCTGAAGGACACCCTATGAAATGAACTGCCACTGTGAGCTGTAAAAAGACATATATCTATATATATATATTCATTGCACTCACTATAACCCTAAAAAGATTAATGATTTAATGTTTTTTACCACTACTGAACCTCTAAGATGTTATGCAATTCATGGTGACTGCAGCAGACACAACCTCCTGAGCTATTTTAAACTCATTTGAATCAGGACCACGCATGTACACACAGGTCTCTGGAGTGGCCCCTAGTTCCCCTTAGCCATGATTCAGGTATGTAAACCCGTTAGACCTCAGTAGGTGCGTAAACACTCTGGGGGATATGTACAATGAAGTGGCGGAGCGTATCGTTAGCCTCCTTGGCTTAACGACACGCTCTGCCACTTCGGAAACGCAAGGCTGCACCATATTTACAATATGGCCAGGTACTACCTACACCCCCTCCTCCCATCATTGGACCCCGATTAAATGACATGAGAAGGGTTTGGATGTGGGGTCGTAAACCCCGGCCGTATTTATTAAAACAAATTAAAACATTATTAATGTATACGAGATTTACAAATTACGCAGAAAATTATGCATTACACTGATTACAATTGATAAGTACATATGTCGGTTGGCTAACCTTAACATGACTCTAATATAAAGGTTTTCCTATCCGAATCTAACATATCTTTAATAATCATCACAGCATTTTACTTTTCTGCGTATCCTATTTGGGCCTACGGCAAGGTCACTAACTGGTGTCAGATCCTTATCAACTTTTAACCACGCCCTCCAGCCGGAGTGCGCATGCGCAGAGGGCCCGTTTACCGTGAGGGTACTCCCCTCCCCCCCCCGGTTACCCCCGTACGCTCTGTATATCATCTCCATAAAGGGGCCCTTGCAGTTCTGCGCCGTTTACTGGCGACCTTGTGCACGTGCGGGGTGGCCAACCAGCCTAGGGAAAGCGTGACTCCCCCTCCCCGCACCCATCCAGCCAACCGGCTGTAAACTGCCCCTGGAGTTCTAGGAGAGACCACTTGTCCCTCCCACTTGGGCGACCCCATTCAAGAATGGCGCCGCCTCTAAGGACCTTAAATTTACTGCTCACCAATCATGACCTTACCGCCTGACCTAGGAATAGCACTAAAATACGACGATTGAAGACCTGTAAACTGAAAACGTTAGTGGGAAAACACAAATTTGATACATATACCCCCGAATACTTAAACCAGCTTGTTGCTTATCTACTCCATGACATTTGCTTTAGGGGACGGTGGGTGGGCAAATTGAGGTTACAGCCCCCTAGCGAGGCTGGTGTGGTGGGCTGGGAGCGGGGAGCAAAGAGACCTACTCCCGCGCTCACCAGCCTTTTAAAGTTTCTCTGCCCGGCCGGTTCCAACCGGCCTGGCGCTATCCTCGCGCGTGACCCGGAAGTGATTCCAATCACTTCCGGGCACGCCCGTCATGGGACCAATCCCTAGCGAGGCTCGCCCGTCGCGTCACCAGCGCGCGCGACAGGCTTGCCCCTGTGGTCTCCGGAGGGGCCGGCACGACCGCCATACTTTTGGCGTGGCCGATGCCGGCCCCGCCGTTCTCTATGGCCAGGTACTACCTACACCCCTCCTCCCATCATTGGACCCCGATTAAATGACATGAGAAGGGTTTGGATGTGGGTCGTAAACCCCCGGCCGTATTTATTAAAACAAATTAAAACATTATTAATGTATACGAGATTTACAAATTACGCAGAAAATTATGCATTACACTGATTACAATTGATAAGTACATATGTCGGTTGGCTAACCTTAACATGACTCTAATACAAAGGTTTTCCTATCCGAATCTAACATATCTTTAATAATCATCACAGCATTTTACTTTTCTGCGTATCCTATTTGGGCCTACGGCAAGGTCACTAACTGGTATCAGATCCTTATCAACTTTTAACCACGCCCTCCAGCCGGAGTGCGCATGCGCAGAGGGCCCGTTTACCGTGAGGGTACTCCCCCCCCCGGTTACCCCCGTACGCTCTGTATATCATCTCCATAAAGGGGCCCTTGCAGTTCTGTGCCGTTTACTGGCGACCTTGTGCACGTGCGGGGTGGCCAACCAGCCTAGGGAAAGCGTGACTCCCCCTCCCCGCACCCATCCAGCCAACCGGCTGTAAACTGCCCCTGGAGTTCTAGGAGAGACCACTTGTCCCTCCCACTTGGGCGACCCCATTCAAGAATGGCGCCGCCCTCTAAGGACCTTAAATTTACTGCTCACCAATCATGACCTTACCGCCACAGGCCAGCATAGTTGACCGACTATCTGGCCCCCCCTGCGCTCACTAGGAGGTCATACCCTGCCCCCGGAGATCGAACCATGCCAGAACATTTTCTAGGAAAGCCTCATTGCCTACTCTTGACAGATGGACCCCGTCCTTTACAAAGCAAGACTCACCCCTGATACACCCGTGGGCGATTGTCTGTAGACGAGGAGCCCTGAAAAGCCTGTCTATTTTGTTATTTATTCTCCTTACAGAATGATTCAGTGCTCTTACCGACTCCCCCTCCATTGGAATCTTGGAATCATTTGTGACCATACAATGGTACACCCCGGGAATGTCTTTGCTAACCAACTCACTTCTGATAGAATTGCTTCCACTAGCCCCCTTCTACCGAGGCTTGCCAGATCGTTCCCCCCTAGGTGTAAGATAATAATACTGGGACGGGGGCCACCCTTCTCCAATAGCCCCAATGTGAAACCCCTAAACTGGCTCAAGCACAGGCCCCCCTTCCCATGAAATGATACCCTAAAACCTGCTCGCTCTACCCTAGTCTTGTAGCTCCCTGTAAGGAAAAAATCAGACAAACACTTCACATACGAGTGACCAATGATCCATGCGACCTGTGATCCCTGCCCTGGTGATGACGTTCTTTGTGTTGCTTGGTGCTGTTGCGGCGTTTGCAGTTTCCCCCCTGCGTGACAGGTTTGAGAAACTGTAGATGAAACAGAGAAGACATATGCATCAGGTCCTGGCAATTATCCTGCTCATAACATATGTAACCGCACATAGCGCTTGTAACAACTGGAGGACCACCTCCCAATCCTTTGGACGCTGTTGCTAGGTAAACCCCTAGCTGCTGCTTCCGTGGCCGCCCCTATCCTAAAAGAATGCGTCCCAAAACAGCTTGGGTTAAGCCCCGCCCTCTGTATTGCCATATCCAGGACCCTTTTAAACTGAAACCGTGTAAGTGGAACACCATCCGCATGCACCAGAAGGGGCCCCCTTGTTAATAGGTCTATATTGTAGGAAAGCCTCCACCTGTGACAGGGGGCAACACGGATTGTCCTGTGCCCGATGGAGTACTACCCTGTCCCCTCGTGCCTCTTGGTCCGTCTTAGACTTCCTGATTGATATTGTTAGAATGTCCCCCCGCACCTTCACGTCATCAAACTGCAATCCGCCTTGCACATCTGTTTTGTTCTGGGCCACCAATTCCCCAATTCTAAAAGCACCATAAAAGGCCAATGAGAAGGCGGCGGTGAACAACAGAACTTCCTCTGCTGTGGTGCAAATCAATGGGAGGGTCCTCAGTAAAGACGTTAGCAGTTCCACCCCGATTGGCCGCCTTGTATCTGGGGTAGCCCCCTGGAGGCGCTGCCAACCCTTCAGTGCTTTCCTGACTATGAAGCTGTTGGTCGGATTGCCTTTGTCCCTAGTTTGGGCAAAAAGGAGATTGCCGCCACATGCCGTTTAGCAGCTGCCGCTGAGCGCCCTCCCCTTCAAAAAACCTAGGTAATGAAGGAGTGCCCCTGCATTGTACCAGTTTTCAGCCCACTCATCTCCTAAAAAGGAACAATATGCCTCAAACGCTCCTTCATATGCTTTCCTGGTCCTGGGTGCTAGGCTAGCTGCCACGAGGTCCGGTAGTTGGGGGCACCAATTTGCCAAAGTAGTTCTGGGAAAGGGGTGGCCTGCTCCGCCGCCGCGGGAGGTGAGCCCTGAACACCTGCATTTTAAAGCGAGAAAGTGCATCAGCCGCATGATTTAATACCCCTGGCACATGTTTAGCCTTAAATTGCATATTTAGCTTCATGCATAACAGTACAATCTCCTTCAGCAGCCAGAGAATCATCCGACACCGTGCCGCTTGCTGGTTGATGCATTCGACCACTGTCATGTTATCTGACCAGAACACCACTGATTGATTACGCAGTTGTTCTGGCCACACTGTCAATGCCACCCAGATGGGGAACAATTCTAGAAAACCTATGTTGCCCGTCAAACCTGTCTCTACCCACCATGCTGGCCACCGTTGCGCCACCCACTCGGTACCGAGTATGGCGCCAAATCCTCACTCCCCGCGGCGTCAGTCATTAAACCTAACTCCGCGGAGGTAGTGGGCGGACCGGGCCACACTACCCTGCCATTGAAGTCCTGCAGGAATGCCAACCAAATGCGCATGTCCTGCCTGACCTCTGCTGACAGCCTGGTGTGGTGGTGTCTTTCTTGGAGCCCCGCCATTGCCTGTGAGATGGATCGGGAAAATGGCCTTGCCATAGGAATGATCCTTAGTGCAAAATTCAACTGCCCTACCGTCTGTTGTAACTGGTGCAATGTTACCTTCTCCCTAACCAAGCACTGCTGCAGTGTGGACCTGAACTTGATGATCTTGTCCGCGGGCAACCTGAAACACCCCTGTATGGAATCTAACTCAATGCCCAGGAACTCGATCGTTGTATTAGGTCCCACTGTCTTTCCCGGGGCCAAGGGGACCCCAAAAGTACGCATGAGTGCGCAAAACTCCTGCAGCGCCCACGCACACTCCCGCGATCCCGGTGACCCCAAGATAAGAAAATCATCCAGGTAATGCATCACCCACTGGTGCCCCGTCGCCTGCCTGAAAACCCACTCCAGAAATGAACTGAATTTTTCAAAATATGCGCAGGAGACAGAGCAACCCATGGGCATACACATATCCATGTAGAATTTCCCTCCAAATTGAAAACCAAGTAGATGAAAATCAGACGGGTGAACTGGTAATAGACGAAAAGCGGACTCTATGTCTGACTTTGCCAAAAGGGCTCCAGGGCCCAAGCCCTTGAGCATCTCCACCGCTTGATCAAAAGAAGCATATCTCACGCTGCAAAACTCCTCATCAATTGCTTCATTCAATGAACTTCCCTGGGTGCTGATAGGTTGTGTATGAGTCTGAATTCCCACTTTCCTTCTTGGGGACCACGCCCAAAGGAGAGCAGACGAAATTCTCTACCGGGATAGAATTGTATGGGCCAGCTACCCTGCCCAGTCGCAGTTCTTTCTAATTTTCATAGCTGCCACGCTAGGTTTGGCTCGCACTGAAAGTTGGTTTTTGCATTCTGATGCCCCCACATAGTCAGGTGCCGGTATCCTAAAACCGCACCTGAAACCATCTAGCAGCATTTTTGCGGTGGTGTGACAAGGATATTTGTTTAGCCATGGTGTCAATGCCGTTACATCAATAGGTGACCGTGCCTTTAGCTGACCATGAGCCTCATTCATGCTTCTTCCCTCCCTTGTCCTTTGGTTTCTTGAAGCACTTGGACTCGGGGTGAGACGGGTTCGCGCAGATGGAACACGCATGCTTAAACCTGCACGTGCCTTGCGGTCTAGTGCAAGTACGTCTATTGAAATCCCAGCATGTCCCTTTGTGCCCTCCCCCGGTGTTTGTATTGCTGGGGGAACCTGTGTTTGGCTGTGACCGAAAGGACTGAAAGGCCTGAAAGGACTGGTTCCTGGACCGGTCCTGGAACCAACCGCCCATTTGGTCTAACCATGCAATTGTGTCTAGACGGTCCCATGATAGGGATGTGTCAGACGCTTTAGTTCTCCTGAAGCTCTTATCATATTCCTTCCATCCCTCACCCCCGTATTTATCATGCGCAAGAACAATCCTGTTTTGGTAACATGCCATCTCAGCCTGTAAATTAGGGAAACGCTCAGCCATGACTGCCATGAAAATGGAAAACCTCTAATCCAATTCAACAAGTTTTCTTCGACCCTGTACTTCATGAGTTCGTTTGCCCATTCCCTCGGGAGCATCCAGTCTTTGTTCTTCCTGGCCTCTTCCCTCTCTTTTTCGCAAATAAGTAAAGAGAACATGTTTATGTAAGACCCCGACCAAATCCTGTCCTTTACTTCCTGTGTTACATGCCTCCCCAAATTCTCCCGATCCGTGCGGGACTCACCCACATTCAACATTGGCAGTGTCATCAGCTTACCTCCTCCAGCGGACCCGGCTGACCCTGACGGTTTCTCTTTCGTCAAGCTGCTCCCCGGTACTTCCTCGCTGTGTTCAAGTGGCTTTGCCACCCCGGCTGGAATGAGAGGGGACAACGCACCCTGACCCCCGCCTGTTTTGTCTACTGGTGTCCCATGAAACTGGGCCACTATTCGCCTCGCCTCTACCAGCGGATCACCGCCCTTATCCCCCACCGTTGATGACAGGATCCCCACTTGTCCCAACCACGGAAGTATTGCCGCTAAATGTGACACTACATCCTGCGGAGTGCCTTCCCCACCCGCACCGGGCAACACTGGCAATTGTGGGCTATCCCCTGATGGTCCAGGCCCTCCACTGGGCTGGGGGACTGGGACCGGAGGAATGGGGGCTGGTGAGCTGGCCCTGGGACAGGCGCTGGGACTGGCGCTGGGGCAACTGGCGGAACCGGTACCTGTTCCGCGGGTGGTACCTCCTCTGTAGGCAAAACAGGGGCCGGTGACGATGGGAAGCTTGGTTCCCTCCGCCCCCCCTTGTTAGACCTAACCCTTTTGGGGAGGGGAGGAAAAGCCGACCTCGGGGCACCATGCTGCGCCTGGCTCTTTCTTCTCTCTCCTCCGCCCCCCTTGTGCGTCTACCCGTTCGGTGAGATTCGCAAGGCCCTGCCCCAACTCCTCTACCTTCTTAAGCATTGCCTCCATAAAGCTCTCCATGCGGGAGGGCTTGCCCCCCCTCTTTGCTTTCCCAGCCATGCTAAACAGTCCCTGAGTATGTGCCTCCTTAGACAGTCACTGCTACCGTACTGACCCCGGCTGGATGCTAACGCCCAAATGACACTCCTGGGGGTAACTAGCGCTGGGACCTCCCTTTGAGTCCCCGCTCCCTGTCACTTCAGTACGCCGCAGGGACAATCAAAATTTCCCGAGATTAGGCTCTCACCGTGCACTCTACGTGTTTATCCCCCCCAATCAGGAACCTCGAGCGTAATCAAGCCCCGAGCACTGCACGTGCTTATCACACACCACAGATGAGTTCTAAATTCAAAATTGCCAATTAATCAAACCGGAAGGGTGCGCGCCCTCGCTAGTCGAGCGCCACCGCAACCGGGTACCTGACGTCCTCCGCTGCACGCTCGCGGCTCCCAGACGACCCGCTTGCTGCCAATTGCATTCAGGGTCCCCCCACGCCTTATCCCCGCACAACCGTGGTGCTCCGCTGCCCCGAAAAGGCCGATTGAGCCTCGCTTCAGACCACGCCCGCTGCCGATTGCAGCCGCCGACTACTCCTGGGCCCGGGCGTCGTGAAGTCCGCAACTCGATGCCTGTAAAGGGGAAAAAGCAAATTGAGGTTACAGCCCCTAGCGAGGCTGGTGTGGTGGGCTGGGGAGCGGGGAGCAAAGAGACCTACTCCGCGCTCACCAGCCTTTAAAGTTTCTCTGCCCGGCCGGTTCCAACCGGCCTGGTGCTATCCTCGCGCGTGACCCGGAAGTGATTCCAATCACTTCCGGGGCACGCCCCCCGTCATGGGACCAATCCCTAGCAAGGCTCGCCCGTCGCGTCACCAGCGCGCGCGACAGGCTTGCCCCTGTGGTCTCCGGAGGGGGCCGGCACGACCGCCATACTTTTGGCGTGGCCGATGCCGGCCCCGCCGTTCTCGAATGTGGTGCAGCCTTGCGATGGCGCTAAGTTTAACAACTTAGTGCCAACGCAGGCACCCTTGCACCAGAGTGCAAGGGTGCCTGTGTGCAGGAGAGGATTGTTTTTGTGTAGGAAGGTGCCCCTTCCTGCACATAAACAATCCTAAAATGACATTTTGTAACTTTCATGTGTGCTGCAGCACACATGAAAGTTACAAAATGGCATTTTTTTAAAAGGTTTGTTCATGTACAGGAAGGGACACCTTCCTGTACATGAACAAACCATGGCATTTGCTTTTCCATGTGTGCTGCACAAGGCAGCACACATGGAAAAGTCAAAAACATGGAGAAATAATGCATTTCTCCTCGTTTCCCCAACTTAAGACCCGGATTTAATTTTGGCGCTGCCTCCTATGTACACCACCTTTGTACATAGGGGGCAGCGTCAAATACAATGGGTTTTGCGGTGGAACCCCCACCACAACACCCACTGCACGCCCCTTTCACGCTAACCATAGCGTGAAAGAGTGCCTTGTGTATAAGGCAGCGTTAAGCACCTTTGTAGATAAGGCGCAGCCCCTATCGCCACCACAACGTCCGTAAAAGTGATGTTTTGGTGGCGATAGGGGCTTGTACATATGCCCCTCTGAGTTATCGTACCAGTGCTGCATGCTGGTTACACACGTATCTCAGCAGGGGCCACATTTCAACACACTGAGCTATCTTACTGGGATCTGTGACCTGAAGATCTGTGGAGCAGGTGCATTCACCCGAGGAGCTGTCCTTCGGGCCCTGTCAGTGTTGTTTATAGTTAACAGATATGGTGTTGGAAGGGACTGTCCCTCCACCGCCCTTTATGGAGGGGATTTTCAGGGGACGGGATCCTTGGATGTAGTGCATACCTAGTGAGAAATCCCCTTCTGCACTTCAAAGACTTCAAAGAGAAGGGGGGTTGCTGGGGGGGGAGGGCCACCCAGGGTAGATGCTGGCACCTGTCCAAAGGAGACCCCCTGCTGGAGACAGGTGTAGCACATGGAGTGCGCAGGAAAGATGTGTCATACTCTGGCTGCATACCAGGTGAGGCCCGGGGCTGTGACAGGCTGCTGGACCCCCGCCAGTGGTATGCACACACTGGCCACTAGGTGTCACTGCTGCCACAGACACCAGAGAGACCTCCCTGTCAGACATACAGAGGAATATTTTCTAAGATCTGCGCAAGCCACCTTGCTATGCTGCGCAATAGGGAAAGGGCAAGAATGCGCCATACTTAACAATATACAGCGCATTCCTGTCACTTTCCAGCGCTGGCGCACAATGTGCTGCCTGGATTCAACGCAGCCACTCTTGCAACATGGTTCAAGGGTGCCTGCGTTGTAAGAAGGATTGTTTTTGTGCAGGAAGGGGCACCTTCCTGCACAAAAACAATCCTGTGAGGCATTTGCCTCTTTCAAAGAAAGAGGAAGTAACAAGGAGAAATTGAGATACATCTCTTAGTTGCACCTCACCTGGCGAGGCATAATTACTCATGGTAAATCTGGGAAGGCACCAAAATCCATGGGTGGATGCGTGAGAACACCCATCCATAGAACGCCTTCCTGGGGCAGAGTAACGAAACGCAGCGTTTTGTCCTGTGTTGCGTTACTCTGGATTTATCAAGCCACTCGGGGACATTTTAGGTGGCCTTGTGGCTTGATAAATCCTACTTAGGTTGTGCGACGCCCTTGTGCCCTGTTGCGTGGCGCAAGAGCGATGCTAAAGCCTACATAAATCTGCCCCTCAGTGTTTAACTGAGACTGCATGGATTGCAGTGCGAGCAGCGACAACCAGGGCATTAACCGATGGAAGAAATACCAGGAGATTTGTTGTGGTTTCTACCTAGAACTTTATTTCAAAGCCCGAACCCCAGAATACTGGGGATCAGACCCCCAAGGATACGAGAGTCTTTCTTCTTCAGTGGGAACTGCCTCCAGCACGTGGACCTGCCTCGTGAACTCCGACAGTGCCTGGAGTTAAAGACCCTGAAACGAGGCAAGTCTGGAGCCCACCACAAAATTCCCCAGTTGACCGGAGACCTCCTGGGAGGACGTCTGGGCCGAAGCCTTGCTTGTGGCAGGTGGGGGCCACAGCTTGGGGGCCACAGCTTTCTGTCTGAGGGTTGGGTACAAGGGAGCTAGTCCTGACGATATGGAAACGATTGTCGCTGTAATGCCAGCCATTGCATTATACATCACCACATGGCAGCGGCTCACAACCATAAATGAGACCGACTTCACCCAGCCCTACCAGCAGGGCTTCATTTCAGCCATTGCAGGTGGGGTTCACCGGTACTTATTTTTGGGGACCGACACTTACTTTTCCTCATCAGACCTTAATATACTGCAAGAGAGAGACAAACATAACAAGGGGAAAGGAGAAGGAAGAGAAAGATGGAAAATGAGTGCCAAAGGGAGAAAATAAAGACGAGAAAGAACCAAGAGAGTGATAAAGAGACAAGGAGAATATGTTGGTGGATGAAAGATGCATGAGGTGGATTAAAGACGATACAGCCTTGGTAGTCCTCAACCCTGGGCCTTTGAGCAAAACTTTGGGCGCTGGCACTTACGATTTTTCAAATTAAGCATTGCCTATCAGCCTATGCAGACACTCTTAGGCTGGGGGCCTCTCGAACATTCCTAGTGTAATAGTGACGTCTAGCTGATGTCTTTAAAAACACTCTTTTCATTGGTCCCTTTGATACTTTTGGACAGATGTATCAACACTCTGTCCTGGTGCAAAGTCACAAAAAGTGACACAAACTGGTGCAAAATGTATCAACACTCTGCTCTGGTGCAAAGTCACAAAAGTTACCCAAACTGGCTCAAAATGTTGATAAACTCTGGGCACAGTTCTTCAGCACTCTTACTTTTTGTGTCACAAAATGTGTTGCATAGTGTTGATTTTGGGATTAACTTCAGTAATTCATTTACTACTGGCACCAAAGTAACACAGGAGTTCCCCTAGTTTACCTCACGGGGGCGTACCATGAGCGGTACATGGGTATTTCAATGCAACCACCCATTGGTTTTGACGCAAATCTCTATCTACTAAAAATGGAAGGCAGGGATTTGCTCCAAAAAATGTGGACGGGCATAATGTTAAGAGAAACATTTTAATTTCTCAAAACATTTCTAAATTCCATGTGTGCTGTACTGTGCAGCACACATACAAAGTTATAAGTGTTAAAGTATGTCAAAGCATAGTATTTTGTTCTGAAAGGGTCCCTTTTCAGTACAAACCTATGCTTGACATCACGTACACACCGTTGCACTAAGGTGTAAGAGTGCGAGTGTGTGTGTATTGGCACAAGGCTGCCTAAAGTGTGCCAACGCTGGGAGAGAGAATCTGTGGCACATCGGTGGCACTGTTCTGCGCTCTCCCATTCATGCAAGGCTGTGCACTAGAAAGTGGCCTGCACAATAACACAAAAAGCACTTTTGCACTACTTTGTATCGAGGAGACATCCCATGGGTGATGAGCATTCCCACACTGCCACTCGTGGTTGTTGGCACAAAGCCCTATCTGTTTAAAATGGTAGGCAGGCCTTTGTGCCAAAAAATATTGTCTCATTGAAGCAGGCGTTAAGTTTGAGAAATCTTAATTTCTTGTAACCTTTCAAACATTGCATGTCAGTTGTACTGGACTGCACACATCCAAAGAGTGATAACTTTTTCAACTTTGTCAAGGCATAGTATTTTGTATTGGAAGGGTACCCTTCTAGAATAAAAACTATGCTAGACTTCACACACACACCTTTGCACTATGGTGAAAAGGTATGTGCGGGCGCAAGGCAGGCTGTTTGTGTGCCAGCGCTGGGGAGAGACCAACAGCCCCATATCTTAGTAGAAGACACTGCCCTGCTCTCTCTCTCTTTCACATAAAGTATCAAAGCACTGGATTTAGCTAGAAATTAGTAAATGTGCGCCTTTGAGTTATACCTTGAGTTATATCTCCAAGGACTTTGGCTTTACATTTAGCCTTCATCCGTTTCTTTACTTCATTTCCGCGACATTTATTACTTTTTGTCTTTTAGATATGTCTGGTCTAGTTTCTACGTTGGGCCTTTAGTGCTTTGTTTCTGTTACTGCAGTGGTGTTACTTTGGTGCACCACACACCCCTACACGTCTCTCTGAAGGTTGGCCTTGTTGCACAGGCCATGCTACCCGTAAGCTAAGGTAACCTTTTTGAAAACTGGAGACATATTTACAAGGAGCTAGCACTGCCGCAGAATCATTTTTTTTGACGCAGCAGTGCTCCACACTGCCCCATATTTACAAACTGATGCATTGGGCCCGATGCATCAGTTTGTAGAGACCTGCATCACATTATACTGGCGCCAGGTATAATGTAAGCAGGGTAGGCGTTCCCGCGTAGAACTGACACAGTGAAATTTACAACTTTTCACAGCATCACTCTACGACTTGACTGCGTCAAAATCCCTACACCATCTCAAACCAGGCGTAAGGATTGACGCAGGGCTTTTAACATGGGACTCACCTCTGCGCTCTGATGCATTGCTGGAGTTGCGTCAGTCTTACGGCCAACTCCAGCAATGCGTCACTTTAGCGCCAAAAGAAGCATCAGAATTTCTGACACATCCGTGAATCCTTGTGCCATGGAGCACTGTATTGTAAATACAGCGCATCCATGGCGTCGTTAGGGCATTTGCGCCCGACACAAGACATCTGACGCATCACTGCCGATGCGTCAGTTCTTGTAAATATGCCCCCTGTTTTCCTCTTGTGTCTCTCTCTGTTTAGCCAGAGTGGGAGCTCAGTGTGACCTCACTTCCTCATCTCCTGTCCCATTTCCTGGATTTACCCTAGACTGACCCTGCTGTGACTTGTGTGCGAGAAAGAGGCTGTAGGGACAGGACTTCCTTCTGCCCGGCACCTTTCCTGATAGTTTGGTCACTCCATTCTGCCACATCTTTTAATTGTCAGCTGAATGTACCCCTGAATAAAGCTCGAAGCTGTGTCCCAGCGGAACTGCTCCGCACGTGGGTCAAACAAGAGAATTCCACATGTGCCCCGGAAGAGGAAGTACCTTGACTGCGGCCGCTGGTTCTAAGGACTGCATAATGAAGGCATGTGATAGGAGAGCTCCCCTTCATTTGGGGTGGTGTGAAAGACCCTCTCCTGATGGTCCCTGGCTTAAGAGCCCTCAAACAGAAATGTAAAAGGATGGAACGAAAACAGAGAAGACGCTACTGCACTGCTGATAAAATCACTTCTAGATTAGCTGTACATGAATAAAAAGCATCTGTCTTCACTGAAAAATCTAGTACAGATAAGATTGAAAGCTCCAAAAACCCTACTAAAGTTCTCCTTTCAGTTATTAATAAACTCTCTTCTCCGAGTGGTAAATTATCTAATATGAGTCACAAAATATGTGTAATTCAATGGCCGATTTCTTTCTAAACAAGATTGGGGTCATTTGTCGTGAATTTCCTCCCGATGCGCTGCGAGAGCCGGTAAAGATCTTAAAGTAAAAGGAATCATTCACTCCAGGCAGGGTCTGGCATAAGTTCTCCTCTGTATCAAAAGCCCAAATCAAAAATTGCTGCTACCCACTGTCCACCGCACATTGTACAGCTGCCGTTACAAAAAATCTCCCAAACTCTATAATCTTGCTATAGAGTCGGCTACTTTTCCTCAAGCTTGGAAAGAAGTTACAATAATTCCCCTGCTTAAAAACCTATGGCCGATCCCACAGAATGTAAAAATTACAGGCCTATCTCACTTTTGCCATTACCTGTAAACATTTGGGAGAAAGTATTAAATCAGGAACTCTCACAATTGTTAGAATATCACAATTTTCTAGGCCGCTCCCAAGCGGGTTTTAGGACAGGACATATGCAGTCGACACGTGTCGGTCACGGATGACATCAGAAGCATACTCGATCTTGGTGGATCGTCACTTTGATTTTACTAGACCTTTTAGCGGCGTTTGACACCGCGGCCCACTCCGTGCTAGTGGTGCGGCTCTCTATGCTTGGTATCAAGGATAAGGCTCTCAAACGCCCGCAAACTTTTTGACAGGGAGCGTACATGCAGTGGAAGCCAAACCACTCAGATCTAGGCCTTCCTCTCTGTCCTGTGGGGTTCTGCAGGTGTCTTCTCTCAGTCCAACATTATTGAATGTCTACATGACCCCATTGGCCAAACTGATTCGATCACATGCTTTTCAGCGTCATCCTATGCAGGTGCTACTCGAATCGTAATTTACATCTCTAATAACCCTCTAGTAGTTGCTGAGACATTTCAGCAATGTATGTGGGAGGTATGGAGACGAATGAGGAACAACTGCCTGCAGTTAAATGGAGATAAGACGGAAGTCCTGTTATCTGTAGGGTGACCAGACGATTTCCCCGGACGGCCCCGGGATTTGGGAAGTGTCCCGGTTTCCCGACACTTTTCTCCAAATTGGAGAAATGTCCCGGTTTTTGGGTAGTGCCTGGTTTATTAAAAAGAAATGTCCCGGTTTTTAAGGGAAGGTTGGGTGAACCTGCAAGTTAATTAGTACTATGCAGGCTCACATTGCGACCCGCCCTCTTGGAAATGGCGACAGAAGTTCACTTCTTTAAACTCTCCTGCTGTGCTGCTTCGCCTCATTTAAGCAGCACAGCAGGATTTAATGAGGTGTGAATCAGGGCTGCAGAGGCCACAGGGCAAGGCCAGGCCCACCAGCAGCCGGACCCTGGAGCACTTCGCAGAACGGGAGGGGAGGTAATGTGAAAATACATTTTTTTGAAGAACACAAATATATATTTGTGTTCTTAAAAAAAATGTATTTGTATATGTATATATATATATATATATATATATATATATATATACATGCAATAAATTTCTTTATGACATCTCTAACTGGAGTCTGTGCCCGTGTTTGACTGGGCGTGGTCGTTTCGTGGGATCCTGGATATATATATATATATATATATATTAGAAGCCCTGAGACCTAATAGAACATTTAGTCCTATTTCTGTTTGTGCCCGTCCCGGTTTTTAATTCTGAAAATCTGGTCACCCTAGTTATCTGGCACCACCGCAGATCTGGGAGCGTTACCAACCTCTGTGGACTCCGCTCGGAATTCAGGTGCAGTTTTTGATCATAATCTTTCTTTCAACACACACAGCCACATATTAACAAAGAGGCTGCTGCCTGCTTTTACATCATTAGACTCTTAAGGAATATATTTCCCTTCGTGTCCCTTTCTTCAAGCAGAGCAGCCCCCCCTCACCCCCCCCAGCCCCCTCCTCCTGCTCTGATAGCATCTGGCCTGGATTAATGCAACTCCATGTACTCGGGAGTCAATCTGTCTTTGGTGTCAAGACTGCCGAGAGCTCAAAAGGCACCGCCAGACTGATACTGGGAGTTCCCAAAGATGAATCGGTCTCTGAGGCAGGAGGAGCTTGCACTGGCTGCCCGTCCATAAACAATCCGTACTCAAGGCCCGGCGCCTGGCACACAGGGCGCTACACGGTGTCGGGCGGCCTCCCTCAAGGTGAACTGTAAGTGGCAGCTCCAAGGAGACCGCTCGGATCTGCCGGGAAGAGGGATGCTGTTGTTCCCAGAATTAGAATGACGTCGATGGGGTGGGAGAGCTTTCACGTTCCTTACATGGAAACCTTGGACCTCTCCATGGAAATATATTTCACCAACAATCACTCCTGTTTCAGAAAGCTCATTAAAACATGGCTCTTCTCTCTCGCCTGCTGAGAGTACCGCCTCCTCCGATCAGCTTGGCTCCCTCAGCGCCACGACGCATCTGGGTAAAAGCAGGCTTTAGAAAAGTATCATTTATTCATTAATTCACTCTTACTGGACACTGCAGGTGACTGCTCCTGCAGGCAGGCACTTCAGTGACCCCTTGGGATGAGAGGGGATGGCATGCATCTCTCAGGCTCACTGTACTACCCAGGCAGACCTGTAGGTGTCCCACTACAATTCGAGGCATATTTAGCACCATTCGTCCCCCTCCCCCTCCACCCCCACACTACAGCTGAGGTGACTGCACCACACCACTGTGTATAGCTAAACAGAATATCAATATTTTCAACTTTATTTCCGACTCAAAATGTTTGTATTTATACATAAGCAAAACACCCAGATACCACTGTATTCGCAGAAAATATCTTGAACTAAACTAATATATGCACATTACTTCCAAATGCACCTGGCTCTAAGCAGCACACAGTATGCCAGCAAAAGGAGAGAGCAGAAATGTGCCACATATTTGTAAACATCAAGCTTCTCTGCTTTTTAGGTCTCGCCTGAGCCAGCGCATGCGCTGTTCTGGCGAGAGTTTTAGTAAGCGGGTTTTGGAAGTGCAAACAGCACTGGCGACCAGCTTGCGTTCACGAGAGCGTGCACGCGCGATCAGGCGCCATATGGCTTCCCTTGCCATCTGGCTTCCCTCGCGACTACTTTCACTTTCGCGGCCGCGCGGCCATTGCTTGTTTTTATGGGGACTTGAAGGGAAGCTTGCTTTACTTTGGCATTTCGTTCCAGGCGATGTTTTGCTTTCAGCTACAGCTCTTCCGCTTTAGCAACAGCTTTGCTTTCGGCGTGTTTTTGTTTTTGTTTTTGCTACGGCATTTGTCAGACCGCATTATTAGTGCTCCGTGCCTCTGCATCGACCCCCTAGCGTTTCTTGTAAGGCGATGTTTTTTTTACTTTGCCATTTTGTTCGAGGCAATGTTTTCGTTTTAGCTACAGCTTTTCGCTACGGCATTTCTCACACCGCATTATTAGTGCTCCGTGCCTTTGCATCGACCCCTTAGCGTTTCTTGTAAGGCGATGTTTTTATTTTCGTTTTTGCTACAGCCCTCCCCCCACCTCCGTTGTACAACCGCCTTATTAATACTATTATAAACTGCTGTGTGTTTGCCGATATTATTTTTATAGTTATGGACCCAGCCAGCGGACTTACACAGAAGCTACAGCTTCAGCTCCCCCGCCGTTTAGATTGGTGCTTGCTTATTAGCAGTGGCTTCATTTTACGCGTTTCCTATTACAACAAGCATTGGCATAGCCAATAGGTCTCGCCTTTGGGACCTTATAAGTATTTAGTTTATGTTGTTGCACCAATGATATTGTGCTGCATAACTAAATACTTATAAGGTCCCAAAAGCGAGACCTATTGGCTTTGCCAATGCTTGTTAGCAATTGTGCCCCTTAATGTCTGCACAGCATCTTTCCCACATGGCTCTTTACTCTGCACAACCTGTCTGGCCCACAGTGTGAAAGAACTCATGTTATCATAGAGGAACAACAGAAATCCCACCAAGGACTTATAACTAATAAACTATTGTTAATGTTATGTTCATGTTGATATTTTGACATGCACAGCGTTTTAATATGTTTTATAAGATTTATGACACAGTTTCACAAATTCGCATTGATAGATATTGAGGGTCAATTTGAGTTTAAGGCACAAGAGACGTTTTTCTTTTATGTTTATTGTTTTCACGACCATGTGGGCAGTTTAACCATCACGGAGGGTTGAAATAGACGTGTTACGTGGGGGGTTGTAACGGTCGAATGACGAGGAGATGAGCGGCGGCACAGGCGTGTTGTGAAGTTTTGAGGGAGACGGCGGTTTTGCCGAGTATTTGTTTGAAAATAGCTGGTACAATTCTACTCGTGGATCATCATTTAAGTGAAAGAGGAGAGTGGACGGTTATACTATTGGTTAATCATTATTTTATTTCGGAGTGATTGTGAAACTTTTTTCGGTTGGGGTGAGCTGGAGAGTATTGTTTGGATAATGCAGTGTGGTTTTACACGTTTTTTCTCGGGGACAGGCGCAATAATAGTGGGACAACAGAATATGAGGGACATACAAATAAGGATTGTAACGAGCATAATGGGGCATAAAGATTTTGTTGATACAACTGCTGCAAGGTATGTCACACTGATGTTTTGTTTTAAACTTTGGAGCGACCCCTGAGGAAGGGCAGGTTGTGAGCCCGAAATGCATTGGGTACCTTTGAATAAGGCTGCCTGGGGCTGCAGAACCCCACGTGCTGGAGAATAAGGCTTGGATAGGCATGTCACCAGCCTTGGAAACCTATGGGATTCACGTAGTCTTAATTTGAACAATGGAAAACGTTGTGATAAACTAGTCTAATATAACCTGGACAACCAAAGGAGTAAAAGTGGTATATCCGAGGAATAAAGGAGTTCTCTGTACTTTTTGAGCTGTGCGACACGTGTGTGGAGCACATTCACACTACACTTGTTTTGAAATCTTTAGTAACGTGCTGTTGGGGTAAAGCACGAACAAGTCTGCACGCATTAACTTGGCCAAAAGGAGCATCATATAAAGGAACTGACTAATAATAACGTTGTGCATTCCATCATTTCTATGATATTAACAAATACAACAGCACAGAAAGCAAACTTGAAACCCACACAAACAGGACAAATGGACTAAATTGGGTTATAAATATAGCCACAGACAAGAGCACTAAAAGCAAACTAGAAAGCCAAACCGGATATATTGGTTTACAAATGTAACCGTAGCCCTCAATTAAGATACATACCAGAATAACATGCAGGAGGGCAGTTAGAAATGCACTTCATTGTACGCATACCAAAAACAATACAACTTCATGAAAACAGTTTCAAATGGAATTTGGTATGCTGAGAAATCGAAGCAATCAAAAAGAAAAAACACAAAGGCCATTTCAAAAGGAATTTGCAACACCATTCGCAGGAGATAAGAACTGATAAAGCAGGAATGTGCCCTGTGCTCCACATGGAAGAGCTCGTAGAAAACATCCTGCTATCCTATCAGACTCTAAACAGAAAGGCAACACCAGAGCAATAATGTAAAAACAAAGGGGTAGATTCCTGAGATTGTCACGCAGCGCAGCATCATCTTGCTGCGCTGCACTGCGTGACAGGGAAAGTGCAGGAATGCACCGTATTTGTCATTACGGCACATTCCTGCGCCTCCCCCGGTGCTGGTGCTCTTCTGGCAGCCTGACGCCTGCAGGCTCCCTTACACCATGGTGCAAGGGTGCCTCCGTTGCATGCAGCATTGTTTATGTGCCAGAAGGGGCACCTTCCTCCACAAAAACAATCCTGAGAGGCATATTTCTCTTTCTATGTCACACACAGAAAGAGGAAATAAGGAGGATAAATAAATATATTTCTTCTCGTTATGCCTCCGCTGGGAAGGCGTACCTTTTTGGCGCATTCCCAGGTTTTTTAATTCCTGTAAATCTGGGAATGCATCAAAATCCATGGGCGTTGCGTGGAAACGCCCACGCAACGCCCATGGGATGTCTTCCCAGGGCAGTGAAGGCGAAAAATGAAAGGATCTTGGCTAACGTCAGATCTAAAAGAATCCTACATACATTGGATAGGATTTAGTCCAGTGTATTTAGGCTGGGACAACCAATGAATTCCAAGCTTGTTTCCGTTTTCCAAAACTATATTGTCATTTTTTTCTAATTAAGTAATCGGAGGTGAGATTGCAGTTTCTTCCCCCAGAAAAATGTTAGAAAAACCTGAGTAATTTATGATTTTTCACTCACTGTCCTTGTGATGGTAACCATTACAAATGTTTTTTAAAGTTAGACAAACTGTCATATAACTTGATGAAAGTGGAACTATTTTCAATCTAGCAAGATAAGTGAAAGCTTCTATGCAAGAGTTTGCACTTAGTAAACCCCAAAAAATGTAAATTAACTTTTTTTTGCAGAAACAAATTCCAGCAACAAACATGCAGAAAATTTGGTAGAAAAAGCAAGTGCAGATAACTTCTTACTATTACAATGTCATGTGCTGCAAACATGGTTTGCAAGTTGCAATTTTACAACCGTACTACCTGAAAACTATTAACGAATACAAAAAAGGTTTCACTTCATTGTGCATAGTTAAGGACTTTGAAAGGTAATAAATATTTTGTAACCATCTCATTATCAATAACCCCAACAAGGCAGATTTTCCTAGCTAGTTCAGCAAAATAAAGTCCTCATTTTATTAAAGACACAGAGACAAATATTATGCCTTCTCAAATCTTGCCACACGAATTTCTGCATCCACAGATTAAGAAAAAGAAAAAAACGACATGTCCCATACATCCTGCTACATTCAGTGCAGGAAAACACCCTTAGGTGAAATCCTAACCCATCTGAGGAAGTCCCTGTTCATTTTTGTCGTCTTTACATGGTGCATAATTCGGTCATAAGCCGCTGGATGAAATGTAAAAACGCCAAAAGGAACAAATCTATTCTGCTTTGTTAGCCCCAGAAGACTGTCCTGAATGAATCGGAGAAGTGCATGCCCTCAACCCATCCTTGGAATCCTTTGTAGTCTTCTTAAGAAGAACTGGCCCTTGCGGAAACAAGCAGTAGGAAGAAATAAGATATTACGGCACCATGGACACTCCTATGGAAGGGATAACACTCAGACTCAATTCAATTCCAACAGTGGAGGGCTGATATTTGCCTTCATGTCTTTAATGACTTCAGGACTTTCCTTCATTAAGCAAGCAAGGAAAATCTGCATTTTACGGCATGACCATTAGTCACTGCCAAAGCAGGGGCGTAACACAGGCACCCGCAGTACGGGGGGCCCCCTGAGCTGCAGGGGGGCCCCCAGAGCTGCAGTGGGCCCCCTTAGCACAATACTCGGGCCCAAGAGCTCTGGATTAGATCCAGAATGGGGGCCCCTCCGTGTACGTGGCAGGGGGGCCCCCTCAACTTTCGTTACGCCACTGTGCCAAAGAGGCGTGAACCGCCGACTTACAATAAAATGCCTTAAATGTAGGAACCCTAGACCAGTCAGCAGATCTAAGAATGTCTTCCAGCCTCGGACTGGACCAAAATATCTTGGAGGCCATAGCTCCTCTTGGAGAAGGAGCCTTGTAGGAAAGTAGTATCTGCTTCTAATGGTTACCCCCACTTTTTGCTCATGTCACACTGTTTTTGGACTAGTCTGACTGGGATCCTGCTATCCAGGACCACAGTCTATCTGCTTTCTCCCTTAAATTGCTATGTATGTACTTTAGGGACACTCCAGATTAGATACTGGGGTACCCTTATCAGTCCCTAGTATATGGTACACCATGTACCCAGGGCATAGGTACCCCAGAGGCCTCCCATGGGCTGAAGCATGTATTATGCCACCCCTGAGAGGCCATTCAAATTGACACAACAAGCCTGCTACAGCAGACTGTGTAAGCTGGTGCTTGCACCACTTATTTAGGATATAGGTTCACTATATCTATCTAAATCGCTGCACTTAAAAACCTTTCAGTCACCCCTATGGCAGGCCTTATCAATCCTGAAGACCGGGTGCTGGGTTTTACGTGAGGGGGTGCCCCTGCATGAGCAGAGCCCCTCTGCAGCCTTCGGAGACCATTCTCCGGGGTTGTCTGTGATACAGCCAGACATATATGTTTAAGTGCATTATAACCTCGCTGTAAATGCTAACTTTAAAACGGCTGCTTAGAAACATGTCGTGTTTGGTGTCAAACACCTTGGAATCATACCTCCACACCAGTAACTGGTGTGGGAGGTATGATTCCACCCTTCTAGAGGGACATCTGTGGGTCACCGGTCTACCCGGTACCAGCTTTCTCGACCTGGGCAGCACAAAATGGACGCTGCCAGCCACCGACACGATTCTGCCCTCCTGCTGCTGAGCCAAGCTTGAGCAGAGGAAGGCATGACAATAGGCATCCTGTCACAGGGAGGTGTGACCACCTCCCAGACAGGGTTTAGTGTATTGGGGCTGGGTGGGTGCACTCTGAGAGTGCCAGAAAGTCTGCACTGGGGGCACATTTGGTGTCCCTGTGCATAGTCCAGCTCAAACCAGTTCTGGGAGCCATTGGCTCCTGCTCTGGCGAGAAACTGGACAAAGGACATGGGTGTAGCCACCCCTCTGTCCTGCCCCTCCCCTAGGAGGGTCCATAGATTCTTTCCAACCCCTTCCCATGGGTATAAAGTGGGTTACATGGCTACAGGACTTTAGATTTTACCTTGACAAGATTCTACAAAGAAGAAACCAAGTACTTTGACTGTCTGCACGATGCTGGACAACTGAAGAATCTCCCTTGGAGTAAAGGAGTTACTCCCCTGCAGAAGCAGGCACCAAAGACGCATCTGACCGGTTTGCTTCTCCCAAGCTCCTGAGGACTCTGAGGATTTCAGCAACACAGGAGGTGGGTTTCCGAAGGTCCCTGAGGTCGATCTGCCCTCTCAGCGATTCTGAGACCAGTATCCCTCGTGGGGACCGTGCAACCCGAACCCCTGTGCACTGCGTACATTTGCAGTTGCATAGGCTTGTTGGCGATTCCCGAGCTTGTGCATTGGACTCCGTGTAGTCCTGACCCCGAGCAATATTTGCACCGAAGATTTCCGGCCTCCACTCCTCGAGTGTCCTGTGGGCTGGTACTTTGCAAACTTGCTTGAGGTCTCCTGGAGAGGGTCACCTTGTTTGTTCTTGGGCTTTCCTGGTTGCTGCAGACGTGCCCTGACTCCCCATTGCTTGCTGGTCCACACCGTAACTTGTTTTGTCTTGTGGATTGTTACCTGCCTTGTTATGTTGGCCTAGGCCTGGCTGCCATGCTGCTTTTCTTTGCGCACGTTACACTGAGCCGGGCCTTCCTCGCCCTTTGCTCGTGCCAAGTTCTTTTGCACTGTCTGCATCTTCTGTTGTTCACCTTTTTGGGCTCAGTCTGCACAAACATGTACAAGGTCGCATAACAATGTATTTTGGTTCTTCCTGATATGGCCAGTCTCGCGCACCCAGACATAACATTATGTGCAATTGCCATGAAGAATTTGATATGCTTTTAATGCTGTGGTTTACTAGCGCTTAACTCACTTGGAGAAATCCCTTTCAGTGAGAAGAGCTATGATGTCCTGCTGATGTAATTCTGCATCTAGAGACTGAGGTATGGGGGTTCGCTAGTCAAAGCCCAGAGGTCTTCTATTACTATAATAAACTATCTTACTGCAAGGGGAGGGTGGTAATGTTATTTATACGTTTATCCACTGAGCTCTGAGATGCTTTCCCCGTTTGTATTCTATGGAATTGTAACCATGCTGCTTATATTAGTCATATGCATTATGCTATTAGTACTGACACGTGTACTGTACATTAGAGCACGTAAGTTGGAATAAACATTTTAACCTATCCAGTGTCTCTTCCTACGCACCTTGTGGACAAGTACGAGTGAGTGACGAAAGAGTGTTCTTGCTTCTGTGAGTCCTGAGATAAAGATACCGTGTTCTGGGTTGTCCAAACATTAGTGCTTGGGTGCTAATGGGATGCTAAGCTAGTTGGGTTGGGGTTTTTGGGTGCTACGGTATATGGTGGCAAACCACTGTATTCCGGGGTTCCATTTTCCTGTGCATAGCTCTGTGTATGTGCAGAAACCTTATGACATGGCGCGACCACCGTGGGGCTGCTTATCTGCGAGACGCTTGAGTAGTGCTTGTGCTTGTCCACAAACCCCTCGCGTACGCTTCCGGAGGCGTATGTGACGGTGATACCTCCTATATTGAATGTTTTATAGGTTCTTTCAAGCTTGATATTATTAAAAAAGGTTAGTTAACAGACCCATTTTTGTGCTCCCTGTTAGGTTGTCGAATATAATTGTTTAGTCATGGCTGGTGTGGCGGTAGCTGCACATAGTCGAGAGCACTCCGAGACCACTTAGCTGTGTATGGAGTGCCCGATACAGGGGTCGAGTTGGTCTTTGTGGTTCAAGCCGATGCGGCTTATCACTTTGAAGTGTTTTACACTTGGATCACTTTTGAGGCGGTGGATGCAGGTGATAAGCTGTTTCATGAATATAAACCCACCGTTATTCCTGCTGCATATCGACCCTATACCACTCTTGAAGTACCTCTCACGGCTTGGCAGCACCGTGTTTGGTTTAATGGCGCCCTACCACAACCAACTACCGCAGTTCGTTTAGGCCCCTTGTCAATTCAGGGGCCACTTGGCCTGTATTGGCCGGGTATACCCCACATCCGAATTATCTGGCATTACCGCTTGCGGAACTGCGCACTATGCATACCGAATTGGTACGAGTGCATCGAGCCCTAGTGACATACGTTACAGGTAGCCTCCATGGAGCTGCTCCTGTAGTCGCAGGCCAACCAGCTATTGCAGCTGGAGTGACTATAAGTCCTGTCATGGTAAATTCTGTGATGGGCAAACGTCCACAAAATAAGGACGACTATCCTTATTGGCTTGCCGAAAAGTTCGATCAGATAGAAGCGGTGTTTCCACATACGTCCCCAGTGGATAAACATCGCATCCTTACGATAAGTTTGCCAAAAGACATAATCCCCGATTTGACATCATGTGAAAACTGGGGTAAGGTATTCGCAGCAGTTTATTCAAAATGTTTTGGAACTCCTTCCATGACGGTTCTACCCTCTGTAATTAAAAAGTACAGGATGAACATGGCCCTGAAGCGGCTGTGGAATTAGGGATGAGACTAGTGGGAGTGTTTGATGTAGTAGCTGAGCTGATCCTTGGAAATGTCAAGGGCGATGCTATGAACTTTCAAGTAGCGAATGCTTTGGCTTTGGTCCCAGAGTTGGACAGGCCTCGCGAATTACCGAAAATAATAGCCCGGGCTTATAAAACAATTGGAAGAAATAGCCTAGGCAACAAGCCTTTTGTAAAAATGCAAACTCAATCGCAATCACAAGTTATACAAACAAAAAGTGCATCTGAGAAAGATGATAAACCAGTCTTCACTAAAAAGAGTTGGAGACAGAAAAAACAGGGTAAGCAACAAAAGAAGCCGGGGTTGAGAGGCGCTTCCCCAGTTTCGGTTTCTTCTGAACGTACTTATGATTTACGTGATAGGTCAAGGATTAAATCACCAGAAAGGTTTCAGAGCTCTGATACGCGTTCTCCTCGTTCTTCACAGGCCCAGACGTCGTCACAGGCTGGTGGAGGAGGACGGCAAGATAGAGGAAGGGGCCGAGAGGCTCCCCAGGAGCGAGACCAACCTCGACAACAAGTCAGAGGTAAAGCAGAAGACTTTCATCTTCCTCGACCGCAATTTCAGAAGAAAAAGGTTGCCGCTGTCACAGCGAAATATGCCTCAGACCGTGAGAACGAGACTCCAGAATTGGACGTGGGCAGTGACCCTCCTAGACAGCGCCGCGGAAGTTACCATAGTGCGGGAGGCGCTACGTCCTCATATGGAGGCGACAGCAACTGAAACATTCGTTACTGTAGAGACAGCTGACACGAGAGTGGCACCCCTGACAGACTATATAATATAGTCATACAAATTGAAGGTGACATACCGCGTGAAATAAAAGGGATTTTTTGGGAAAATCTAACCTCTTCATATGACATTTTGTTAGCAGAGGTGGATTGGCCACCCCCATTCGTTTTAGCTGCACATAAAGGAGAGGAGGTAATCCTTCCAAGCTTTTCACGGCATGTCCCAAAAGACAAAGCTGAAGCACTTGCAGCTGAGTGGGCTGTGTACCTGGCACCAGCGTTATACCGCAACCATGTGGGATGGGATGAAGAATCACCTCCTCATGCAATACCTTTGCGGTCACTACCGCAGCCACAACCCCAATATCCCATCAAACGGCAGGCAAAAGGCCCCGTCTCCGAAATTCTGACACAGTTGGAATATCAGGGAGTAATTGAACCATGCGTATCACCTATGAACAATCCCCTTTTCGTGGTTTCTAAACCCGATGGATCGTACCGCTTAGTTTTGGATTACCGGCATTTAAATACTCATTGTCGGAACTTTGCGGTGCAAAATACACACAGTTCTGCGCTTGTAGACAGTCTTGTTCGTAAAAATACAAAACGACACTTGACCTTTCAAACGGTTTCTACACGCATAACCTAGCCCCGGAGAGTGGTCAATGGACCGCATTCACATCCGGTGGTAAATTATTCCAGTTCCGGCGATTACCCATGGGCTATAAAAATAGTCCGGGTATATTCGCCGCCCGTGTTGTTTCTTTGCTAAATGACATTGATCAAGACGCATGTTCGTACGTTGATGACATCTATCTGACAGACGACGAGTTATATCAGCATCTGTCCCGTGTGGACCGCATTATTCTTGAATTTGCGGAGCAGGGTTACAAATTTAACTTTGCTAAGTCACACATTGCTGAATTTACCGTTCTGTTCTTGGGCTATGAGCTCAATAACGAAGGTAAGGGCTTAGCCCCCATTTCTTGGAAAAATGTGCACATTTGTGCCCCCAAATACTCTGAAGAAGCTTCAGTCTTTGCTGGGATTCCTGAACTTCGGGCGTACTTACATTCCCGAATATGCCCAGCGTATCAAGCCTTTGTATGCTTTGATACAACCTACTTATTCAAGGTCTTGCTGGCTGCCTGAGCATACCTCAATTCTGCAGTCTTTGCAGACAGACCTTTTGGAGTCTAAATATCTTTTGACTCGTGATAACCACACAAACCTGGTGATTAGAATAATTCCGGGGGCGGTGGGATTCACCTATTTAACCTTTAATGAAGGTGATACAGTACCTATCGCATACAAGTCACATCTGTACACTTCCGCTGAATTGCGCTTTACATCTGTTGAAAAAGTTCTGACTGCAGTGCAAATGGCGATTCTAAAAGAACGCGCACTGGCACAGGGTAAGCGGATTCTGGTGGTAACACCCTGTCCTGCCCTGGAGGCAGTAACAAAGGCAAGTGTACCGAACTCTAAAGCAATGCATCCCCGTTGGATACAATGGGCTACATCTTTGACGTCTTCGGACGTCACTTTTGTTTTTGATTCTTCTCTTCAGACTCAGGAGTTTTTGCAGTATGAATTCGTTCATCCTCCTCCTTTGTTTTTACTACCGCTTGAGGATTACAAATGTGTGATCTACACCGATGGTTCGGCGCAACCGGCCACTGGGTCCAAGCACGCTTATTCAGCTGCATGTGCTATTGTTGCGGGTTCCTTTGTGAATGGAACGTTCAAATCCTCTGTAGTGCACACTCGCACACTTGGAGATAGTACCGCACAATTGGCCGAGCTGCATGCATTGCTACTTGCACTTGAGTTCGCTTCACAGGATGAGACCACTCTTATTGTATGTGATTCTTTTTACTGTGTACAATCTTACAATGACAATCTGTTTTTCTGGTCGAAAAACGACTACAAGGACGCAAAAGGGAGCACAATTAAGCATAAAATGCTTTGGGTTCGAGTGGCAGAATTGCAACAACGTCTGCCCCTCACACAGGTGGTTCACACCTTAGGCCATCAGCGGGTGGGCGCACACGCTATTGGTAACGATCTGGCAGATGAAGCTGCCCGTTCAGCAGTAGTCACGTGTTCAGTAGCAGCGGTTACCAGGTCCATGTCTAAAATAGACCCTGTTATTCTAGCAGCTATTGCTGCAACCAAGGAAGGTGATAATTACCCTACAGGTTTCCCTTCCAAGTATTCTTACAAATTAAGTCCCGATCAGGTTCCTTATGTAACTATACCTGACGTTGGAGATCGGCTGATCCCCAACGCGGACCGCAGGAGTGCCTTGATATTAGCTGCACACGAAGGCATGGCTTCGGCACATGCAGGTGTGTCAGCTACGGTTTCCATCTTGCAGCAGCGTTATTGGTGGCGTGGGTTATATAAAGACACCCGTGCTTTTGTGCTTTCTTGCGACGTTTGTCAACAGATTAAGCCTTCCACGGTAACACGTCCACCACAAACACCGCTCTGCATTGCTAACAGACCCTTTGGGTGTGTTTACTTGGATCACTGCGGTCCATTCTCATCAGACACTGCTTATAAATACATCTTAGTGGCAGTGGACTCGTGCACACGGTTTCTCTGGGTCTGGCCACAACGGAGTGCTGACGCCCGAAATGTGATCAGGGATTTGCGTGTCTTTGTGGGAATTTTCGCATGCGGCACCTTCCATTCGGACCAAGGTCCAGCGTTTGCCTCTAGGGCTTACAAGGATGCAATGGCTTCGCTTGGGGTGCGGGTGAAATTTTCGTCTCCGTATAGGCCTGAGGGCAACTCTATCGTTGAACGAATGAACCGTGACTTAAAGCAATCCTTAACAGCTAGGGTTTTAGGTACTGGCAGGAACTGGCTGGCCCATTTGTATACCGTTCAGCGTGCACTTAATAATCTCCCTAGAAGACCTCTGGGTGGGCGGACCCCATACGAAATGCTCTTTGGCATAAGAATGTTTGTGCCTGACCTTGAAGGTCCAGACATCGCGGCGCAATCCGCCAAGTTTGATGTAGATAACCATTCTGCTATGTTACAGGACTTACAAGAAGCCCGAGACAAACTTGCAACTACACATTTGCCTTCAGCCACAGATCCTGCGTTGCAGATTCCGGTAGCCGGCTGGCTTCCGAAAGTTGGAGAACTGGTTCGAGAGAAGGTTGAAAACAAAAAGAATTTGGCCCCTCTTTTCGTGCACCGGTTCCAGTTCTTGGCCTGAAGGGAACACGTACAGTCATTTTACCACCGCTTCCTGGTCGCAAAGAGAACAGATACATCTCAGTTGAAAATGTCAAGCTACAGCGCCTGGCCGATCCTGAATAGTGTCACACCAGCGGTCTCTTGTCCTGCCATTTATCGGACATATGTTCATAGTCCATCTGCACGAACGATCGCTGATGCTGTAATTGAGATGGTTGATTTGCCTGAAACTACGATTGATCCCCAACTTTCCACCAATATCGACGAGGACGAGTATACTTATCCTGCATCTGAATCGGTGGCACATCAACCAACAACGCCACTAAGCCCGACTCGTTATTCCTTTGATTCGGATTCCACATCTTCAAAAGTTCCATCCAAGTTCAGTATTTTTATATCCTGGTTTAGAGACAATTTTTTGATTCCCCCTGGACATACATCTGGTTGGTACTTTTCTTGATATTTTTGTTCATGTCCATTGGCTTTGTCACAGTGTTTTTTCTACTAATTAATGGTCACTATTTACCTGAACGCTCTGCTGTAGACTATGTTTCTGGAACTTTGGCTCCTCATTCCTCGTCTCACATCATGAAGCGTGACCACACATTTGTGAACATTTCAGCCTTCCCAGTTGCTGATGGCATCGTATGGGATGCAGTGAACTATCAAATCCATGGTCCGACGGAAATTATTAATGTACCTAATGTCCTTCGTGTTTCAATGGGTGATGTAGTACAAAATAATATTCATTCTGATGATTGGGATGTGCATGCCGTTGAAGCATTGTTTGCCGATTTAAAATATTATGCATCTTTTAATGCTGAAGATCTATATATGAATTCTGCTAATTATGCCGATTTGTATTGTTACCAACATTGGGGTAATCATTTTCTCCATAAGCCCAGTGCCCTGCGTAGTTCTGTTAACTATACCCAATGGGAACTTTGTCCAAACCCCTTGCCAGGTAGCTCTCAAACTCTTCGAAATAAGTTTAATTATTTTACTGATTTTAATCGGTCGAACCCTGCATCCTATTATTTTAGACTTAATAACACGTCAACTCAGAAAATTATGTTAACACACACCAAATTGCTTTATTCAGGTTCCTTTCTGAGTGCCCTAGCTGTGGGTGGTTATGAGTACTGGGATAATACAGTGGATTTAAAATCTATTTGGGGCTCCAAGCCATGGCAGGTACAGGGAACCGAGGCGTTGCATCGTGCTTGCCTCATCCCTACCCAAATTATGTTCCTAAATGCTTCCATCTATCAGACTACATGTTGGGGCTTAGCAACCACTAAACAATTGAATACGCCATCAATACCATCCCTGTCGAGTTTTCCAAATGAAAGCTCACGATTCAATATGTCCCTCGTGTCCCTGCAGGCAATGTTACAAAATAATTTGTTTAATGTTTCTGAGCTGGTTCAGTCACCCTGGTTAGTATGGCCTATATCATCTAATGCATGTCAAATGCGTTTTCATGATACTGGTGCTAGCTACACACAGAATAGGCCTGATCCGAGGTTTACTGATGCTCGTACTGTCACTACATACTCTGTTGGTAAATTATGCAAACAATGGCTGCAACATTCGTCCCTTGATTCTGTTAAACAACATTTGTCCCTCCTTACAGGCAATATTGATCTGTCCGACTTTGTTTTGGGACCTCGTGGTCCCCGACCTAAGAGGTTCATTTATGAAACGTATAATGAACTCTGGAAGCTATCACAAATGGAAGCTGCTTCCCGTCTTCGGGAAATAGATCAAGCAAATATGGAAAAGGTGCTTGCTGTTGTTGACAATAGTATTAATACCCTGTCTTCTCGCATTTACACTTTAGAGAATATTGTGTCCTCTGTTGTCGATATTGTACAAGATGATGTTTCTGTGTTATATCATGGTCAGAATCAATTGCGCTCAGTTATGCAGTTTGCATGGACTTTACAGACGCTTAAGTTAGGTAAAGTGCCTTGGCATTTTTGAACACCTCTGCCTTATTTCTACCTTTTAACTTAACTGACAAACAGCAATTTATGTCCATGAAGGATGCAACTTACACTCTATTACATATCGAAAAGGTGGATCCTTTGCCGTTCTCTGTTGCAGAACTCGATTCTGCTGTATGGCTAGTCCATGGGGTTATAGCTTTACCATTTTCCCTGTTTGAATTTGACTCGTGCATGCAACATTATCCTGTGGGCCGTTACCGGCCATTGGGCAGTGCTTTCCTGCATGAACTCTGGTCCTTGCCTTTCATGTATAAATGCCTTCGGGACGGCAAGGAAGTCTTTCTCACGGGGAGTACTGCGACTCGACTATAGGTCATTCGCTTATTTGTAAACACATTAAATTGCATGGCTCATGTAGCGTTTCCTCTCCTAATCTTGCTTGTGTGCTGAAAGGTATTCCTGCTCCTGTTATTTCTCCTACTTTCACTCTCCTTTCCAATGGTAGTTATTTACTTTTAAATAACGAAAACTGTTGTGGCCTGCAGGCTGGCATTCCTTACATTGTAACAGTTTCGCACAGGGTTGTCTGCTGCAAAAATGTGCTTTTTCCTCCCCCTCATGGCAAGGTTGATATCTCTATTTGGCCTTCCATCCCTACCATGGAAGCAGATTTCAATAGACTGAGCAGAATAAAGGCACTATTATTAAACGAGGAAGTTATGCTCACGTCCGCCCGGGAGACATTCATTCTCCAGGTGGCGAGTACCCACAGTGAAATACAGGCCCTTTTAAACACTAATCTCCCCCAACATTTTGGGGAGTTAATACATCGTATTTTTAACGCATCTAACACTGAAGGCCTAGTACACTTTTTTAAGGTCGTTGGGTCGGGCTTGGTGTCCTCCTTCCAAACTATTTTTGGTGTCATCCCGGCTTTCATACATTCTATATTTTCCAGTGTCTTTGGCGGTTTCCCATTGATCCTCGCTTTAGCGGCTGGTGTCTTGCTCTTAATTTGCTTTCTGCGCAATGGCTGCTCCCCGTTGGGACCTGCTCGATCCAGAACGCCTCCAGCTGCTCCGTGAGCGCCTTTTGGCCGGTTTTGGCGTCTTGCCATTGGCGACACTGAGTGTGTCATATACTCTTTCATTTCGCTTTGCGTATTTCACTTGCGTGCAACCTGTGATGACTTGTGTCCGCTGTCCTTTCACCTGGACTCTGGATTATTGCCTCTCCAATTCGTCATTGTCTGTTCCGGATTTTGTTCAGTTGATGGGTCCCTTAGAGGCCCATGAGCAGGACTGTTCCGTCGCTGGCTGTATGGCGCGTGCGGCTGCACTGGGGATTTTGGCGCAATGGGATATCTGGGCGGCTGCCCAGGATCTCCTACAACGAAGCTGTTTCAATTATCACGCAAGCTGTCCCGCATTGCTTCTGGATGCTCCCTTTGCTGAGGAGCATTCCTGCTCTTTTGAACTCATGGATTGGATGGCATCTATGTTTTTTGACGATTCCAATGATGAACTCTTGGAGGGTATGGCTTTCTTCTGCACTTTCACTTTCATGGATTGACCTGCCCTTCGCCGTTTGGGCGCTCCCTGTGCTCCGACGCCTATTTCTCTCCTCTGCTGGGCCTCTGTCCTGGCCGCCGGACTGTCCAGGGGAGGGTGTCTTGTGGATTGTTACCTGCCTTGTTATGTTGGCCTAGGCCTGGCTGCCATGCTGCTTTTCTTTGCGCACGTTACACTGAGCCGGGCCTTCCTCGCCCTTTGCTCGTGCCAAGTTCTTTTGCACTGTCTGCATCTTCTGTTGTTCACCTTTTTGGGCTCAGTCTGCACAAACATGTACAAGGTCGCATAACAATGTATTTTGGTTCTTCCTGATATGGCCAGTCTCGCGCACCCAGACATAACATTATGTGCAATTGCCATGAAGAATTTGATATGCTTTTAATGCTGTGGTTTACTAGCGCTTAACTCACTTGGAGAAATCCCTTTCAGTGAGAAGAGCTATGATGTCCTGCTGATGTAATTCTGCATCTAGAGACTGAGGTATGGGGGTTCGCTAGTCAAAGCCCAGAGGTCTTCTATTACTATAATAAACTATCTTACTGCAAGGGGAGGGTGGTAATGTTATTTATACGTTTATCCACTGAGCTCTGAGATGCTTTCCCCGTTTGTATTCTATGGAATTGTAACCATGCTGCTTATATTAGTCATATGCATTATGCTATTAGTACTGACACGTGTACTGTACATTAGAGCACGTAAGTTGGAATAAACATTTTAACCTATCCAGTGTCTCTTCCTACGCACCTTGTGGACAAGTACGAGTGAGTGACGAAAGAGTGTTCTTGCTTCTGTGAGTCCTGAGATAAAGATACCGTGTTCTGGGTTGTCCAAACATTAGTGCTTGGGTGCTAATGGGATGCTAAGCTAGTTGGGTTGGGGTTTTTGGGTGCTACGGTATATGGTGGCAAACCACTGTATTCCGGGGTTCCATTTTCCTGTGCATAGCTCTGTGTATGTGCAGAAACCTTATGACAGTTTCCTCTGACCGCGTGGGTTGCCTTTGCCAAGGCTTGTTGGTGCTCCAGCCGGACATCGACCCCTCAGCACTCGACATACTTTGTGGGACAGCTCACCTCCGGACTCTGGTCATCTTCGGCATCTCCTGGTCCCCGTGGCTGCAGAGTCAAGCAACCCTTCTTCACTCCTGAAGCACTCGACATCGGTGGGCATTCGACTACTGAGCCCCTGGTCACTTGAAGTGACCCAGACTCTGTCCCCTCTGCTTTCAGGTTCCTCTCACCTCGAATCCAGCCTTGGATTCCACCGGACACTCTTCGCCCTCCTGGCAGCAGGACTTCTTTGCACTCCTCCATTGAAAACGACGAAGGTTTCCGACACCACTTGACCCCTATACACCCGGCTCCTCTGGGATAGGTAACACTGGTACCTCGGTACTCACTGGTGGGTTGGCCTTAGAACCTCCTATGTTCCAAAGGGTTTGCACGAAGTCCTCGTAGAAGTGTCCTTAACTTGTAATTTTGCAACCGCGACTTTCCCATAGAGTTGCACGGAACACGCGGTCGTGTTTCCTCACTGCACCCGTCCTCCGTGGGCTCCCTGTGTCACTCCTCTGGGTGGTTCCTTGGGGTCCCAGCGATTCTACGTGCTCTAGGCACTGTCTAGTCAAGTCGTGATTGTTATACCATTTTTAGGTCTCGCCTAACGTTGCAGCGCGCATGCGCTGCCGCGTAGCGAGATTTATTGGGGTAAAAGTATTTTTGGAGAAGGACTTCTGATCCCGCCCATGCTTTCAATTGGTCAATGTCCATATTTATTTAAAACCCTGCATTTCGATTGCTCTGTAGGCTTTTTGGTTACCGCCCTGTGGCTTTTCTGTGCACGCCCTTGGGACACCGAGTGTTAAGGGAAGGTTCAGGGAGAGTTCAGCAAGCTGAAGCTCCGTCATGCTGCCTTCATGCCTGCAGCACGCGCCACTCCGGCTCTCTGATTGGGCCTGTAGTGACGGATCACGCACCTGGAATACTCACAGAGGGGGTGAATGGGCGCCACAGAGAGAAATTCAACGAAAGGACGCGAACAGATAACCCAGGCTTTTGATAGAGGGGGCAAAGCTAAAACAATGCGCCTATTGCCTGTCTGTGTGAGATGTGCCGTCTGTTGTTCCTGTCTGTGTGAGAAGCGTCCTCTGTTCCTGCCTGTGTGAGATGCGCCCCCTGTTCCTGTCTGTGTGAGATGCGCCCTCTGTTGTTCCTGTCTGTCTGTGTGAGAAGCGCCCTCTGTTGTACCTGTATGTGAGAAGCGCCCTCTGTTGTACCTGTATGTGAGAAGCGCCCTCTGTTGGTCCTGTCTGTGTGAGAAGCGCCCTCTGTTGGTCCTGTCTGTGTGAGAAGCGTCCTCTGTTGGTCCTGTCTGTGTGAGGAGCGTCCTCTGTTCCTGTCTGTGTGAGATGCGCCCTCTGTTTTTCCTGTCTGTCTGTGTGAGAAGCGCCCTCTGTTGTACCTGTATGTGAGAAGCGCCCTCTGTTGTTCCTGTCTGTGTGAGAAGCGTCCTCTGTTCCTGTCTGTGTGAGAAGCGCCCTCTGTTGGTCCTGTCTGTGTGAGAAGCGCCCTCTGTTGGTCCTGTCTGTGTGAGAAGCGCCCCCTGTTCCTGTCTGTGTGAGATGCGCCCTCTGTTGTTCCTGTCTGTCTATGTGAGAAGTGTTTCATTGATGAAAGTAAATGGTCTGATTTAACCACACGCAGGAAGTGTGTGATGGGGGGCCTGGCACCTAGGGGTTGTGGGGAAAGCGGGCCTTCTGTTCCGTAGAGGCCCCCGGAGTCCGCAGAGAGCCCCCACAACACCCACCATAGCGCCAAGAGGGCCCCAGCATACTCCCAACCATCAGAGGAAAGGGCTCCTAGAAAGACTACAAACGTTATTCATCCGATCTGACACCTTCAACCCAGCCTCCAACGCAGTGAGGCCTGAGGAGTCAGGGGTGGGAGCCTCGGAGCAGGCACCGTCCCGAGGCGCACCCACCGCAGTGCCAGCTACCACTAGGCACCTCGCACGCAGGACTGAAGGGCTGGGGATGCAAGAGTGGGAGGAGGCAGGCAGTCCAAAAGAGGTGCCGCCCTGGAGAACATTCACCGAAAGAGCAAGGCAGGAGCAGTGCCTCAAAAATCTACACAGAGAATGCAAAAGAGGGGGCAAAGCTAAAACAATGCCAAAAGAATTTTCAGGGACATCATACGGAGCAAATTAAGAACCCAAAGACAGACGCACACATTTGGGAACCCCGAATATTCTTAAATACTGCCATGTAAAATGCAGCTCTGCGTGTCAGCGCCTATTGCCTAGGTTTTATGGCGAAACGACAAGTCTGCCAATTACCTGTTACTGTTTGTGTGAGAAGCGCCCTCTGTTGTTCCTGTCTGTGTGAGATGCGCCCCCTGGTCCTGTCTGTGTGAGATGCGCCCTCTGTTCTACCTGTCTGTGTGAGAAGTGCCCTCTGTTGTTCCTGTCTGTGTGAGAAGCGCCCTCTGTTGTTCCTGTCTGTGTGAGATGCGCCCCCTGTTGTTCCTGCCTGTTGTGAGAAGCGTCCTCTGTTGTTCCAGTCTGTGTGAGATGCGCACCCTGTTGTTCCTGCCTCTGAGAGAAGCGTCCTCTGTTGTTCCTGTCTGTGAGATGCGCCCCCTGTTGTTCCTGCCTGTGTGAGAAGCGTCCTCTGTTGTTCCTGTCTGTGTGAGATGCGCACCCTGTTCCAGTCTGTGTGAGATGCGCACTCTGTTGTTCCTGCCTGTTGTGAGAAGCGTCCTCTGTTGTTCCAGTCTGTGTGAGATGCACCCCCTGTTGTTCCTGCCTGTGTGAGAAGCGTCCTCTGTTGTTCCTGTCTGTGTGAGATGCACCCCCTGTTGTTCCTGCCTGTGTGAGAAGCGTCCTCTGTTGTTCCTGTCTGTGTGAGATGCGCACCCTGTTCCAGTCTGTGTGAGATGCGCCCTCTGTTGTTTCTGTCTGTGTGAGAAGTGCCCTCTGTTGTACCGATCTGTGTGAGATGCACCCCCTGTTGTTCCTGTCTGTGTGAGAAGCGCCCTCTGTTCTACCTGTCTGTGTGAGAAGCGCCCTCTGTTCTACCTGTCTGTGTGAGAAGTGCCCTCTGTTGTTCCTGTCTGCGTGAGAAGCGCCCTCTGTTGTTCCTGTCTGTGTGAGATGCGCCCCCTGTTGTTCCTGCCTGTTATGAGAAGCGTCCTCTGTTGTTCCTGTCTGTGTGAGATGCGCACCCTGTTCCTGTCTGTGTGAGAAGCGCCCTCTGTTCTACCTGTCTGTGTGAGAAGCGCCCTCTGTTCTACCTGTCTGTGTGAGAAGCGCCATCTGTTGTTCCTGTCTGCGTGAGCCCTCTGTTGTTCCTGTCTGTGTGAGATGCGCCCCCTGTTGTTCCTGTCTGTGTGAGATGCGCCCCCTGTTCCTGTCTGTGTGAGATGCGCCCCCTGTTGTACCTGTATGTGAGAAGCGCCCTCTGTTGTTCCTGTCTGTGTGAGAAGCACCCTCTGTTGGTCCTGTCTGTGTGAGAAGCGCCCTCTGTTCTACCTGTCTGTGAGAAGCGCCCTCTGTTCTACCTGTCTGTGAGAAGCGCCCTCTGTTGTTCCTGTCTGCGTGAGAAGCGCCCTCTGTTGTTCCTGTCTGTGTGAGAAGCGCCCTCTGTTGGTCCTGTCTGTGTGAGAAGCGCCCTCTGTTCTACCTGTCTGTGAGAAGCACCCTCTGTTGTTCCTGTCTGTCTGTGTGAGAAGCACCCTCTGTTGTTCCTGTCTGTCTGTGTGAGAAGCACCCTCTGTTGTACCTGTCTGTGAGAAGCACCCTCTGTTGTTCCTGTCTGCGTGAGAAGCACCCTCTGTTGTTCCTGTCTGTGTGAGATGTGCCCCCTGTTGTTCCTGTCTGTGTGAGAAGCGTCCTCTGTTCCTGTCTGTGTGAGATGCGCCCCCTGTTCCTGTCTGTGTGAGATGCGCCCTCTTTTCCTGTCTGTCTGTGTGAGAAGCTCCCTCTGTTGTACCTGTATGTGAGAAGCGCCCTCTGTTGTACCTGTATGTGAGAAGCGCCCTCTGTTGTTCCTGTCTGTGTGAGAAGCGCCCTCTGTTGGTCCTGTCTGTGTGAGAGGCGCCCTCTGTTGGTCCTGTCTGTGTGAGAAGCGTCCTCTGTTGGTCCTGTCTGTGTGAGAAGCGTCCTCTGTTCCTGTCTGTGAGATGCGCCCCCTGTTCCTCTCTGTGTGAGATGCGCCCTCTGTTGTTCCTGTCTGTCTGTGTGAGAAGCGCCCTCTGTTGTACCTGTATGTGAGAAGCGCCCTCTGTTGTTCCTGTCTGTGTGAGAAGCGTCCTCTGTTGGTCCTGTCTGTGTGAGAAGCGTCCTCTGTTCCTGTCTGTGTGAGATGCGCCCTCTGTTGTTCCTGTCTGTCTGTGTGAGAAGCGCCCTCTGTTGGTCCTGTCTGTGTGAGAAGCGCCCTCTGTTGGTCCTGTCTGTGTGAGAAGTGTTTCATTGATGAAAGTAAAGTAAATGGTCTGATTTAACCACACGCAGGAAGTGTGTGATGGGGGCCTGGCACCTAGGGGTCGTGGGGAAAGCGGGCCTTCCGTTCCGTAGAGGCCCCTGGAGTCCGCAGAGAGCCCCCACAACACCCACCATAGCGCCAAGAGGGCCCCAGCATACTCCCAACCCTCAGAGGAAAGGGCTCCTAGAAAGACTACAAACGTTATTCATCCGATCTGACACCTTCAACCCAGCCTCCAACGCAGTGAGGCCTGAGGAGTCCGGGGTGGGAGCCTCGGAGCAGGCACCGCCCCGAGGCGCACCCACCGCAGTGCCAGCTACCACTAGGCACTCCGCACGCAGGACTGAAGGGCTTGGGATGCAAGAGTGGGAGGAGGCAGGCAGTCCAAAAGAGGTGCCGCCCTGGAGAACATTACCAAAAGAGCAAGGCAGGAGCAATGCCTCAAAAAATGTACACAGAGAATGCAAAAGAGGGGGCAAAGCTAAAACAATGCCAAAAAGAATTTTCAGGGACATCATACGGAGCAAATTAAGAGCCAAAAGACAGACGCACACATTTGGGAACCCCGAATATTGTTAAATACTGCCATGTAAAATGCAGCTCTGCGTGTCAGCGCCTATTGCCTAGGTTTTATGGCGAAACGACAAGTCTGCCAATTACCTGTTACTGTTTGTGTGAGAAGCGCCCTCTGTTGTTTCTGTCTGTGTGAGATGTGCCCCCTGGTCCTGTCTGTGTGAGATGCGCCCCCTGCTGTTCCTGTCTGTGTGAGAAGCGCCCTCTGTTCCTGTCTGCGTGAGAAGCGCCCTCTGTTGTTCCTGTCTGTGTGAGATGCGCCCCCTGTTGTTCCTGCGTGTGTGAGAAGTGTCCTCTGTTCCTGTCTGTGTGAGATGCGCACCCTGTTCCAGTCTGTGTGAGATGCGCCCCCTGTTGTTCCTGTCTGTGTGAGAAGCTCCCTCTGTTCTACCTGTCTGTGTGAGAAGCACCCTCTGTTGTTCCTGTCTGTGTGAGAAGCGCCCTCTGGTGTTCCGGTCTGTGTGAGAAGCGTCCTCTGTTGTTCCTGTCTGTCTGTGTGAGAAGCACCCTCTGTTGTACCTGTCTGTGAGAAGCGCCCTCTGTTGTTCCTGTCTGTGTGAGATGCGCCCCCTGCTCCTGTCTGTGTGAGATGCGCCGTCTGTTGTTCCTGTCTGTGTGAGAAGCGCCCTCTGTTGTTCCTGTCTGTGTGAGAAGCGCCCTCTGTTGTTCCTGTCTGAGCAGTGGTGCAGTGTCCGGAGTCTCGGCTCCACGTGCAGCACGGTGTGCTCTTGGGCACCGGACTCCAAAGTCCTTTTATAAGAGTGACATTTTAACCATCGCCCGCTTATGCAAATGGCCCTCGTGATTTCCTGCACGCGAGCCATTTATTTTTCTATCCTCTACAACCTTCGACCTCTGACCCCTTAAACTGGGGGGTTTTGGAGTTCTGGGAAGCGGCCCCCGGGGGCGGTGGAAGGGGTTCCTCTGTTACTGTCACTTGTAGCTGTTTTCCCTACATTAACTGTGCGTTGGCAGTGAGCAGTGGTGCAGTGTCCGGAGTCTCTGCTCCACATGCCTCACGGTGTGCTCTTGGGCACCCGTCTCCAAAGTCCTTTTATAAGAGTGAATTTTAACCATCGCCCGCTTATGCAAATGGCCCTCGTGATTTCCTGCACCCCGAGCCATTTATTTTTCTGTCAACCTCGGAGCCCTGCCATGACAACAGGCCGTGGGCGCTTCCTAGGCCCCTCACACACAGCTCCGGCAGAGGGGAGGGTGGCCCCTCCAGGCCGCAGAACAGATTGGCTGGGATGTGTGAAATCCTCTTGGGCAGAGGGTGTCTGTCTACTGTGTGTGTTCGGTGTGTCTGCTGAGTGGATGGGTGGGTGTCTGCTGTGTGGGTGGGTGTCTGTTTATTGGGTAAGTGGGTCGGTTGGTGTCTGCTGTGTGTGGTGTGACTGCTGTGTGGGTGGGTGTCTGCTGTATGTGTGCTCTATATGTTTTTCAGTCTGCTGTGTGTGAACAGCGCACTCTTTCAGCGTTGGGGGACCGGTCCGATGGATCCCTCTACTCCGCTCCACTGGATTTATGGCTGTTCTTAAAGTCTGGTGGGTGGATGCCTGCCAGGCCGCCACTGCCCCGTCTGTTCTTGGTGTATACTGGCCAGAAGGGCCAGTGCTTTCCCTCGGCAGATATCCCCCCCCCTCACCAGGAACATTAATGGGCCAGCACTCTTGAGGAAAGCCTTGGCTTGTGTAAATTACCGGTATGGCCGGATTTATAGTGCTGTGCTCCATTTTTGTCATGCTTTCTGGCCCCCTCACCCACTTCACAGCCAACCATAAACTTCCACTACTGAAGTCCACGTGTCTGCTGAATAGCCTACCTTCTAAGGCTCTCGCGATATAAAAACTGTACTTTCGTTATGTTGCCAATTATTCTGTAGAGCTAAATTCCGTCAGGATGGTAATCCTTGTTTCCCTTCACTTTCGTTCCGTTTGCTGGTTTTTATTGCTGTGTTATGTAACGCGGATGTTCACGTCTGAAAGGGAGCGTGCTTTGTAGTGTAGAAGGGAGTATGTTCTGCTCTTCAGGGCCTAACTAAGATTCTGTTTTTGTGTTTTTTAGAACAGTTGTTTAGAAACAGAGTAACAGAGTGATCAGTACAGTATTTGCTGGAAGTGGGGTTCTCATGGAAGCTTCCAGTTATAGGTGCAGTGCTTTAAATGGGCCGGTACTCACCGGTACTGAGTACCGGCACTTCTCAGTTTTTTCCCCCTGAGTACCGGAACTTATTTTCGGGCAAGGAGAGTACCGGTACTCCATGAAGCAGCAGGGCTCAGGCCCTGAAGTACGGGTACGTGCAACAGATGGTGCGTGTTGAGGTGCTGCTCTGGCTGCCAACAGCCTGTGTATTTCTGTGCTGGGGTGCTCCTGCAGTGTTAGGTTCTCATCAGGCGAGCAAGCCCATTGGGATCAAAGGGCTTCAGACACCCCACCCCCTCTCCCCCATCGTGTGGCAGCCCGGGATGAAACAGTTTACCGGGCGCGCCCACAGCCGCACCCGAGTACTTCACAGGTCTTTAAAAGACCAATTGCTTTTTAACGAGGCTTTGTTGTTTCTCACCCCTTCTTAGAGCCCCTGCATCTCTGCTGCCTATTGCTGAAAGAATTAGCTCCCCCCGAAATTTGACTCTAGTTGCGGCTCTGTTCTCATTGGCATCGCAACAAGAATGAGGATATGGTCGGAGGTGCCGAGAGTTGAACTGAAGAACCAGGGTCGAATCCCGACGTCCGCTCATCATCCTGTGGTTCTGGACAACTCCCTTAACCAGGGGTCTTAAAAAAGTAAGCTTTAATGCAGATGTTCTGATTGTATGTAAATCGCTTAAATGCCCATGGCCCAAATTCGCGCAATATCAAACTGCCAAAAATTAGGCTCTGTACGTATGACATAGAAGCTGATGCTTGCCATGTCTCTTATGTAAGGAGGCAGTTTGATTTTGCGCGAATTTGGCCCATGGGCATTTAAGCGCTTTACATGACAATCAGAGCATTTGCGTTAAAGCTTACTTATATGGCAATTATTAAATTCCTGGCTCACAGACACGCCCCCAGACACGCCCCTAGACACAACCCCTAAATACCTACCCAGTCTAATTAGTGAGTACCGGCACTTCTAATTTCCCATTTAAAGCACTGTATAGGTGTACTTCACATTTTCTGCACCGTCACCCTGCGACGTGTGCCTCGGTTTCGGAAAGAGGCTCTGCTCACTGGCTCGAGCTGGATTCTCACAGAAATTGACACCGAGTGCGTTTTTACGTGTGATGTTTCTCTTTACAAAGATAATGGTGCGCTCAGTCATCTCCTGAACACAAACCCTCCTCATCTTCCTTCTTCTCACCAACCAGTGCTTAATTAGAGCTGGGTTCTACCGTAAGCACAGAAAATGTCCCGAAACCATTGTTTGGCAGTAGAAAATCTAAAATAACAAAAAACTGCTATTATTTGGATGAGGTGCGCACCTCATTGCCCCTCCACTCTGCACTATTGATAGCTGAGCCACTGGTCCAAATATAAAGTAAACGCGCACTTAAAATACAATCTTAATGGCCTTTTAAGCGAGTTTCGTGAAATAGCTCCACTGGGAGAAACAGCTGTCCATTCTGGATTTGTTGGGTGCGCAGCAAACAGTGAGGGGCACATGCTGATGAGCTTTGTGGGGGTCAACAGGGGGTAAAAGACATTGTCATTTACAATACCATTACTTGATTAATGCTTCACAAAGGGAAAAAAAAAACAATAACATTTTCAATGCCAATAGCTCAAAACAATGTCATTGCGAGACCTATTGCATTGTAAATGCTTGTTTTAGTATATGGTTCGGTCTCCCCCTGGAGCCCGCTGTGTATTTTGCTACTTACGAATGTTCTATCGTTACAGTATTGTGTGCTTTATGTTCTAATCTCGTGTAGAGATTAGTAGAGAGTGTTATATTAATAAATACATATTTTTATATAACTACTGTGTGGTTCTCCTTTCATTTGGTCATTCAGGAGTTGATATTCTGGTAAAACAAGCTGCTTTACATTCCTTCAAGATCGAGCCTGAAGGCTGCTCTCCACAGCTACCACTAGGATAGCTTTCTAAAGGTTATCTTTGACCTCATACATCATAAGGGTCGTGTGGCCTGGTACAAGGTGCCCACTTTAACTAGTGGACAGCATATACCAACCCACCTTCTCACATTGGTGGCAGCGGTTGGGATTCAAGCTTGCTATTGTTTTACCAGATAAATCTCATTGAGTGGTTAACTGAAAACCACTAAGTATTAGGCACATAAAATACATCAAGATTAGAATTAGTAAGTTCTACTGAACTTGGAGTTGGGTAAGTCAAGGGTCTAGCACACCCTTTCTCCAACTCAAGAGAGTTTAGTTTCCACTAGGTTAGGTAGGTGCCTACACCACATAACACTAGTATGTCTTCTAGAGGAGAAGCCAGTGGCTCTCTGCCAACTAGATACAATGGCCTCTCATTTCCAGAATTAAGAGCCATGTTTGCATCTAGGAAGCTGAAGACAGGGAGAACAGCAAACACCCAACGTCTCATTGAGATTTTGCTCTTAGATGACCTCAGGAAGACCCCAGGGTCTGATGAGGTAGATAGAGTGGGTGGGGCAGGGAATGAGGAGAGACCAGGAAGTGAAACCTTCTTTGACCTGGACTCAAACCCTGACCAGGAGAATCAAGATGATTCTAACCTGGACAACACAGATCTTCCTTTAGATGGGGGAGAAGGCCCCAGTGGCCCTCTCTTTACTCCACCAGGAAGAGTACAGAGTTTGCCTAGGAGATCCAGAACTCCCTCTGTGTAATCTAATCACTCAAGAACTTCTGTAGGGACTTCCATATCAAATAAGAGGGAATCCTCTTATGATAGACAGTGCCAATTTCTGGAGCTTGAGAGAATCAAGCTCAGGCTCAAGAAAGAGCAATTGGCCCTAGACAAGGAATCCCTAGAGCTCCAGAGAGCAACAAAAAGATTGGGACTAGAGTCCCATGGTTGCAGCAACAGTGTCCCTATGGTTAAGGAGTATACTCATGATCCTAGGAACCTGAACAAGATAGTCTCTCCCTACCAGAGTGGGGATGACATCCACAAATGGATAACTGCACTAGAGAGGGCCTGTAAGGTACAGAGGGTCCCTCAAGAGCAGTGGGCAGCTATCTTGAGGCTCTCCTTTGCTGACAAAGGTAGAGATAAGCTCCTCACTGTTAGAGAAGAGGATGCTGACAATTATTCAGTCCTGAAGAGTGCTCTCATTGATGGGTTTGGCTTAACCACTGAACAGTACAGGATTAAGTTCAGAGACACCCAGAAGGCACAGACTCAGTACTGGGTTGACTTTGTAGATTGTGCTACTAAGGCTCTGGAAGGCTGGTTACTTGGCAGTAAGGTATGTGAGTTTAAAGGATTGTACAATTTAATTATGAGGGAGCAGATCCTTAATAATTGCCAAAATCAGTTGTTGCATCAGTACTTGGTTGATTCTGATCTGACCTCTCCCCAAGAATTGGGAAAGAAGGCAGACAAATGGGTCAGAACCAGGGTGAGGCAGAAGGTACAGAACCAAGGTGGTGACCAAAAGAAGCAAGATGCTAAAACCTCAGATAAGGGTGGGGAGAAGGGTAAAGACCAGAAGGCTTCACAAGGGCCCCAAAAACCTGCATCTGGGGGGGAGTCACAGTCTAACAAGGGAAAAGGCAAAAAGAAACGTTGGTGTCATATCTGTAGAGAGAAGACACATTGGACAAAGGATGCCAATTGTCCAAGGGCCAAGGAATATACTCCAGCCACCACTGCCCCTAAGGCAACTGTTCCCCCTAGCTCAGTTCCAAGTGGTGGTACACAGAACAAGGGTATAGTAGGGTTAACCTTGGGATCTGAGATGGATTCTGGCCTAGTCAGAATTCCAACTCAGGCTGTTTTGGTCTGTGATGGAAGCATGGATATTGCCTCCTTATTTGTCAGTCCCAGTAACCTGGGCAAGTACAGACAACAGCCTTTGATCAATGGTAAGGAGGCCATGGCATACAGGGACACAGGTGCAAGTGTCACCATGGTGACAAAAGATCTTGTGGGCCCTGACCAGATCATATTTGGTGAGATGTACCAAGTGACCAATGCAAGCAATGTCAGGACAGACCATTCTTTGGCAGTTGTGAATTTCACCTGGGGAGGGGTAACTGGCCCTAAGAAGGTTGTGGTTAGCTCAGACCTCCCTGTAGAGTGCTTGTTGGGCAATGATTTGGAGACTTCAGCTTGGGCTGAAGTGGAACTCAGGACACATGCAGAAATGTTGGGCATCCCTGCAGATGTTTGCCTTGACTAGGTCACAGGCAAAAATGTCTTCCACTGAACAGGCCCTGGATCCTGAAAAGATGGACCAGGTGCCTTCCAAGAGAAGGAGCAGAAGGGGTAAGTCAGTGTCTTCCCCCTGCCTCAGACTGAGGATCAGTCTCCTGAGGGAGATGATCTCAGTCCCTGTGAAGGAACTGTCTCAGAGGAACTTGAACCTGACCAGGTTGAGTTCTTGGGGACAGAGGGCCCTTCCAGGGCAGATCTGAGCCAGGAGCAGCTGAGCTGCCCCTCTCTTGAACCCCTCAGACAGCAAGCTGCTGCTGAGGCTGCTGGGAGTGCCAGTGGGTCCCACAGGATCTACTGGGATGATGGACTTCTATATTCAGAGGGTAGAGACCCCAAGCCTGGTGCCACCAGGAGGTTGGTTATACCTCTGAAGTATAGAGGCTTCCTATTAACACTGGCACATAAAATCCCATTAGCAGGACACTTAGGCCAAAGTAAGACCTGGGACAGGCTTGTCCCTCACTTTCACTGGCCCCACATGTCAGAAGTCACAAAGGAGTTTTGTCGCTCCTGTATCACTTGCCAAGCCAGTGGCAAGGCAGGTGGTACTACAAAGGCCTCCCTAATACCACTACCTGTGGTGGGGGTTCCCTTTGAGAGGGTTGGGATTGACATTGTTGGTCCCATGGATCCTCCAACTGCATCTGGGCACAGATTCATACTAGATTCATACCACGCCATGAATCTGGAGGCATTATCTCCTTCCTTTTATGGAAAGATGTAGTTAAAGAGAATCCGCTGCTAAGATCCCGTGCAATGGCTTAGTTGAGAGATTCAACAAAACCCTCAAGGGCATGATAAAAGGTCTCCCTGAAAATCTTAGGCGCAGATGGGACATCCTTTTGCCCTGCCTTCTTTTTGCCTTCAGGGAGGTTCCTCAGAAGGGGGTTGGCTACAGCCCTTTTGAACTTCTGTTTGGACATCCAGTTAGGGGTCCCTTATGTTTAGTTAAGGAGGGATGGGAGTTACCTCTCAAACCACCTAAACAGGACATAGTGGACTATGTACTTGGTCTCCGCTCCAGGATGGCTGAATACATAAAGAAGTTGATGGAGCAGAGAAAATAAAAAAATGTAACCCCTAACAAATTTTATAAATAATTAATAAAATGTTCGTCTAAATGTATTAATCAACAATGTACGTGAGGGAAGGGTAACACGCAAGTATATGGGCTGAATAATCTATTAACGAATGTCTGTGTGTCTAATTATAACATAAAATAATTGCGTACTAAATAAATAATAAATGCATGATTTGTGCTTCATAGAATATAAACGTGACGTTGCAAAAACAATAGTGATGGTAAGTAAGGAACAGCTTAAATGTTGCTTTCTGCTAGGTAATAACTAATTGGGGTACGTAGATGACGGGAGGGAAACGAAAAGGCTATGTTTCTCTATTTTAATTATGTTTTGTTTATTTCTAAATAGTGCTTCTAAGTATAAACGAGTGGCGATATAAAATGGCTGCCGGTTATTAGAATGCGCATGTGCTGGGAAACGCGTGACAAGGGAGAAAAAGTTGGAGAAAGGCTAACCACGTGATGATGCTGAGAGGCTAAGATGCAAGAATGGTCAAGGCTGATGTGACCTAATTGAACTGATAGTGTGCCGTGGTGATCAGCAAAGAGTCGTGGGAAACCGTTTTAAGAGAAAGGACAATGCCTGCAGAGTTCTCGAATGTATCGAAAGAAGTTACAAATGTACTGATCGAAGCGGATGGAAACATGTCTTGAACTGTGAGAAAGGAAATGAACATATACATTCCAAAAGAACAAGTTGGATCCGGAGAACTTGATTAAGAATGAATAGATGAAATGAGTGAACCAATGAAAGAAAAGCGCGTTATTAATGTTGCAACAATTTAGTTAGCAAAGTTAGAATTAGGGTATAAGAAGTCCTACTCTTAGTGGGAGGGGTAGTCGCAGAGAGAGTTGCAGTTCAGAGTTGGAGAGCGAGAGTCGGTGCTGGAGTTGGTGGTTTCCAGTGCTTGGTGATCCAGATCGATCCATTTTACTGAGCGGGAGATGCTGAAAGACTGTTAGATGAGACGGGTGGCGGTAGCTGATGCTGACGAGCTGAAGTTTCTGTTGCTGTCTTATTTTTCCAGTTGAGTATGAGAATCAGGTTATTTTTAATTCTTAAACTTAGGTTAGAAATCATTAGGCTAAATTAGGAAGGTAGGCAGGTAATTAGGGTTTTGCTTCATGACAAAATTTCCTTTCTGCAATAAAATTGATTATGCTTAATAAATATTTGAATTAATAATGAATGAATAATTGAATAAAAAGTCTAAATTCTTTCTCATGCTTTTAAAATTTATATAAAATTTAAGATTCTTAAATCAAACGACTCAGTGGTTATTTTACTAAATGATTGTGAATCTGGTAATTGGTTATTGTGATTTAGCTGGTCTTAATCACTATGAACTAATTTCTTACAAGAATGATTCATCGACAAAACAATGAGCAGGAATATCTTAAGAAATAACTAGAAGAAAGCGATAGGTTAAGGTAATAAGATATCCCGGCTCCTTCCAGCGGTACATAAATGATGTTTTTCATTTAGTTCTCATATTTCTCCTAGGAGTATAGAATTTCGTAAAGGTGTAGAGGAAATCCAGGTGTGTGTGTGTGTGTGTATGATAGGCGATGTTATGGGCCCCATCGTCATGTGGATTGAGAAAATATAAGTCACCCCTGGATGACCGATAAGTGACCTAGGAGCAAAATAGTTTTTATTGTACGCGCTGCATCAGATTTCTTGGTAGCAGAGTTATGGTTTCTATAGATTAGTTTGGTGATTATTGATTATTGATTATTGATTATTTTTGATGACTAATACTATATGTTGAGTCGTGTTATGTTATATGTGAGTTTTCACGCTTCTGTGATGTAGGAAGTGGAACACGTGTGGCAAGAGAAGTCACATGGAATTTGGTACATGGTCTGAATTCAAATTTTGGTAATAACAGATTGTGTTATGTTAGGGATTTCTGTATGAAAGGTGTGTAACTGAGATAGCAAATCACGTTTTCTTGTGAAACTTTGGCCTTAATTCTCAGGAGCCTAGTCTCCACATGTGTCTTATCCCCAGAGAAACGAGTTAATTGTTTGCTTGAAAGAAGGGTAAGGTAGAGGGAAGTGCTACTTTATCGGCGAGAGTTAATAATTCTGTGGTAGGGTAGAGGTAAGCGCTACCTACTGGAAATACAGGATTCTTGTGTAAAAGGACAAAGCTGTCACTTTTGTTTAGCGAATCAGACTATGGAATTGTTTTAATTGTTGTAACTAACGAAGAAACAGTGAAAAGAAAATTGCCGATAATTTTTGTAAAGGAGGAGGTAAAAGAGCAGGAGTGACATCGATAGTGCCGCGCTAGGATTGGATAGTGCGCTAGTCACGTGAACACAGAGTCAAGAGTGACGTAGAAAAGTGCCGCGCTAGGATTGGTTGGTCCGCGGACGAAGGAAAACATTCTGATTGGTGCGTTAGTGTAAGTAGCGCTGTGATTGGTTGAAGTTCTGTACACGGAACAGTGCTGATTTGAAGAGAAAAACCAATCGAAAACATGCCGTATTATGAGTATGAAACGGAGAGAACGTCATGGACGACAAAAATAAAGAATTTCTTTAAGAAAGACAAAAAGGTTGTGACTAGAGAGGGACAAGTAATTCCTCCGCCGAAATCAGCAGCTTCACATATGATGCTGAAATATGGATATCATACGTGCATATGGTTAGAAAATTGGGCAAAGTATACAAAGAATGATGGTGCATTAGCTTTCCCTGAGAATGGTTCATTTAGTGTAGCGGTTTTGCGAAATTTGAGAGAAAAGATGACAAATCTAGAACCTAGACCTAGACCGACACAGTTTGAAGCATTGACGGAATGGGAAGATGAGATGTATGAGCGAGAGAGATTCAGAGGTTTAAGGGATCATGAGTTTATGCCTGGAAGAATGTGGGGAATAAATCATGAGGATAGAATAAAACGATGGAGATGTGCTAACATGACAGGAGGTTTGTTTCCGGCTTTTACAGTTGAGGAAGAGACTAAGAGAAAACGTACTGAGAAAAAGAAACATATGGAGAGGGAGAAATATATGCATGAGAGTGAAACGGATGATGAATTGCTGGAAGATATTTTAAATAGAAATCCACCTCCGTATCAGCAGAGTTCTACAGTGGTGACACCAAATGCGCCGCTAATAGAGACTGTGCGAAATAAAAGTCCGGTAAAAAGAATTGAAATAAATAGGTCACAAGATCAAATAAGAACTTCACAAAATGAAGGAGTAGAAAGTGACAATGCAAGTGAATTAGCAAGGACGACAAAAGAACTGACTGAGAAAATTAGGGAATTAACGAAAAACATGGAAGCTGTGACTGTACCTGTAACAATAGGTCCAGTAATACCAGTTTTTGAGAATCAGAAAATTGATGAACGGTCCTTAGTGATTCCTATGAGTTCACAATTTCAGAGAGAAAAAGAAAGGATGGAACCAAGTGCAAGTACAAGTAATTTGGCTAGTACTTACAGACCAAGTCCACCTACAAATTTGACTGTGAATGAGTGTAATGGTAGGAAAATGCATATGGTAACAGAATCTGCAACAGAGACTCCTGAAAAGAGTGGTAATTGGATAGAACTAAGTAATACACCCATAGGTCCGACTCCGGATTAGTTAAATGAGTGGATGAAGGCATTTAAAATAAAAGAACCAGAAGAAAAACCATTAGATGTAATTAGGTTAAAAATTGACATGGAAGAATTAATTTTAGGGACGATTGGTACAGAAAAGCTAAAAAATTATCAGGATGATGAATCATGTTTCTGTGCAAAAGTATTACATGGAGAGCTAAAAATTTACATGACAAACTAGAAGAGATAGCAAGTGAAATTGGAGTAGATTTTGCGAAAGTGAAAACATTGCAGAAACCGTACAGAGTAGACTTTTGTGAGAAAGATATTGAAAACTTGAACACAGCAGGAAGGCTGACACAGATAAAAGAGTTAATTGTTTTACTGAGAAAATGGGGTGATGTGGACAGATGGAAAGTTAGATGGACAAAAAAGAATGAGAAAATTACAGACAAAGCTTCTTTGGCTTTTATGATAACTGAAAAAGAACCTGTTGCAAGAGAATACCCTATGAGAGAAACTCCAGGTGGTAGTTATGTGCATGTTCCCTGGACTAGACAGGATATACTGTCATTTACAAATGAATTCCCGAAGCTGAGAGAGAAACCAGTTGAATGGTACCGACAAGTAGAGAGGTTTGTGAAGGTTTCAAAAGTGTTGTGGATAGATTTAGATGGATTGTTTGACATAGTGGTGCCAACAGATTTGTGGTCTGAGTGTAAGATTACAGTTGACTGGCCAACTACAGAATATCCAAGAGATCCTAAGACAGGAGCTCCAGGTCCTGAGGTGATGAGGAAGTACGATAAGGTGATTACCTTTTTGAAAAATAAAATTCCTCCTAAAGAAACAGATTGGGTAAAAATTGATAGAACTACACAGGAAAGTAAGGAGTCTGTACATGCCTATTATGAAAGGTTGTTGTTGGTTTTCAAGCAGTATAGTGGATATGAGGAGTTGAGTGAAAAAGATATGAGTCATTTCGTATACAGATTTGTGTTTGGGCTGAAACCAGAGATTAGTGAAATGATTAAACAACATATGATTAACTGGCAAAATGGCACGGTAGATGAGGTACTGAGGTATGCTAAGTATTGTAGTGATGATATTGAGAGTAGACAGCGTAAATTGAAAGAGAAGGCAATGTGGGCACAGGTGAAAGTGGCAGAAAAGCAAGAAGCTCAATTGGACAATAATAGTGGGAATGAAACAGGACAGAATAAATCGCGACCTAACATAGGTAAAGGGAAAGGTCAAGTGAGTCTAGAGGAGGCAAAGAAGAAATGGCCCTGTCATAATTGCGGAAAATTAGGGCATTGGAGAAACGAGTGTAAGTTCCCAACTAAACCTAATCCGGAAAATCAATCATTAACTCCACAGGTGCAGAATGAGGTAGTTGTTCAACAAGGTCAGGTGCCACAACCACCACTTCCCAACACTGTTAACCAGCAGAGATACAGTACAGAAACAGGATTCTACGGAGGAGAGCAGGTAACACAGTTGCCGCGAGCAGCTAACATTTCTCAGTATAGGTTGCGACAGAGTGAGGATGAGGCGGATGAAAGTTCATGACGGTGCCTAGGAGAGGGAAAAGAGTGCGTACTTGGCGCAACTCTAGAGGTAGATCAGTCTGGTCCCTTCGTGGCTGGAGAAGTGAATGGTGCAAATGTAACATTCCTTGTCGATACTGGAGCTACCCGTTCTACTGTTAGATCAGTGGAAATTCCAAACCTTCCTCTCTCCGGTGAATACATCCAAGTAGTAGGAGTAGCAAATCAGCAGATTAAAACACCACTTACTGAATTAGTGGAAGTAAAAATTGGTTCTTTTAGCAAAATGCATAGATTCGTAGTGTGCGATTGTAGTCCTGTAAATCTTTTAGGTCGTGACCTTTTGTGCAAAATGAATTGCACAATTTATTGTACGCCAGATGGAATTGGATTTCAGACCCCAGATGAAGATGTATTGTACAAAGTAACACTGATGAATCAAGAACCTGAAATGAATGGTTTGTTTCCTGCATTTGATGCAGAAAAACTTTCAAAAGAACTAAAGAATGCAGTGAAAGAAAATGTGTGGGATTTTACAGGAGAAGATATTGGATTGATGAAAGAAGTAGATCCCGTAAAAGTAACAGTAAAAGAAGGAACAACTTACCCAAATACGCCACAGTATAAATTGACTCCAGAAATAATTGAAGGAATAACTCCTGTAATAAATAAAATGATTGAACAGGGAATTCTAAAAGAAATAATGAGCAGTCCATGTAATTCACCTATTATGGGACTGAAAAAGCCAAACGGAACATATAGAATAGTACAGGATTTGAGAAAGATCAACAAAATAGTTGTGCCTTGTTGTCCAATAGTGCCAAATCCTGCAGTAATTCTATACCAAATTCCACATGAAGCTGAGTGGTACACAGTGATAGATTTGTGTCACGCATTTTTCTCTATTCCTTTACATCCAGATAGCCAGCCATTATTTGCGTTCCGGTTCGGAGAGCGTATTTTGGCATGGTGCCGAATTCCTCAGGGGTATACAGAAAGCCCCTCAATCTTTAATCAGATTTTAAAGAAATCTCTGGAAGATTTGAAAATGCCAGAAAAGTCAGTGATGGTGCAGTATATCGATGACCTATTGGTGGCATCGAAAACAAAAGAAGCATGTGTAAGCGATACAATTGCTTTACTGAACCATCTAGAGAAAAGAGGACATAAAGTGTCCCCTTCGAAATTGCAATTTTGTCAAAAAGAAGTCCAATATTTAGGGCATAAAATTGAGAAAGGTGTGCGAAAAATAGCGACAGAAAGAGTAAAAATGATTCAAGGAATGAGAGCACCAATGACGCAAAGAGAGGTAAGAATGTTTCTGGGAATGGTTGGATATTGCCGACAATGGATAAGTGGTTTCTCCTTGATTGCTAAACCATTACAAAAACTGACCAAGAAGGATGTAAAAGATCCTTTTGAATTGAATGACAAAGAAATGAAATCTTTCAAAGAGTTGAAAAAGAAATTGTGTGAGGCCCCTGCTTTAGGAATGCCTGACTATGAAAAGGATTTTGAATTGTACTGCAGTGAAAGAGATGGATGTGCATTTTCAGTACTGGTACAAAAACATGGAACAATGAAGAGACCAATTGCTTATTTTTCAGCTGTTTTAGATCCTATAGCAAAAGCATTGCCTGGATGTCTGAAAGCTGTTGCTGCTACTTGTGTAAGTCTGGAACAAAGTGAAGGTATAGTGATGGGGTATCCACTGAGAGTATATGTTCCCCATTCAGTAGAGATTCTTTTGACAAGAACAAAAACACAGTACATGACACATAGTCGGCTGACTAAGTACGAAAAGGTAATCTTGAGTGCAGAAAATGTGACCATAGATAGATGTATGAATGTGAATCCTTCGACATCATTGCCAGATGAAGAGAGTATAATTGAACAAGATGAAGTAGATCATGATTGTCTGAATGTGCTGGAATATTGCACAAAACCGAGAGCTGACATAAAAGATGAGCCTTTAAAGGAATCAGATTATGTCATGTTTGTGGATGGCTCATGCTTGAGAACGAAAGAAGGAGTTCTAAGCGCAGCTTACGCGGTGTGCACAGTGGCAACTGTGATGGAAGCGTCTTGTCTGAAAGGAATAAGGTCTGCCCAAGTTGCAGAATTGATTGCTTTAATTCAAGCATGTAAGTTGGGAAGAAATGTACGAGTTACGATTGTGACCGATAGCCAGTATGGTTTCGGTATCGTACATGATTTTGGTCAGATTTGGTCACAAGGAGGTTTCTTGACGTCTGCAGGAACACCTATCAGAAATGGAGATTTTGTTAAGAAACTGCTTGAGGCGATACAGCTACCTAAGCAGATAGCTGTAGTAAAATGCAAAGCACATAAGAAAAATGAAGATTACATAGCTGTTGGTAATGATTATGCGGATGAGATAGCCAAATACTGTGCAAAGAACATGGTATCCCTAAACAAGAATCGCGAAAGGGAGCATATCTCTTCTCCTTTGCTTTTTACTAACACTGTCGAGACATGGGATGAGGTGAGACAGTTACAGGAAGCTGCAAATGATGAGGAAAAGGATTACTGGATAAAAGCAGGATGTAGAAGACAAGAAAATAATGGTGTGTGGGTTTACAGAGATGAAAGACCAGTTATGCCTGATAGCATGATTGCAGACATGGCACGGATGTACCATGGACAAGCTCATATTGGGAGAGATGCAATGATCAGACTTTTTAGACAAACATGGTATAACCCAAAATTCAGAGCCATAGCTGAAAGTCTTTGTCAAAGATGTCTTATTTGTCAACAGTTTAATCCAGGAAGAAAGACAATAGTGAGTCTAGGAACAATAGGACGAGAAGGAGGTCCGTTCACTAGAATGCAATTGGACTTCATCGAAATGCCCCCTTGTAACAGACTAAAATATGTTCTAGTGGTCGTCTGTTTGTTTTCTTGTTGGGTGGAGGCATACCCCACTAGAAGGAATGATGGAATAACGGTAGCAAAACTTATGCTGCGAGAGTTCATTCCAAGGTATGGTTTTCCAGTCATGGTTGAGACAGATAGAGGAACACATTTTCAAAATGAGTTGATTCAATTAATTTGTGAAGCATTAAGTAAGAAACAAAAACTGCATTGTGCATACAGACCAGAGGCTTCTGGGGTAGTAGAGCAAATTAATGGAACAATTAAAAACAGGTTAGGAAAAATGTGTCAAGCTACAGGACTCAAATGGCCAGATGCACTGCCCTTGTCCTGATGACCATCAGAAGCATTCCTGAAAAGAAAACTGGACTTAGTCCTCATGAGGTGATCATGGGACGAGCAATGAGACAAGCACAAGTACCTGTCAACAAGTTATTGACTATAACTGATGATCTAGTACTGGATTATTGCAAAGGACTGGCTGATGTGGTACGTTCTGTGTTTCATCAGGTTGGACCGGATGCGACCACTCTTGAAAGAAAACCAGCCCACGACTTGAATCCAGGAGACTGGGTCCGCATAAAAATCCACAGGAGAAGAAACTGTCTAGTTCCTCGCTGGGACGAGCCACGACAGGTAATCCTAGTGACGACAACTGCAGTCAAGTGTGCAGGAGTGAAGAACTGGGTCCATGCCAGCCACACAATTAGAGTCCAAGAACCTACAGATCGACATGTGAGTCGACGTCTGGAAGTGTGGGATAAAAGTTCAGCGACTGGGACAACAAGAATAAGAGAAAGGGTGCCAGAACTTGAAGATCGACCTGAAAGTCGACATCTGGAAACCCCAACTGCAAGCACCTCTAAAGAGGAAGAGGAAGAAGAAGAAGAAGGAAGAATTTCAGAAATTCCAGAACCTGAAGATCGACCTGTAAGTCGACATCTGGAAATATCTGACACAAGTTCAGGATCTGATGATTCAGTTGCAAACTGTGAAGAATTTCGAAGGAGATCTTGGGGATATAAACCAATTAGAGAAGAGAATGAACAAGAAATTGATCTAGATGAGCAACCAAGTACAAGTTATGGTGGAAATCCTTCAAAAGTAATATTAATAGACAAAGTAGGGAAAGAGACAAATAAAAAGTTAGAAAATCGAGAAGAACCCCGAGGAGCAATAGGGACAGACAGTGAAACAAAAGAACAGGGAAAATTAGAAGCAGAGAGTGAGGAAAATACAAATTCGGAAGAACACCGAGGAGGGACAGTAATAAGGGAACACAAGAAGGAGAAGACAGATCCACCAGTAAGAAGATGAGATCATAAGCTTCAAAATAAGAGACAATTGTGAAAAAGTTGAAACAGAATCTGAAGAAAGTGGAGAAGAAGAGAAAACAAAAACTGAATCAAGAAAAAGAAACTGGAAATCAGAAAGAGGAGAAAAAGAAGGTGAAGCCAAAAGGCCAAGAAAAGGAGACAATTGGCCCAACAACTATATAAGAAAATTGAGATACAGAATAATCAGAGCAGGAGAAAAAAGTGCTGAACAGGTGAATGAAATAACAAGTCAAAAGGAACAAGAAAAGCCAAGTGGAAAACGACTGCAAAAGTCTAAAAGAACAAAGAAAGTGAATTCGAAGTACAAGTCACCTGAGTGGTTGTACATTGCTCTAACGGATTACAAAGAAGAAGGAAACACTCATGAGAACCCGAGACTAAGAAACCGAATGGGTAAAGGTGAGATGCAACAAAACCTTAAGTGAAGACTTAAAGTGCTTCTGCCGGATGTGACAATTTTACTGGATATGACAAATCACCGGATGTGACAACGAAAGAATTCTGAAAAGAATTAAAAGAAAGTACCAAGCAAAGACTTTTGAAAGCAGAGTGGCATCTAAGTCATTTCTGAGGTGTAGTGACACAATTTTCTGAAATTTAACAAAAGATAAAAGCAAAATGGAAAATACTAGAGATAGAAAGGATAAATGCGAGTTTGTAAAAAGATGGTGTAAAATATGCTGCTTTTGTACAGGTTTATTAATGACAGTATGGATAGTTTTAGCAATCACAATTCCTATTAGTATAGCTGTAATAGAAGCAAAGAATGATACTAAACCAGAAAAAGAAACTAATATTAAAGAACCAGTTATTTTAAGAAGTAGTGCAGAATTACATAAGGATAAGTCAGTAACAGACTTTTCTAAAAATGTTTTTACAAAATTGTTGTACGAATATGTAGAGACAATGGATGTGAGAGATTGTTATGTTTGTATGCAGTTGCCTGCATCAGTGTCAGAAGGTGTGACTTATCATCACCTACCTCTAACATATGGAATAACCTGTAGTGTCATAGCAAGTTTATTTTATAAAACAGGTAGATTAGAGTTTTATTACACTGATATGGATAAGATTTTTGCAAATGTTCCTGTAGTTCCAGAACTTAACAAAGTAAAACAAGCAAAGGTTTTAGGAGAATTCTTTTTAGAGCATAGAATTTTAACACTAGAAGAAATAGCAAAAAACAACCTTACCTGTGAGTTAAAGAAAGAAGAAAAGGTATTTTTAGAAATGGTTGAAGAAAGAAGAATGAAATTTCAAAGAGAAGCAATAAAAGAGAAAGGAACACATCTATGGACGTTTGAGGAAGAAAATCATGAAGGGAAAAAGATAAATGCAGCAATGACATTAGATTGGCCGCAAACAGGAAAGTTGTGTATTAAGAGAAATAAGACAGTCTATGACAATTATTTTGTAGGTTCCAGTATCTGCCATGACAATTATCAAATTTTAGGAGGTTGGGGATTCAAAGGTGGAAAAGATCCAATATTTCCAGGTATCTATTATATTTGTGGGAATAGAGCTTATTACAGGTTACCGGACCATTGGTATGGAACTTGTTATGTAGGCCTGGTCTTTCCAAAAATCTTTCATATGGACAGAGAAGAAAAAGGAACATACAAGATGATTAATAGCTTTACACGTAGAAAGAGGGAAAGTTTTTCAGAAATTGTAGGTGATATTTTTGGAGCATTAATACCAGCAGTGGGAATATCTTTGAATGCATTTAAAATTCGGAAGTTATCCACAGTAGTAGATCGTTTGTCTACAGATACTGCGGGAGGGTTCTTGATGGTAAATACCGAAATGGTTGCCATGAGAGCTATGGTGATGCAAAATCGGCTTGCCCTTGATATTCTTTTGGCAAAAGAGGGTGGAGTTTGTGGAATGCTGAAAGTCCAACATTGTTGCACTTACATTCCTGATGAAAGTGAAAATATACAAAAGTATATTACAAATATTACAAATTTGCACAAAGAACTAGTTCCACTGGAGGTTGAAAGTGTCCTGGGAAAACTTGGTAGAGGGTTTTCTTCAGTAGCAAATTGGTTAACAAGAATGAGTAGACTAATGATAGGGAAAGTTATAATAATAGCAACCGTAGTAATATTATTAGCCATGGTGTTGAAAATTGTAATAGCGTGTATAAAAAGAAAAGTAAGACAAAATAAGATAAAAAGAAATAACAGAATAATGAAAGAAAGAGAAAGAGAAATGGGTGAAATTGAGTTAGAGAAAATGAAAGAAAGCATGTATAAAGAGACAAGAAGACAAGATGAAATGGAAACAGATGTGTAACTAACAAAAAGCAAAAGGATGAAAGACATATGCTGCCTGAAAAAGAAGTATAACTTGGGTTTTATTTGGTGATTTAAAAATCACCAAAGGGGGGAGTTGATGGAGCAGAGAAAATAAAAATTGTTAACCCCTAACAAATTTTATAAATAATTAATAAAATGTTCGTCTAAATGTATTAATCAACAATGTACGTGAGGGAAGTGTAACACGCAAGTATATGGGCTGAATAATCTATTAACGAATGTCTGTGTGTCTAATTATAACATAAAATAATTGCGTACTAAATAAATAATAAATGCATGATTTGTGCTTCATAGAATATAAACGTGACGTTGCAAAAACAATAGTGATGGTAAGTAAGGAACAGCTTAAATGTTGCTTTCTGCTAGGTAATAACTAATTGGGGTACGTAGATGACGGGAGGGAAACGAAAAGGCTATGTTTCTCTATTTTAATTATGTTTTGTTTATTTCTAAATAGTGCTTCTAAGTATAAACGAGTGGCGATATAAAATGGCTGCCGGTTATTAGAATGCGCATGTGCTGGGAAACGCGTGACAAGGGAGAAAAAGTTGGAGAAAGGCTAACCACGTGATGATGCTGAGAGGCTAAGATGCAAGATTGTTCAAGGCTGATGTGACCTAATAGAACTGATAGTCTGCCGTGGTGATCAGCAAAGAGTCGTAGGAAACCGTTTTAAGAGAAAGGACAATGCCTGCAGAGTTCTCGAATGTATTGAAAGAAGTTACAAATGTACTGATCGAAGCGGATGGAAACATGTCTTGAACTGTGAGAAAGGAAATGAACATATACATTCCAAAAGAACAAGTTGGATCCGGAGAACTTGATTAAGAATGAATAGATGAAATGAGTGAACCAATGAAAGAAAAGCGCGTTATTAATGTTGCAACAATTTAGTTAGCAAAGTTAGAATTAGGGTATAAGAAGGCCTACTCTTAGTGGGAGGGGTAGTCGCAGAGAGAGTTGCAGTTCAGAGTTGGAGAGCGAGAGTCGGTGCTGGAGTTGGTGGTTTCCAGTGCTTGGTGATCCAGATCGATCCATTTTACTGAGCGGGAGATGCTGAAAGACTGTTAGATGAGACGGGTGGCGGTAGCTGATGCTGACGAGCTGAAGTTTCTGTTGCTGTCTTATTTTTCCAGTTGAGTATGAGAATCAGGTTATTTTTAATTCTTAAACTTAGGTTAGAAATCATTAGGCTAAATTAGGAAGGTAGGCAGGTAATTAGGGTTTTGCTTCATGACAAAATTTCCTTTCTGCAATAAAATTGATTATGCTTAATAAATATTTGAATTAATAATGAATGAATAATTGAATAAAAAGTCTAAATTCTTTCTCATGCTTTTAAAAATTATATAAAATTTAAGATTCTTAAATCAAACGACTCAGTGGTTATTTTACTAAATGATTGTGAATCTGGTAATTGGTTATTGTGATTTAGCTGGTCTTAATCACTATGAACTAATTTCTTACAAGAATGATTCATCGACAAAACAATGAGCAGGAATATCTTAAGAAATAACTAGAAGAAAGCGATAGGTTAAGGTAATAAGATATCCCGGCTCCTTCCAGCGGTACATAAATGATGTTTTTCATTTAGTTCTCATATTTCTCCTAAGAGTATAGAATTTCGTAAAGGTGTAGAGGAAATCCAGGTGTGTGTGTGTGTGTATGATAGGCGATGTTATGGGCCCCATCGTCATGTGGATGTGAGAAAATATAAGTCACCCCTGGATGACCGATAAGTGACCTAGGAGGAAAATAGTTTTTATTGTACGCGCTGCATCAAAGGCATCCAAAAACCTTGAGGCTAGCCAGGAATTACAAAAAGCCTGGCATGACCAAAAGGCTGTTTTGACTGTGTATCAGCCAGGACAGAAGGTATGGGTGTTGGAGCCTGTGGCCCCAGCAGCTCTCCAGGACAAGTGGAGTGGGCCCCATGCCATTCTTGGGCAAAAGGGAGAGGTTACCTACCTGGTGGACCTTGGAACTCCCAGGAGCCCCCACAGGGTGCTCTATGTGAACAGGCTCAAGCCATATGTGGACAGGACAGACATGGGCTTGCTCATGGCTACTGATGAGGGACAGGAGGAAGAGAGTGACCCACTCCCTGACCTCCTCTCACAGAACCCTGATGATGGTTCAGTTGATGGAGTAGCCTTGGCAGGCAGCCTCACTGACCAGCAACAGACTGATTGCAGGAAGGTCCTCAATCAGTACAGACACATGTTTTCACTGACTCCAAGTCAGACTACCTGGTGTACACATGAGGTGGACACCGGAGACAGTCTGCCTGTTAAAAATAAGATTTACAGGCAACCTGATCATGTCAGGGACTGAAGTCCAGAAGATGTTGGAACTGGGAGTGATTGAGCCCTCAGATAGCCCTTGGGCTAGTCCAGTAGTCTTAGTACCAAAACCTCACACCCAGGGTGGTAAGAGAGAGATGAGGTTCTGTGTTGACTACAGGGGACTCAATGCAGTCACTAGGACTGATGCTCATCCAATTCCAAGGGCAGATGAACTAATTGATACTTTGGCCTCAGCCAAGTTCATAAGTACATTTGACCTTACAGCTGGTTACTGGCAAATCAGATTAGCTGAGGAGGCTAAACCAAAAACCGCATTTTCAACCCCTAGTGGGCACTACCAATTTGTGGTGATGCCTTTTGGGTTGAAGAATGCACCTGCCAAATTTCAAAGGCTGGTGAATAAAGTTCTCACAGGTCTGGAAGCCTATAGTGCAGCTTATCTAGATGATATTGCTGTCTTTAGCTCCACCTGGGAGGATCACCTGGTCCACCTGAGAAATGTTCTAGAGGCCCTACAAAAGGCAGGCCTCACTATCAAGGCCACCAAGTGCCAGATAGGGCAGAGTAAGGTTGTATACCTGGGCCACCTTGTGTGTGGAGGCCAGGTTCAACCATTGCAGAGCAAAATCCAAACCATCGTGGATTGGGTTGCTCTAACTACCCAGACTCGGGTCAGAGCTTTCTTGGGCCTGACTGGGTACTACAGGAGGTTTGTCAAAGGATATGGCTCCATAGTGACCCCTTTGAATGACTTAACTTCCAAAAGAATGCATAAGAAAGTACAGTGGACAGTTAGCTGTCAAAAGGCATTTGATGACCTGAAGCAGGCCATGTGCACTGCTCCCATTCTGCAAAGTCCTGACTATTCCAAACAATTCATTGTTCAAACTGATGCATCTGAGTTGGGGTTAGGGGCTGTGTTATCACAACTGAATGAAGAGGGTCAGGATCAGCCAGTAGCTTTTATAAGCAGAATGCTGACCCCCAGAGAGAAACGTTGGTCAGCTATTGAGAGGGAAGCCTTTGCTGTGGTTTGGGCTCTGAAGAAGCTGAGGCCATACTTGTTTGGCACTCACTTTATTGTTCAGACAGACCATAAGCCCCTCTTATGGCTAAAACAGATGAAGGGTGAAAACCCCAAACTTTTGAGGTGGTCCATTTCCCTACAGGGGATGGACTATACAGTGGAACATAGACCTGGGAGTAACCATGCCAATGCAGATGGACTCTCCAGATATTTCCACTTAGAACATGAAGACTCAACTGGTCAAGGTTAGTTTAATGTCCTTGCGTTTGGGAGGGGTGTGTAGGAAAGTAGTATCTACTTCTTATGGTTACCCCCACTTTTTGCTGATGTCACACTGTTTTTGGACTAGTCTGACTGGGATCCTGCTATCCAGGACCCCAGTCTATCTGCTTTCTCCCTTAAATTGCTATGTATGTACTTTAGGGACACTCCAGATTGGATACTGGGGTACCCTTATCAGTCCCTAGTATATGGTACACCATGTACCCAGGTCATAGGTACCCCAGAGGCCTCCCATGGGCTGAAGCATGTATTATGCCACCCCTGATAGCCCATTCAAATTGACACGACAAGACAGCTACAGCAGACTGTGTAAGCTGGTGCTTGCACCACTTACTTAAGATATAGGTTCACTATATCTATCTAAATCACTGCACTTAAAAACCTATCAGTCACCCCTATGGCAGGCCTTATCAATCCTGAAGACAGGGTGCTGGGTTTTACGTGAGAGGGTGCCCCTGCATGAGCAGAGCCCTCTGCAGCCTTCGGAAACCATTCTCCAGGGTTGTCTGTGATGCAGCCAGACATATATGTTTAATCAATCAATCAGGGAATTGTAAGCGTGCTACTCACCCGTGAGGGTCTCAAGGCGCTGAGGGGGGGGGGTCCGCAGATCTGTTTAGCCGAAGAGCCAGGTCTTGAGGGTCGTCCTGAAGGTGTTCAGGGAGGGGGCGCATCTGATGTCTGCCGGTAGCTTGTTCCAGGTCTTGGCTGCAATGTGAGAGAAGGATCTTCCGCCTGCTCTGGCTCTGTGGATGTGCGGGGTTTCAGCCAGTGCGAGGTTGGAAGATCGGAGGTTTCTTTTGGGTACGTGGAAGTTGATTCTGTTGTTGCGGTATTTGGGTCCATTGTTGTGTAGGCATTTGTAGGCGTGAGTGGATTTTGAAAGTGACTCTTTTCTCCACGGGGAGCCAGTGGAGACTTCGTAGGTGTTGGCTGATGTGTTTGTGTTGGGGGATGCCGAGGACGAGTCTGGCGGCGGTGTTCTGTATTGTCTGGAGTTTGCGAAGTAGGGACTTGTTGATGCCGGCGTAGAGTGCGTTTCCATAGTCCAGTCTGCTGGTGATGAGTGCGTGGGTGACTGTCTTCCTTGACTCAGGGGGGATCCACTTGAAGGTCTTGCGGAGGATGCGGAGGGTGTTGAAGCAGCTGGAGGTGACGGTGTTGACCTGTCGGTTCATGGTGAGTGATGAGTCGAGTACGATGCCGAGGTTCTTGGTGTGGTCTGAGGGGGTAGGCGGGCTTCCGAGGGTGGTCGGCCACCGGGTGGTGTCCCATGCAGAAGGGGTGGTACCGAGACGAGGACTTCTGTCTTCTCGGCGTTGAGCTTCAGGCAGCTGTTGGTCATCCAGTTTAAGTGCATTATAACCTCGCGGTAAATGCTAACTTTAAACGGCTGCTTAGAAACATGTCGTGTTTGGTGTCAAACACCTTGGAATCATACCTCCACACCAGTAACTGGTGTGGGAGGTATGATTCCACCCTTCTAGAGGGACATCTGTGGGTCACCGGTCTACCCGGTACCAGCTTTCTCGACCTGGGCAGCACAAAATGGACGCTGCCAGCCACCAACACGATTCTGCCCTCCTGCTGCTGAGCCAAGCTCGAGCAGAGGAAGGCATGACAATAGGCATCCTGTCACAGGGAGGTGTGACCACCTCCCAGACAGGGTTTAGTGTATTGGGGCTGGGTGGGTGCACTCTGAGAGTGCCAGAAAGTCTGCACTGGGGGCACATTTGGTGTCCCTGTGCATACTCCAGCTCAAACCAGTTCTGGGAGCCATTGGCTCCTGCTCTGGCGTGAAACTGGACAAAGGACATTTGTGTAGCCACCCCTCTGTCCTGCCCCTCCACTAGGAGGGTCCCTAGAATCTTTCCAACCCCTTCCCATGGGTATAAAGTGGGTTACCTGGCTCCAGGACTTTAGATTTTACCTGGACAAGATTATAGAAAGAAGAAACCAAGTACTTCGACTGTCTGCACGACGCTGGACGACTGAAGAATCTCCCTTGGAGTAAAGGAGTTACTCCCCTGCAGAATCAGGCACCAAAGACGCATCTGACTGGTTTGCCTCTCCCAAGCTCCTGAGGACTCCAACACAGGAGGTGGGTTTGTGAAAGTCCCTGAGGTTGATCTGCCCTCTCAGCGATTCTGAGACCAGTATCCCTCGTGGGGACCGTGCAACCCGAACCCCTGTGCACCGCGTACATTTGCAGTTGCATAGGCTTGTTGGCAATTCCCGAGCTTGTGCATTGGACTCCGTGTAGTCCTGACCCCGAGCAGTATTTGCACCGAAGATTTCCGGCCTCCACTCCTCGAGTGTCCTGTGGGCTGGTACTTTGCAAACTTGCTTGAGGTCTCCTCGCGATCCCTGGTCGGTTGGCCTGTGGGTCCTGGCGAGGGTCACCTTGTTTGTTCTTGGGCTTTCCTGGTTGCCCCAGACGTGCCCTGACTTCCCATTGCTTGGAGAGTCCCCTGGACCTTGCTGGTCCACACCGTAACCTGTTTCCTCTGACCGCGTGGGTTGCCTTTGCCAAGGCTTGTTGGTGCTCCAGCGGACATCGACCCCTCAGCACTCGACATCCTTCGTGGGACAGCTCACCTCCGGAATCTGGTCGTCTTCGGCGTCTCCTGGTCCCCGCGGCTGCAGAGTCAAGCACCCCTTCACTCCTGAAGCACTCAACATCGGTGGGCATTCGACTACTGAGCCCCTGGTCACTTGAAGTGACCCAGACTCTGTCCCCTCTGCTTTCAGGTTCCTCTCACCTCGAATCCAGGCTTGGATTCCACCGGACACTCTTCGCCCTCCTGGCAGCAGGACTTCTTTGCACTCCTCCATTGAAAACGACGAAGGTTTCTGACACCACTTGACCCCTATGCACCCGGCTCCTATGGGATAGGTAACACAGGTACCTCAGTACACACTGGTGGGTTGGCCTTAGAACCTCCTATGTTCCAAAGGGTTTGCTTGAAGTCCTCGTAGAAGTGTCCTTAACTTATAATTTTGCAACTGCGACTTTCCCATAGAGTTGCACGGAACACGCGGTCATGTTTCCTCACTGCACCCGTCCTCCGTGAGCTCCCTGTGTAACTCCTCTGGGTGGTTCCTTGGGGTCCCAGCGATTCTACGTGCTCTAGGCACTGTGTCTAGTCAAGTCGTGATTGTTATACCATTTTTTTAGTATATGGTTCGGTCTCCCCCTGGAGCCCGCTGTATATTTTGCTACTTACGAATGTTCTATTGTTACAGTATTGTGTGCTTTATGTTCTAATCTCGTGTAGAGATTAGTAGAGAGTGTTATATTAATACATATTTCTATATAACTACTGTGTGGTTCTCCTTTCATTTGGTCATTCAGGAGGTGATATTCTGGTAAAACAAGCTGCTTTACATTACTTCAAGATTAAGCCTGAAGGCTGCTCTCCACAGCTACCACTAGGATAGCTTTCTAAAGGTTATCTTTGACCTCATATATCATAAGGGTCGTGTGGCCTGGTACAAGGTGCCCACTTTAACTAGTGGACAGCATATACCAACACACCTTCTCACAAGCCTTAAAGCGTTTGTATGTCAATTCCCACAAAGGTCCTTATCCACTTAACCCATCTGGATAAAGCAAATGAGGAAACCAGAGCATAAGGATTCAAAAAATATATCAATAGTTCAAGACTAAGAGATTGTTAAGTCACCTGTTTTCATGGTTTACTCTTTAAGATTACGCAACACACACAAATTTGGATGAAAAGGAAAAAAGGATACTCGATCGAAATGGAAGCACTGGCTCAATGTACGATCTGTCACCCTTGTACCCATGATGAGTTTAGGCCTACACCTATCCGTGTTGCCCCACACCCTCAATGTACGATCTGTCACCCTTGTACCCATGAGTTCACGCCTACACCTCTCCGTGTTGCCCCACACCCTCAATGTACGATCTGTCACCCTTGTACCCATGAGTTCACGCCTACACCGCTCCGTGTTGCCCCACACCCTCAATGTACAATCTGTCACTCTTGTACCCATGATGAGTTTACGCCTGCACCTCTCCGTGCTGCCCCACTCGCTCAATGTACGATCTGTCACCCTTGTACCCATGAGTTCACGCCTACACCTCTCCGTGCTGCCTGACTCGCTCAATGTACGATCTGTCACCCTTGTACCCATGAGTTCACGCCTACACCTCTCTGTGTTGCCCCACACCCTCAATGTACGATCTGTCACCCTTGTACCCATGAGTTCACGCCTACACCTCTCCGTGCTGCCTGACTCGCTCAATGTACGATCTGTCACCCTTGTACCCATGATGAGTTTACGCCTGCACCTCTCCGTGCTGCCCCACTCGCTCAATGTATGATCTGTCACCCTTGTACCCATGATGAGTTCATGCCTGCACCTCTCCGTGCTGCCCCACTCACTTAATGTACGATCTGGCACTCTTGAACCCATGATGAGTTTAAGCCTGCACCTCTCCGTGCTGCCCCACTGACTCAATGTACAATCTGTCACCCTTGTACCCATGATGAGTTTACGCCTGCACCTCTCCGTGCTGCCCCACTGTCTCAATGTACGATCTGTCACCCTTGTACCCATGATGAGTTCACGCCTGCACCTCTCCGTGCTGCCCCACTCGCTCAATTTACGATCTGTCACCCTTGTACCCATGATGAGTTCACGCCTGCACCTCTCCGTGCTGCCCCACTCGCTCAATGTACGATCTGTCACCCTTGTACCCATGAGTTCACGCCTACACCTCTCCGTGCTGCCTGACTCGCTCAATGTACGATCTGTCACCCTTGTACCCATGAGTTCACGCCTACACCTCTCCGTGTTGCCCCACACCCTCAATGTACGATCTGTCACCCTTGTACCCATGAGTTTACGCCTGCACCTCTCCGTGGTGCCTCACTTGCTCAATGTACGATCTGTCACTCTTGTACCCATGATGAGTTTACGCCTGAACCTCTCCATGCTGCCCCACTAGCTCAATGTACGATCTGTCACCCTTGTACCCATGAGTTCACACCTCTCCGTGCTGCCTGACTCGCTCAATGTACGATCTGTCACCCTTGTACCCATGATGAGTTCACGCCTGCACCTCTCCGTGCTGCCCCACTCGCTCAATGTACGATCTGTCACTCTTGTACCCATGATGAGTTTACGCCTGCACCTCTCCGTGCTGCCCCACTCGCTCAATGTACGATCTGTCACCCTTGTACCCATGATGAGTTTACGCCTGCACCTCTCCGTGCTGCCCCACTCACTCAATTTACGATCTGTCACTCTTGTACCCATGATGAGTTCACGCCTGCACCTCTCCGTGCTGCCCCACTCGCTCAATGTACGATCTGTCACCCTTGTACCCATGATGAGTTTACGCCTACACCTCTCCGTGCTGCCCCACTCGCTCAATTTACGATCTGTCACCCTTGTACCCATGATGAGTTCACGCCTGCACCTCTCCGTGCTGCCCCACTCGCTCAATGTACGATCTGTCACCCTTGTACCCATGATGAGTTCACGCCTGCACCTCTCCGTGCTGCCCCACTCGCTCAATGTACGATCTGTCACCCTTGTACCCATGATGAGTTCACGCCTGCACCTCTCCGTGCTGCCCCACTCGCTCAATGTACGATCTGTCACCCTTGTACCCATGATGAGTTCACGCCTGCACCTCTCTGTGCTGCCCCACTCGCTCAATGTACGTCCTGGCACTGGTGATGATTTCATGCCTGTACCTGTCTGTACTTGTTTGCTTTCACTATATTTTGAACCTGTCAGGCGCTACATTGGTATAATTTTAAACATTTGTGGAAATCCTATAGTTTACACTAACCTGTATAATACCAGTGATAAAGTATGTGCTTTTCCACAGGTGAAACTCATGCCCTAACCTGTGCATGGTTCATTGATGTATGTAAAGTGTTCTCCTCCCATGCCAGAGTCGCACACTCCTAGCACCGCCCTCATCAATGCATCACTGCTACCTTATCTCTCCAGAGACTGTAGCTCTTTGATGGCAACTATAACATTTCCCAACATGTGGTTCGTACTCCTGGCTTTCAAAGGGTACTCTGGTGGGAGTTCCAGTTTACTAGTTACAAGTGGCTTTTATTGCATCTATTTGATGTTAGTTGGATTTTTGGACATCTGCCGAATGTAGATCATTCCAATTAAATTTTAGAGCTGGTTGCTGATGTCTGATGGTTCCGGTTGACATTTTCATTCTACCAGTGTTGTCAAACCTATTTTTACGAATTCTTTTAAACTAGCATAAAGTTGAGGTTAGCTGTGCCAAGGGTGGTATTTGTCTGTCACTCATGCGTATGGTTATTTTCCATATCACTTCACCTCCTTTGCAATGCACGAGGAACTATTTTACATTTTGAAAGTACACTGATTTGTCCCATATTACATTCTTTCACTATAGATGCATTGTGTTCAGAAAGCATTTTGTTTTCCACTTCTGCAGTTTGTTGTTTTAAAGTTTTAGTCAGGACTCAAAATTCAAGGCAGATTTATTGGCTTTTACCAGTACTTGCTTACAACGGTCATATGTAGTCTAAGTCAAAAAAACTGATCTTGACTCAGTGTATTGGAAATATGTGGTATATAGAAATGTTTTGAGCCTTTTATTATCTTTGCTGCACATTTTGGTAAGATTGAGTTCTCTACTAGCTTTACAAGAATCTGGGGATGTTTTGCTGGGGTAGTTTGGGGTTTATGGTGTGGCCATGTGATGATTTGGAAACGATCATTGTGTATTTTTGCATTGCCTTATAACATACACCTGAAGAGTTTACAAACTAGGCAGGTGCAGAATGAATGAAATTAAAAGTAAGGAAGATGATGCAGTGTGTTTCACAACATATACTCATTGCAAGCTTTTGTGTCTAGACGCGTGCATAAAACATCACCCACGATTGATAATTAATAAACGAAGGAAAACCCTGTTCCACTTAAACCACCCACTTTCACTCATTTTTCAAGAGTGGTTCCATCCAGGTCCGTGCCTTTCATCACTGGAAGCCGAGTCTTTTTCTCAGGTTCACAGAGACCCTTTTGTTTCCCGGAGGAGGAAAAAACCCCTGCACTTCCGTCATTTTTTTTGCTTTGTCTTTCATTGTTCTCAATCCTCTTATTGTTTCCTCTTTTCAGAGTATCGTCCCTCCTGCTAAAACCACAGCAAAAAAAAAAACCTCTGATCCCCCGTTTATCCTGCTTCTTTATTATATATTTCCTCTTGGGTGGGCCATCCTAGTGTTTCTTCCTCTCCCCGCAAAAAAAAAACCCCAACCCCCAGTCCTGGTGTTCTCTGTTGCTCCCCATCTCCCGCCTTCCATTTTGACTGTCCTCTCCTAAAACCGGAAGCGCCTTTCATCCGCGTGTCTGAGACAGGAAGCTGCTTATCAAACCCTTTTCCGGAAGACAAGCCTCCTGGGGGCGGGACTTCCTGCTGTCGAGGCATGATACAGGCCCACCGTCAGGCCACAGCTAAATATAGGCTCGAAGAACTGCCGAGGGCCATGGTCTGTTCTTTCGGCGTGAGTCACTCTTCCTTCCGGAACATTCTGTGTTGTGTACTTTACTATTTTAATAGCGTTAAACAGTCTTTTTTTTTTGTTTCATCTAGGGCGAAGGCGGTGACTTCTGACTTTTGGATAAGAACCAGAGAAGGCCACGAAATGTTAGTTTAAAACGTGTCTCACTCACCACCTGACTCTACGCTGCAAGGTAGTAATGATGCCTACATCTTCCACATTTCAATCGGCCAATAGGGTGCAGGGCTCGCAGCTCAGTTCAGGACGAAAGTCTGTCCACCAGTGGTGCTGGGCACGTGGGCATTTTCATTCTCCCTACTGTGTTGAGCTACTGAATACGCTGTGTCATAACACTTGGCGACAGTTCAAAACAGGGTCTGCCTGCGGAAATTATGTTCGGAAGCAAATCCATCTTCAAAGAAACATCCCAACAAGTAGTCTTAGGTTGGAGGCAGGGCTAAGATTGTGACCAGAATACAGAAGAGCCGGCATTCTCCTTTATTTAAATGCAGCATGAGGGATAGACATCAAAGGAATTAATTTCCCCTTTACACCTTGAGCCACCCAGTGCCCCATGTGAGACACTGCATGACCTTCCTGGATCTCTCCGGGGAGGACACAGGGAACCCAGTCAATTTGATTTCCCACTCTTTGACTGGTCATATTGCCATGATGCCTGAAACCCATATTAATGGTTGCAAGGAAGCTGAAGTTCCCAGAAGTCAAAAAGCGTTCCAAACAATCTGAATGGCGCCCTGCATCCAATCAGTTTATCTGTTGCATTCAAGCACATCTGGGCTGAGGCAGATTGACTGAAGCGTCCCACAGGCATCTCAAATGTTTCTGTGTTCCAGCCAGTGCTGGAAGTGATGCTGATCCATGCAGATCCTAGGTCCGGTAGCTTTTATTTAGCCGGATTCAGGATCCGGGTCAGCATCAGTGACGTGTGCTAACTTTAGCCCAGTGCAATTGCAGACACCAGGACACTGTTATCAGCACCCTCACTGCTTTGTGTTCAGAGCAGCAACCTGCAGGAGATGAGGAACATTTTACACGTTCACTTCCAGTGGAGCCCAACACAAATGCCTCACTTAAAGAGCCATCATCTCTTTTTGTTTTATTCCCATCCTGAGGGTTAACTGGAAACCCTCATGTAAGAGGTATTCATGCACTGTAATCAGTTCCAATATGTTTGTCCAAATGAATAATGACACTAATAACCATTTCTATAGCACTTACTAATGAGTCCTTATTAACTTCTAAGGAACCCTTCCTAGCAATTTTAGAATAAATAAATAGCTGAGAAAAAACAGTAAGGTTCTAAACCAATGCTCTCCAGTTTTCATGCAGTTCCTTGATGCTGGTTAATAACATACTGAGTTATAAAATCCAAGGAATTTAACTTGTAACCAGCAGGTAACACCAGCCTCTTTGCAGCAAATGCAGCCACCCTCTGAATTGTCTACACAAAATACGAATCCTGCATGTGACGCGTTGTGCTTTGCTGCAGGCACATGAACCCTCTATAGTATTTCATTTTGAGTCAAACCTGTGACCTGGCTGCACATTCCGTTTTTGAGACAAAAGCCCCAGAAAGCTTTTGCAAACTCCTCCAGTGGTTTGGATCTGGCAGATCCCACACAATTTGCTTACATTCCCGAAAGAAGTAAAGTCCATTCATGACAGAATACACTTCTTGCACTGTTTGTGGTAAAGCTGTAAATTGCAAAAGAGCCTGCAAGGAGCTCTAAACAATGTATATGCATTGTCAACTCCTTCCTTGACCATTTCCCACCAGCTGAGAACTAGCCACATCGAGGCCCTCATTCCTCACCCGCTGGCATCTAAAGACAAGATCTGGGGATGAGGGAAAATGCATCTTCCTTTCCACTTGTCTAAATGTTCTAGCCAAGATGTAATTTTTTTCCCAGGGTTTGTTGTCTAAAGGAATGTAGTCTTTGTAAGCGAGGCCTTCTTTCAAATGTTTCTCCAGCAAGTTCATTAACCACCAGAGTTATCTTACTGTTAATATATCCTGGAAACTGCTAGGTAAACAACAATTTCTGCAGCAGCAGGTGGCTTTACCTGTAAGATATTTTAAAATGCAGTCTGTGATCATATAAGCCAGAACATATTTACTATCACAGTTATCCTTGTGGCTAATTTGTTTGGGACAGAGGTTTTAAAAATAAATGTGTAAGTTGACTCAACAGTATTCCCTGTGACTCCACCCTCTTTCTGTTTCCCTATCCTTTATTCCCCTTACAAGGGATCTTAGAATATTTTTTACGTTCCCAGCTCTGGTTCCAGCAGCTTTCTGCAACAATATCTCATAGCATTGCATGTAGGGTGGCGGAACACTGCCTCTCCCCCACACGAGTTATTTCACCCGGTGCAGAATGCCTCTGAGGGTGAAAAAGAGGCCCTTCTAAATGTTAGTGTCTGCTGTTCTGTGGCGGGGTATGTATGTTCCTGACATGGGTAATACCTGCCTTGATATGCTCTGCCTGTTTAAAAATTATTTTATTAGGCTAATGCATATTTTTGCCTCCTAGATTCGATAATCACATGTATCTGAAAAAACTGGAAAGCTCTTTTCCCGATGCCAAAGGACACCCCTGCACCCAAAGCCCCTGGGCCTTGCGGAGCTTGACCAATGGTGTCCATAGGACCACTAGCATCTCTACTTACCTGGGCAGCTGTGGGTTTTCTTCGTCCGGCCTCCTGGCCTGAGCCTGCAGCCTTTCTTCAATACCTATCTCCCCCATTGAGTTGCATTGGGCGCCCGATGCTGTGTTGGCACTCTGCACCCGGCCACCCCTGTGCTGCTGAGGGTGTAAGTTTGGTGCAGCCTTGTTGCCCCCCTGTACTTACCGTAACTCCAGGAGATCGACCCCTGACACCGCTTTACTCACCTGTGAGCAGCGCATCTTCAATCACCCCCAGTCTCCATTGGTTAACATTGGGTGCTCAATCCTGAATTTGACCTCTGCACCCTTTGGCGCTGGTGGTGCACTGTTGGTACTAATTTGAACCTTGCCTGGTGTTGACCTGAAACCCCGAAGACTGGATTTGAAAGTCGAGTATTTACCTGCAAAACTGCACTCTTGTTTTCCACCCATAGGTTAACATTGCAAAGCCTGAAAATTGCACTGTGTCCATTTTTTAAAGTGTAAAGTATTTTGCCTGAAAAACGTACATACCTTTTAACGTACATCTTGGTCTTAAAATAAATCTTGAAAGAAGCTTAGTTTTATAAAATTGGTGTGGATCTCCTTTTTAAGTCGTGTGTCATTTATTAATCACTGTGTGCATAACAAATGTCTTACACTCCTCTTTGTTAGGCCTAAGGCTGCTCGACCACACTACCACAAATAGAGGAGTTTGGGTTTACATTGAGCCCAATACACTTCTGGGTGAATCTCTGGACTATTTGCACGATATAACCACTTAGAGGTATATCATATAAAGAGCCAGCTTCATACATAATTGCCCTGGGTTTTACATTGTGAAATTCTCAGACAGATAAAACAAGCATTTGCAATGCAATAGGTCTCGCATTTGTGAGAGTTAGAGCTATTGGCGTTGTAAATGGCAATGTGCTTTTTTTATGCAGTTTGGTGTGGAGTGGATGTATGTGGTGTGGAGTGGAATTATGTGGGTTGGATTGCAATTGTTAGTTGTGGAATTCTGTGTGGTGTAACAATCCGAATGAAAACAAAACAAGCAAGACCGGAGGGGTGGGGGAGAAGGGGTCAGCAACATGGAAAGTGGTGGGTGGGAGAGGAAAGCAGCAACCAATGTAAAAAAATTGCACTTCAATTAAATAGCACTTGAATGAAGGCGCAAGCGAATGGACACCAATTAAATGTAATGAATCTGTGCCTGGTCCCTGCGCCAGAGAAAGGGATGGAAGTGACACATGGGATCTGGTGGCCATTTAGGATGCAGTAAAGTAGAATGACAGAGATTCCAACAAAGGGCTAAGCAATGGCCAGGTTGCAGCCCTATATTATATACAATAGAGGTAAGCCCTCATGTTCTGATAAGTTACCAATTAATATAGGCCACACTCCCAGAGCTGCGAACTTTGGAACTGAGAATCAGATTGATTCACAGCATCAGCTGAATATCCTGTGATTGTGGGCAAATCACTTAATCTCCCAGGGCTCACTCAGATTATTATCCTCTTTACGGTGATAAAACCGGTACAGTTGAGAGTAGTAATAATAACATGTGCTATTAAATGTGAAGAGTACCGAAATAGCTTTTAGTGAGCCTCTACTTACAAGGAGATAAAATATCCCTGATCTTCAACAAGTATTTTGCTGTAAATGTGTGCTGTAAGCAAACACGTTTAAGCTAAAGCATCCCTGCTAATCTACCTTTCCGTATATAAAAGTGAAGGATTAGCGCATTATTTAGTCCAACAGCAGGCCGCCCAGGGCCCGTATATTAAATGGGAACGGTGGCGCTCTGGTTTGGTATAGTGCCCTGTGTAATGTCAAAAAACACGAAAAGAAGGCGGGGTACAATTTCCATTGTGTAATGAAAAATACTTTACTGGCAGTGCTACAAAAACAGATGAGACGTTAGCTTAACACCTTATGTTTCTGGGGGCAAATCACATAATCTCTCTGTTACCAAAAAATATAAAATCTGACACTATGCAGTGCAATCTGGTACTCGTGGAAAGTGCTCTAATACCTTTGGTGCAGTTTTGCGCTATATAAAACTGTGATGAAAAAAAAAAGGTAAAGAATGGACCGGGAAACTCGAGTGCATTTAATTAAGATGCCTGCAATTTCTAGGTGGTTACGTAACATCTATAAAAATGTCTGAACTGCATCTATCTGTATCGAAAAAGTACATTAGGGATGTTATATTGTAACACACAAGTTATGCACTGTCATGGGGAGTGGCACACATAAAAGGTGAATCAAATACAAAAGGCACTGCAGGCACCTGTCTTTTCGCTGAACTCATTACCGCGGTACTGTTGTGTTTTGCAGGTAGATAAACTAACATTTTCACTTCAAGTCAGTGATCAAATTACACTACTTGAGTCAACAGCAGTCGATTCCTGTCGGCACTTTTTGATAAAACTCTTCTTTAAGTAATTTCAAACGTGGCGCCGCCATGGAGTGAAATTAAACAAAGCGAGCAAGGTCCGCTAAATGAGCGTTAGACCTTCCCCCTGTGTGCATAGCTCCACCATGATGGGTAAGTTGCATTCTGGGACTTGTAGTCCCGCTGTTTAAATGGGATAAACAGAGTGCAATATAGAAACCTGGTCTGGATGAACCACTATTTAATGGATCTAGGAAACGTGAGCACTACCTGAGCCTCATAGTCAGCGAGGATTAAATATTAGGTAGGCACAAAGACACAGGCGAGGGTCCGATAAAAAAAGAGCTATCCAATGAGGTTTTAACAAAAAGGGTGCAAATGCGCTTACTAGGCCATGCTAGCATATGCAACTACATGGACTAGGGTACGACAAAAGCTGTGTAAGCGTCTGAGTCACGAGCCGGCGGTTGAAAAATGCTGACTCAGCTTTTAATTAAAAAACACCCATTGCACCGTAACGTATTCAAGACATATTAAGGCATGTTTATAAAGTCCTTTGCGGCTCGACAACCCTATAGTCTTTTTAACAGGCGTTTAACAGCATGTGTACTTCGTGTACATAAACTTGCTGGTCTAGCCCCAACTAAAACGTGCAAACATGCTCGGAGCGCCTGCAACGTAAACTCTCCCCCTACATTTAACCAGTGGTGCGCGCGCACCACAGAGGAGCGGGGGGTGGGGGTAGGGAGCGGCAGCGAGGTGAACGCGCGCTGCTGCGCGTTCTGGCCACCGTCGGGAATGGGAGGAGCAAAGGCGGGACATGGGCCCGCCTTTGCCCAATCGCGTGCCGTTTTTTCTAAAAAAACGCACGCTACAGCCAATGAGGGCTTCTGAAAACAAAACCACACGCACGAGCGTGTAGGTCGTTTTCAGAAGCCCTTTCTAGAGGTCTCGCGCTGCGCGAGCAGTGCTACGCACTGCAACGCTAGGCGCGAGACCTAAAAAGGGGTTTATTGTTGTGAATTCTCACAAATGTATTTGGAAGGGGTTTTAAATTATGAACTTCATGGCAAAAAACAGTAGGAAGGGGTTTTAAAATGTAAACACTTCGGCAAACACCACAGGAAGGAGCTTTACATTGTTTAATCCCAAGGGACCTTCTTACACTGATACAGAGGTCTGGTTTCCAATGTGTACATTAATAATTGTATGTTTAGTCTTTAATTGTGTGAATTAACGTTCATTGATTTATTAAGTGCGACTGTGATCTTTGTAGAGTTCAGAGTCTCTAACCCACACTACTTCCCTGAGTGAGTTTTTCACCGTTCCGCTACACTGTAGATTTGTGAATGTTTATGCTTAGCATGTAATTATGTGTGAATTAAAGTACTTTTTGTTTGGAAAAGCAAACACACTAGTTGTACATTGAGTTATAATGTGTTATTGAGTGCTTTGCAGAGTTCTGAGTTTTCCACCCATAACGCCTCCCTAAGTTAGCATTGGACTACTCTGCCTTTCTACGCTGAGAGTCTGGTCTTAAAGGGGTGTACTTGGTAGTCAGCTTGTGTCCAGTAGTAGGATGGGCCAGGACACCAGACGCAAAAGACACCAGCTGTCACAGTTTGACACCATTAATCCATGGGTTGCATTTCCCACATTCCCACAAGAACTATAATGGAAGTGCATTGTTATTGCCCAAAGCCCCGGAAGAAGCCAGTCCCGCTGCTGTCCATCTCTACCAGCGCCCCCTTGCTGTGGTACTGCAAACTTCACTAGCGGCAGTGCTGGATGTTGTTGGAAAAGCACATCATGCCATGCCACATGTGCCAGCAGCAGCAGCCGTGCTGGTACAACGCAGCATGGTGTGCTGTAGATTACCTACTCCTAAAATGGCTGCCGCATTCAAACGTAATGATGTGGCGCATGGTCTGGAGGGCAGTGCGTGCTGCAATAAACAAACAAGCTGCCTGGATGCTGTAGTGTCCTTCTGCTTGTCCACTTGCAGTGATCAAGTTATTAATTGATTGGATCACTGCTGGGCTTCCCCAAACCACCTGCCCTTTAATCCCCGTGATTGATGGCTGCAGTGTGTGGGTTTTAAGCTGAGTTATGCTGGTTTATATAGTGGGCAGGTATAGTTCATGCACGAGGGCATGCTCTTGGGCACATGCGCATTATAGTGATCCTGGCTGGTGGAGAACCCGCTGCTACTGTCAAGCTTCCTGTACCCTATATATGCCGTCCATGTGAAGGCCTCATTACCACACATGCACAGTATCCATGGTGCATGCAGGGGCGCATGAAGGGTTTCAGCCTTGGTGCACTGGAATCAGTGTTAGCCATGAAGAGCGGCTGCTAGAATCTGCTACAGAGCTGATCATGCAAGGCCGGAGGCAGAGTCCAGGAGCAGAGAGTGTCTGCAGACACTAAGGAGTTTGGGGTTAGGGGACTGGAGCTCTGTTCACAGATATAACTGGTGCTTGGTAAGGGCAGTAACTCAACCGGTTGTGCACATGATCTGGTCCATGTAGGCAGGGTTTGGTGGGTGGGTAACTAAGCAAGGGTTTTTGAAAGTAAGTAAATGGATAGCCAGGGTCATGTTTGCCCTCCAATCTTTGGGGAGCCTTATTACGGAAAGCAGACCACCAAGGCTCAAAAGCAGAAAAGAAGAATTGACTTAGGAACTATTACTGCAGTGTTGTTTCAAGAGAAGATTCATCCATCATGAAATAAGTGGACAGCATGCCGTCAAAATACAACGAGAAATGTCAAAGTCCTTCCTCATGGTGGAAACTGAGCGCCACTATCTCACAAATTCACATCACAGCTAGTAGAGCTGCCTATAAACTGTAAGTGGCTCTTCACTGATTGATGAGTATGTGTGTCGTACTGTGGATGGGCGAGCGAGTGAATACAAGAATTTACATGGAGCCGCTTGCTACTCTACTCCCAGATAACAGCATCAAGATCACCCAATGTACTGATGCTGCGGTGTTTAGACAGAATATCATGAACAGAAATAATGTGGGACAAAATATAGTGTCAAGAATATTGAGGACAAAAGTAGTGTGAAGGTAAGTTTCTATAGGTAAGCAAAGTTTTACTACATGTTACTCCACATATATGAACCTCAACAATATATCTTCAAGGTATGTAGATGTGGAGTTAAGAATAGTAAATCTATACTTACTTATTCTCACTTTCCTTCTCAATAATTTGGTCCTGAATATTTTCGACACAATATTCTGTCCATATGATATTTCTGTTTCCGATATTCTGCCAGTGATCTGATGCTGCACAACTCTACTTGAAAGTCTCCTCTGCTTCAGACATCCAACGCCTCAAACACTGCCTTCACATCACCCAGACCTGGATGTCCTGCGCCTACCTGAAGTTCAACCCAACCAAGACAGAATTCCTGTTATTTGCCAAGAAGAAACAAGAAACAGTACAAGCCTGGCTCAATGACATGAACCTTGATGGCTTTGAATCCCCATTCTCACCGAATGTCAAATCACTTGGATTCACCCTGGACACCAACCTCTCCCTCAAGGAACACATTGCCAGAAAAACAAAGAAAAAAAAGAAAAACTGATGGACAGAATGCTGAACAATGTCATACCTTCACCCCAGTACAGAGATCTAGGCCTAAATCCATCGTTTTTTTGCTCACCATGCCATTCCAGTTTGAACCCAGCCATATGCAAATCAGTCTTGACCCTGTGCCCAATGGGAACAGTCTAGCCCGAACTGCCAGGCCAGGTCCTCCCTGGACTGGAAACAAGCATCCTAGGACCGGTTTTGGGGTTTCACCCCTCATCAGCCAGGCTAGCTTGACTCCAGTGGCATGGAGAGCACGGGACCCACGTCTGGGCATACCCGTCCCACTCGGGCTGACAAATGCAAAAACAACAATTGATGGACAGAATGCTGCACAGTGTCAATCATTCACCCAGTACAGAGATCTTGGTCTAAATCCATTGTGGTAGAAGCTCTCTTTTCTGAAGAAAGTCAAATCGTTTCTTCCAGAAAGTGACATCAGAACTGCTGTTCAAACCCTTGTACTGTTGCATCTGGATGGTGGTAATGCCCTACTCCATGGCCTCCCAGATGACAAACTGGCAACCTACAGACCACAGCATGAAGATCCAGGGCCGGAAGAAATATGACCACATCACCCCCATCCTTATGGCATTCCATCACCCGCACGGTTTGCAAACCCAGCTGCATCAGTCAGTTAAAAGCCATCACAACCAGCACCCCTGCTTATCTTGCAGACAAGCTCAGCATCTCCAGTGGTTCTCGGCACACCTGCTGCCAGTAAAGCATCAGACTGCAGACTAAAATGAAAAAAGGAAAAACAAAACAGCAGGCCTTTTCCATCGATGCACCCAGGATCTGTAACTATACTCCTGTATCCATCAGGACCGCACCAACATTGCTCCAATTTAGGAAGATGCTGAAGAGGCACCTCTTCAAAGGATGCTACTTCACAGTGCAGGAGGAGTACATTTGTTCTGCCAGAGCCCTGCTACCTCTCCCCTCACTTGTAGATTGTGTGCTTGTCTCTGACCCTGTATAGTGCTCTGCTGCCAATTGACTTGGTTTGCGCTATAGAAATACCATGAACACAGATACTATAACATTGGCAGAGCTCAGCTTGATGTCAGTGAGTGTGGGACTTATGAGAGCTGTGCCTGAGGTCAGTGAGTGTAGAGCTCATTGTACTATGAGAGCTGCGCCTGGGGAGGCGAGTGCAGGGCCCATGGGTCTCTAGCACTGGCAGGCCTCAGTCTGATGTCAGTGACTGTGGGACATATGAGGCTAGGAGAGCTGTGCCTGGGGTCAGTGAGTGCAGCACCCATTGGGCTGCAGCAGAGAAAGGGTTCAGTCTAGGGTCAGTGAGTGCAGGGCCCATTGGGCTGTAGCACTGGCAGAGCTCAGCCTGGTATCAGTCAGTGGGGAGCCCAAGGGGCTGTAGCAGAGGTGACTTCAATCTGATGTCAGTGAGTGAAACAACCTAGAGTCTAGATTCTGTAGTGCTGGTACCGTTCAGCTTGATGTCAGTGAGTGCAGGGCCCATGGAACTGTAGGAGAGGCGAGTTCAGCCTGATTCAGTGAGTGCTGGGCCAATGGGCCTGTAGCAGATGTAGGGTTCAGTCTGGCTTCCATGAGTGCGAGCCCATGGGGCTGAGTGCAGGGCCCATGTGGCTGTAGGAGAGGCAGGGTTTCGTCTGGTGTCAGTGAGTGCGGGCCCATATAACTGTAGCAGAGGTAGGGTTCAATCTAGCGTCGGGGAGTGCAAGGCCCATGCTCCTCTAACCTTGGCAGGGCTCAGCCTGGTATCAGTGAGTGCAGGGCCCATGGGTCTCAAGCATAGGCAGGCAGGGCTAGGCCTGGTGTCAGTCTGATCAATGACTAGGACCTGTGGTGAGTAGGGGCCATGGGCAGTAGCAGAGGTGCATTCAGCTTGATGTCAGTGAGTACAGAGGTGTCATTGAGTATGAGGCCCCTAAGGTGTGTGGCCCACAGTACTATAAAACCAGTGAGTGTGGAGCTCATGGAGTTAAAGCTGAGGGGTGTTCAGTCTGGTGTCAGTGAGTGCAGGGCCTATGTAGCAGAGGCAGTGTTTAGTCTGGTGCTAGTGAGTGCGGCGCCCATGGGGCTGTAGCAGAGGTAAGTTCGGCCTGGTATCAGTGAGTGCTGGGCACATGGTCCTCTAGCCCTGACAGGCCTGGGCCTGATGGCAGTGAGTGTAGGGCACATGGACCTCTAGTCCTGGCAGGGGTGGGCCTGTTGTCAGTGAGTGGAGGCCCCATGCTCCTCTAGCCCAGACAGGGCTGGGCCTGGTGTCAGTGAGTGCAGGGCCCATGGGCCTCTAGCCCTGACAGCGCTCAGCCTGGTGTCAGTGAGTGCAGGGCCCATGGTCCTCTAGCCCAGGCAGGGCTCAACCTGGTGTCAGTGAGTGCAGGGCCCATGGCCCTCTAGCCCAGGCAGGGCTCAGCCTGGTGGCAGTGAGTGCAGGGCCCATCGTCCTCTAGCCCAGGCAGAGCTCAGCCTGGTAACAGTGAGCACAGGGCCCATGCTCCTCTAGCCCTGACAGGGCTCAGCCTGGTGTCAGTGAGCACAGGGCCCATGCTCCTCTAGCCCCGGCAGGGCTCGGCCTGGTGTCAGTGAGTGCAGGGCCCATGATCCTCTAGCCCCGGCAGTGCTCGGCCTGGTGTCAGTGAGTGCAGGGCCCATGCTCCTCTAGCCCTGACAGGGCTCAGCCTGCTGTCAGTGAGTGCAGGGTCCCATGCCCCTCTGGCAATGTCAGGGCTGGGCCTGGTGTCAGTGAGTGCAGGGCCCATGCTCCTCTAGCCCCAGCAGGGCTCGGCCTGGTGTCCGTGATTGCAGGGCCTATGCTCCTCTAGCCCTGACAGGGCTCAGCCTGCTGTCAGTGAGTGCAGGGTCCCATGCCCCTCTGGCAATGTCAGGGCTGGGCCTGGTGTCAGTGAGTGCAGGCCCCATTATCCTCTAGCCCCGGCAGGGCTGGGCCTGGTGTCAGTGAGTGCAGCGCCCATGGGCCTCTGGCCCAGGCAGGGCTCAGCCTGGTGTCAGTAAGAACATGGCCCATGGGCCTCTAGCCCCGGCAGGGCTCGGCCTGGTGTCAGTGAGTGCAGGGCCCATGGGCTTCTAGCCCCCGCAGGGCTCAGCCTGGTGTCAGTGAGAGCAGGGCCCATGCTCCTCTAGCCCGAGCAGGGCTCAGCCTGGTGTCAGGGAGTGCAGGGCCCATGCTCCAATTGCCCTGGCAGGTCTCAGCCTGGGGTCAGTGAGCGCAGGGCCCAGGGGCCTCTACCCTAACAGGGCTCAGCCTGGTGCTAGTGAGCGCATGGCGCATGGGCCTCTACCCTGGCATAGCTCAGCCTGGTGTCAGTGAGTGCAGGGCCCATGGGCCTCTACCCTGGCAGGGCTCAGCCTGGGATCAGTGAGTGCATGGCCCACGGGCCTGTACCCCGGCAGGGTTCAGCCTGGTGTCAGTGAGTGCAGGCCCCATGCTCCTCTAGCCCAGGCAGGGCTCAGCCTGGTGTCAGTGAGTGCAGGGCCCATGGGCCTCTACCCTGGCAGGGCTCAGCCTGGTGTCAGTGAGTGCAGGGCCCATGGGCCTCTACCCCGGCAGGGTTCAGCCTGGTGTCAGTGAGTGTAGGCTCCATGCTCCTCTAGCCCAGGCAGGGCTCAGCCTGGTGTCAGTGAGTGCAGGGTCCAGGCTCCTCTAGTCCTGGCAGGGCTGGGCCTGGTGTCAGTGAGTGTAGGGTCCAGGCTCCTCTAGTCCTGGCAGGGCTGGGCCTGGTGTCAGTGAGTGCAGGGCCCATGGGCCTCTAGCATTGACAGGGCTCAGCCTGGTGTCAGTGAGTACAGGGCCCATGGGCCTCTAGCCGCGGCAGGGCTCGGCCTGGTGTCAGTGAGTACTGGGCCCGTGGGCCTCTCGCCCAGGCAGGGCTCAGCCTGATGTCAGTGAGCTCAGGGCCCATGGCCCTCTATCCCTGGCAGGGCTTGGCCTGGTGTCAGTGAGTGCAGGGCCCAGACTCCTCTAGCCCAGGCAGGGTTCAGCCTGGTGTCAGTGAGTGCAGGGCCCATGCTCCTCTGGTATTGGCAGGGCTGGGCCTGGTGTCAGTGAGTGCAGGGCCCATGGGCCTCTACCCTGGCAGGGCTCAGCCTGGTGTCAGTGTGTGCATGGCCCATGTTCCTCTACCCTGGCAGGGCTCAGCCTGGTGTCAGTGTGTGCATGGCCCATGTTCCTCTATCCCTGGCAGGGTTCATCCTGGTGTCAGTGAGTGCAGGGCCCATGCTCCTCTGGTATTTGCAGGGCTGGGCCTGGTGTCAGTGAGTGCAGGGCCCATGGGCCTCTATCCCTTGCAGGGCTGGGCCTGGTGTCAGTGAGTGCAGGGCCCATGCTCCTCTAGTCCAGGCAGGGCTGGGCCTGGTGTCAGTCAGGTCAGTGACTAGCTCCTGCGGTGAGTGTGGGGCTCTTCCTCTCCCCGCCCAGCCCGCCTTATCTCAGACTGCAGACCCTGTGGTCACTGACTTCACCATATTTAAGTCCCTCTCCCACTGGGGTCTCCCTCATGAAGGCTGTGGGTAGAAAGAAGCAGCGGGCAGTGAAGTGTTTGGGGGTCTGTGGCAGAGACCAACCCCCGTCACCCCTTCTTTGGAAAAGAGTTGTCGTAATCGGTGAATCCTCGCCTTTAAAAGCTGGAGACCGCAGAGTAGCCTGTAGTGTCCTTCTTGGGGTCTCCTGCAGGCCCTGAGCCGCCCCAGCAGAGCTGTGTCCTCGTTGCCCACTGAGAGGACGCCTGGGTCTGTGCAGAGGGCTGCAGGGAAGGCTGTCATCCGCCCCTGCCATGTTTGTGGCCCTCCTGGCACTGACCGTGGGGGGCCTGGCCTCAGTGCAGGTGAGTCGGGAAGACTTGGGGTGTCGGGTAGGGGCTGAACCATGGAATGCAAACATAGATGCACACGGGGGTAGTAGAATGGTAGCGCACGGTGTTAACATTGTTTTTCTAGGCACTATGGCAGTGGAAGGTTACACCAGTTTCCATAGGTGTCTTCCCCCAGAATTAATCGGGAACAATTGTGACCTCGCCATAAACACTGCAGCCCTTCACTCTTAGGGGAGGCTTCTTTTCGTCGTTGCTCTAAGTTGTGTTTCAGATGTGGGGTCTGTGCCCTACTGGGGCAGTTTGGGGTCTGTGCCCTACTGGGGCAGCTTGGGGTGGGCGTAATTGAATCTATGAAGATTCGGGGATCCCACGATCTGCATCCAGGGCTCTCAGAGAATGAAATCGGGGGGGATCTTTATCATACAGGGAGAGTTGGGATCTGTTTGTCAGTGAGCTTAGGGGGGCTGGGCAGAAGTGTAGATTTAACTAAAGAAGTGCTCGCCTTCAGGAACGGGTGTGGACATCCGTGCATTTCACAGAATTCAGGGCGCAGCTCCATTCACTGCATTGAGATATGTTTGTCATTGTTTCGGTGTCAGGCAAGTGAAGGGGTTATTTTCGGTTTTTACAAGGCAGCCTTTTCTGGTGGATTTGAGAAATAGTAGTTCGGGGATGTTAGGGGAGAGTGTGGCAGGTCTTGGAGCTCAGTGGGCCTGCGTGTTACTCTTCTGCTGGGTTGGGAGGAGGGCACCAGACCAGGGCGTTAATATTGTCTTTTTAATCAGAAGATTTGAATATGATCCCCTTCAATGTCTTTGTTCCATGATGCCCCTCCCCTTCCCAAATCTCACGTTATTGTCCTCTCTCCACTCGGTTCCCCTACCACCCCTCCCTCTCTGTGCCCCACCCTATTTACTCATTATCCATCTACCCCCTCCACCCCAGTGCCACCCTTCAGCGTGTCACAGGCACAGGGACATGTGTCCTTTATGCCCACTTGTGATGTCAGGATGGGCACTGCTCCCAGTGTCACCCACCTCTTGGCCAATATCCCCTGTGGTGCTGCCCTTGTGTGAGTTTGGGTGCCGCACTGAGCTCTACTCCTTCACCCAATGTGAGATCGGATAGGATAGGACGGTATTTGTAAAGCGCACTATACCCGAAGGCGTCAAGGCGCTGAGCAGATGAAAGCAAAGAGAGAAGCGCTATCAGACGATTAAGAAGAAAATAGCCATGTTTTCAGAAGTTTTCTGAAGACCGAGAGAGAGTCTGCATTGGAAATGAAGGGGGGCAACGAATTCCAAAGCTTGGTGGCGGCTCCAGAGGAGCGCCCGCCCCATCTGGACCTGCGAAATCTGGGAGAGACCAGTTTTTTCTGTGTGGATGATCTCAAGGTCCTCCCAGGATTATACCATTGAAACATGGTTTTTAGCTAAGGTGAACCTTTACTATGCATAGCGTTGTATAGCGTGCTCAGGACCTTGAAGGAAATGCGCTTCCTGATAGGGAGCCAGTGCAAGGTTCGAATCCCCTCCCTGGCGGACTGATGTTTAGGAATATTAAGGATCAGTCTTGCCACTGCGTTCTGTACTACCTGGAGATTATTCAGTGATACCACATTGATGTTAAGGTACAGGGCATTGCAGTAGTCAAGACGGGAGGTGACCAGTGCAATGATGGTGGACCGGTGCAGTTCAGATGGAATATACGGCAGCACCTTGCTAAGAGTTCTTAGAATATAGAAACAGGTGCTGACTGTGCGGCTGACTTGGACATCAAAGGTTAAACCCTCGTCAAAAATGACCCCCAGATTTTTCACAGTCCTTACCGGGACAGGAAGGGGACGCAGTCTGCAGGCCACCAAACATTAGACCAGATGGAATTCTGTGAGCCGAATACTAGCACCTCGGTCTTGTCTGCATTGATCTTTAATGAGTTGCCCTTCATCCAGCAAATAATGCTTGACATACACTGATTACACTTCTCTGCGAATGATTGCAAATCATTCGAGATGGAGACAATGATTTGTGTGTCGTCCACATAGGAGAGCACCTCAAATCCGAAAGATCTCACCAGCTCAGCCAGAGGGGTAATATAGAGGTAAAAAAGGGTAGGGCTCAGTGAAGATCCCTGAGGGACCCCACAAGGAAGGCCGAAAGCCTTAGTTCTGAAGCCTCCGCAGCTAACAATATGCATTCTGCCTGTCATAAAAGAGTGATGAAGCTGCAGGGTCTTTCCCATAAAGCCCACTGCCTGCAGGCGCTGAACCATGCGCACTGGGGAGACGGTGCCGAATGCTGCCGACAGGTCGAGCATGATGAACACCGCCGAAAAACCCTGATCAATCTGCAACCAAATACAATCAGTAGCCGCGATAAGGGCAGACTCTGTGCTGTGGCCGGTGCGGAACCCGTTCTGGGAGTGATCTAGGATTCCCTGGGATTCAGCGTATTTCATCAGTTTGATGTTGATGAATTTCTCCAAGATTTTAGCAGGAGCGGGGAAAAGGGAAATAGGACAGAAATTTTTCAGTTCCAAGGGGTCGGCGTTGGGTTTCTTGAGGAGCGGAGAGACAATGGCTTCCTTCCAAATAGCCGGGTTGCTACCGGATAAGAGTACTCCATTGAATACCTTGCACAGAAAGTTGGCTACTTGATCAGGCGCCAGTTTAAGTGTAGAGGGCATACAGGGGTCAGAGGGGGCCCCGGATTTTAGGCCAAGTAGAAGTTCTTTCGTTTGTTGAACCGACATTTGTGGAAAAAAGGAAAATACATTTTCCCCAGCGGCCTGTAAGAGTTCCCTAGCGATCGGTTCAACACCATCCTCCATGGCTGCCCCACTGACAGAATCATCATCTTCAGTAGGGGTAAACTCGTGGAAGATCTTAAGGACTTTGTCCTGAAAGAAGATTGCTACTTTGTCACAGAAATCTTGGGAGGGGTTCATTGGCTGTTGCCCTGGTGGCTCAGAAATCTCCTTTATTACTTTAAAAATTATGCTGGAGGAATTGTCTGCCGACAAAATCTTTTCGGTTAAGAAGCGGGATTTAGCCTGGAAGATGCTGTGTTTATATTTCTGCAGAAGAGATATCTGCTTGGCTTTTTCCCTGGGGCAAGGGTCACCACGCCATTTGCGTTCTTGTCTGCGGCATGCACGCCTCAAGGATATGAACTCTTCTGAGAACCATGGGGCTGAAGGTTTTGTCCTTTTAATGACACAATTTCTGAAAGGGGCAACTATGTCTAGGGCCTTGTTGATCCAGTCACGAAAGCCCTCTGCTGTAGGAGGGGGAGTGATGTGCCTCCCATCAGAAGCCGATGCCAAGGCGGCCTCCCAATTTGCGGCTGTGATCTTATTCAGTCTTCTGGAGCGTAGATGCCCGGCGGGGGGGCCCTCATTCAACTTGATGGGAGGGGTAAGGAGACTTTAAACTCAATCAGCCAGTGGTCCACCCAGCTGAGGGGTTGAACTGCTTCAATCACTAAGTCATGGTGATTAGTGAAAATGCCATCCAGGGTGTGACCGGCAGTATGGGTTGGAGAGTGAACCAGTTGCTCAAACCCGAGAGAAGACATAAGATCTACAAGACGACCTGAGTCATTATGCTGTTTATTTTCAAGGTGAAAATTGAATTCCCCTAGGATAGTGTAATGAGAAGTGGTAACAAATGGTTCAAGGGTTTTACACCATGTCTCAGTAAACTTGGTTCTCGGCCCTGGCGGGCGATATACCAGAAGGCCTGAGAAGTTATAGTTCTCGGATAATTTAATCCTGAACGAGGCTGATTCCAGTATAGAACCAGGGACACCTTCCCCAGCATTAAGGGTACATCTGAGGGAGTCCCGAGACACCAAGGCTAGGGCGCCTCCTCTTTTGTCAAGGCGGTCATATCTAAGTATAGTGTAGCCAAGGGGTGCAGCGTTAGCCAAGTCGGGGCCCGAGCAGTCCCTGGTCCATGTCTCTGTATTAAAAAGACAGTCCAGGTTAAGTGATTGAATAGTCAGGGCAATGTCGGTTTTGTGTTTGGGCATGGAGCGGGCATTTATCAGTGCCCCCCCGGAATGGGTTGGACCTGAGCCCTGCCCTGTTCTTGGTCCCTATCTTCTTCTCTACCCCCTGAGGCGACCTGAGGAAACCAGGGGGGGAGGCCCGACCAATAATGGGGCTGAATTTACAATGCTGCTGACAATGCACTGCTTCCCCTTTAATAAGGTCAAGCTTATCCATGCACTCCACATGCTGAAGTTTAGGGCGCAGCTCAAGACGTTGTGTCTTAGAGTAGGTTCTTGCCAGGGCACCCTCGTTCCCTGAAAAGAAATGGGCAGCATGCCTGGCCCCTGGCCATGTGAGAAGATGGCACCTGACCACCCACAGGCCCTGCGTCGTCTCCATCTCTGCGCCTCCACCCAATGTGAGAAGATGGCACCTGACCACACGCAGGCCCTGCGTCGTCTCCATCTCTACGCCTCCACCCAATGTGAGAAGATGGCACCTGACCACCCGCAGGCCCTTAATCATCTCCAGCGATTCGCTTCCACCCAATGTGAGATGATGGCACCTGACCACCCGCAGGTCCAGGGTAGTCTCCAGGTCTACCCCTCCACCCCAAGTGAGACTATAGCACCTGACAACGCACTACGCCAGCATAGTGTCCAGCTCTACCATTTTACCCAATGTGATAAGATGGCCCCTGACGACCCACAATCCCAGGTTAGTCTCCAGCTCTACTCTTCAGAAATGTGAGAAGATGGCACCTGACTGCGCACAGGCCCAGAGTAGTCTCCAGTTCTATCCTCCACCCAAAGTGAGAAGATGGCATCTGACCACCCACAAGCCCAGTGTAGTCTGCAGCTATCCCCTTCCACCCAGAGTGAGAAGAAGGCACCTAATGGCGCACAGGCCCAACATAGTGTCGAGCTTTACCCTTCCACCCAATGTGAGAAGATGGCCCCTGGAAAGATGAAGGCATGTAAGCACCACCGTGTCCCTGCCTTCACAATGCGCAGGTCTTGTTTAGCCTCCAGCTCTATCTTTCCACACTGTGTGAGACGATGACACCTGATCACCCATAGGCCCTGCATAGTCTTCAACGCTACCCTTCGACCCAATGTGAGAAGATGGCATCTGACCACGCACAGGCCCTGTGCAGTGTCCAACTCCACCCCTCCATCCAATGTGAGAAGATGGCAGCCGCGGTCCATGCAGGTAACAGCGGTGGGGCGGTGAGGCCGAGTAAGGGGAGATTTCGAGGGTCGAAGCTGAGGGGAAATTAAATAATTAATTTTCCCTCTGCATCGTCCCTCGAAATCCCCGCTTACTCCGCCCCACTGCCACACCGCTGTTACCTGCACGGACCACGGCTGGAAGATGGCACCTAATCACTGATAGGCCCTGCATAGTCTCCAGCTCTACCCTTCCACCCAATGTGAGAAGATGGCACCTGACGACGCACAGGCCAGGTGTAGTGTCCAGCTCTACCCCTCCACCCCATATGAGAAGATGGCACCTGACGACGCACAGGCCCGGTGTAGTGTCCAGCTCTACCCCTCCACCCCATATGAGAAGATGGCACCTGACGACGCACAGGCCCGATGTAGTGTCCAGCTCTATCCCTCCACCCAATGTGAGAAGATGGCACCTGATCACCCATAGGCTCTGCATAGTCTAAAGCGCTACCCTTCCAACCAATGTGAACAATTGCCACCTGAAGCACAGACCCATCGTAGTGTACAGCTTAATCTTTCCAAACATTGTGAGAAAATGGCGCCTGACGACCCACAGACCTGGTGAGGATCTAATTGGCAAATACAATGACATTTTATCATTTTTACATTGCGCAAAGTATTTAAGGGGGAGGTACAGGACATTTTGGGGGTTAGAGCAGTGCTCCGAAGCACAATTCCAGAACCCTGTTTTACAAGGACTGCATCCCAGGAGGTGACCCTAACTGAATACCTGCACCCCACGTTTCTTGAAATGCCTTCAGTTATGCACCCCAAGTATCCCCGAAAAGGCTGATATGCCCTCGAGCACCTCAAAAACAACAGGAGTGCCCCAAAGTCTGGAGCGGGGGGCTAGAGAGCCACATCTCCCTGGAATGTGCACAGCCCCAGATGCCCCCAAGCCTCACCTGAAATGCACAAAGATATTGAGAGTGAAGTGTATTTTGCATAAGCTGAAAGGGGTGCCCTTGGTGAGCCAGGTTGGACTGCATAAAACACGTGTTTGATGTGTGAATGACACCTGGTGCAGGCTTTAAATATACAAGTCTGCTGCGTGCTTTTAAATAAGTCTAACATTTTTAAACCTGCAGTGCTGCCCAGCGGACCTGGTCCTGAATGACAGTTTTAAGCTGTTGTGGGATTTTAGTTAACCTCACTTTGCATTCTGGGACTTGTAGTTTTGCTTTTCCCATTCTAAGTGTAGTTGGCTCAGTGATACTCTCACCTTGTCCTTCCTTTCAGGTCCAGGGAAGCTGCCCCGTTGATTGCCTGTGCCCCAGGGAGGTGCCAGGTGGCTGTGCCCCCGGAGTGCCCCTGGTCGCAGACGACTGCGGGTGCGGCTGCCAGGTGTGTGCGGGGCAGCTGAATGATGACTGCAATGACCTACGACCCTGTGACCCCAGCCAGGACCTCATATGTGACTATGGTGCTGACCCCGAGAGGTCCTGGGGCATCTGCAGAGGTGAGCACAAACCAGGAGCTGGGGATCCTTGCCACAGCCTGGCACCTGGAGGAGGGGCTGGGGCAGGGGTCTTCAGTAGTCCTCTCTCTTTCTGAGTAGCCATGAGGACCAGTGAGTGATCTGTGTCAGTCATGAGGCGCCAGCTGCATGGGGTACATGCTGAGTAAAATGTGCCTCTTAGGCAGGGCCACTGGAATTATGCGACCAAATTAGGTGGCAAAGTTAATTAAATTATGTGGTTAAAAAAACAAATTATGCAATGTAATGCAGCACATTTTGTGACAGCATCACTGCACTATTCTGTCATTTTAACCTATGTTGACTGTCTTTGCAAAGGTTTCACCGTTTAACATTCAAATATAGTACTAAGCTACTGAAAAGTGACTAGTCAAACTTCGTGAATGGAAATGTGGTAAATGTGGCAAATCCATAATCAAGCGAAAATAGTCATGGCTGCAGAATCGCATAATTCCAGTGGCCCTGCTCTTAGATTATGTGCAAAGGAGCTGCACATGCAGGTCCCTATACACACAGGTTCGTAATACTTCTTATAGGAGAGCTCGAAATGTCCACTTGTAGATTTATGTCTATGATTTATACAGATTTTGTTAATATTCAGTAATTCGCTATGAATTCTTCTAGTACTCTTGGCAGCTTCTCACATCTCTTTGCATAGGTAAAAATCTATGTATAAGGAAATAATGTCTTCTTTTCTGCAGGTGCAAAACATCACGCTATAGGCCCTGATTCCAAACTCTGCATGTTACAGTAAATACCGTACACTTTTCCCCTGTTAAATTCTGTCTGAAATTTAAGGAAGGGTGATGTATTTATGACATCCAGTAATTTCAGCCATAATTACCATATGCCGTAAACATCACGCAACTCATAATTCGCTCGTTGCGCAAACAAGGGCCATTGTGCATTTACACTTTTAAACTTGCTAACTCTTTTTAATCCATGGTGAAAATGTATCCCCCATATAGAAATCCCTTTCCTTACACCTCTACTAATGTTGGATTTATTGCCTTCCCTTTCCATCCGGAAGACACATTTACTCCTGGCCTTGATCAAGAGTCAATATTTGACTATTTCCAGGGAGGGAAAGTACCTTCTTGGGTCCTCTTTACAGATTTGTTGGAATAGGGTGTGATATTTACTGCACGTGGTAAATACCATTTTCACGCAACTCACAATTGGATCCCTGTGCAAACATGTGTTTACAAAAGGACTGGAATAAGCCCTTGTAACGAGGGCCAAAAAATGTAATACCCATCACGGTGAGATTCTTGCCCACATTATGAGCAGCCTGGCAAAAGGTGTGATATATGAAGTACCTGGTAAAATCTGTCTGAGTCGGATATTACCAGGTGCGATTAATGCCACCCAATTATGAATTTTTAGGGAATGGCATGTGATTGGTGGTTACCACAATCAAAATCTGCATATTCTTGTAAATGCAATTGTTTTCACCTAATAAATATCAGCAAGTTATCACAAAACCCATATTTGCAATAAGTGCCGTTATAAGGCTATTGCAAGTCACTGACGAGTTTTATGACTATATAGAGGAACGAGGCCGAAGGGTCAAGTTCCTTTATAAGGTCTTGGAAAACCCAGGTGACTTGCAATATATAAAGTACGTCAGGGAGTACTTTATCCCTTATAATACATGGTCACACCATCACCCTTCCCACAAACCACTTGAATTCTTGGTGTGTTCCTTTATCATATGAAAGAGATCGGATGTTTGCAGAAATAAAGAATAAACATAGAATCTGTAGTGCAAAATTAAACTCACCAAAAAGCAGTTAGATATTTGTGGGGAAAGATACCAGAACCAGTTTAGTACAAATCAGATTTTAAAAAGTACTGAAGCCCAGAATCTGTAGGAACATGCAGAGAGATTCTACTTCCCTATTATTGCCAAAAGGGTCCAACAAATAAACAAGATGCCATAAATATCTTCTTTCTGCTCACCACTGTTCATCTAGAAAAACAGCGCAGAAGAAGGAAAAAGGCAGGTTTTGTGATTTTTCTTTTGAAATTCAGCTGTAATGATGTTCCATGACCTGGCTGCAGGCATTATGACGTCAGAACTCAAATGTAATACATCATTACAGTTGAATAGGTACGTCATTTCTTTATTACAGGTGCCTAGAGCTCTCACAAGTAGGCTGTAAAAAGGAAATTTAGAAGGAAAAAATGGACATTTATACAGGGGTTGCCGTCTCTCATGTATTACATGAGTGATTAAATGCCTTTACAAGGGAAAAATGCCACCACCCTTGATTGGCGATACAAGAACGAAATTTTGCCCTGCAAATGGTGCACTTTGAGCACTTTGGATAAATCCATGTGTGTAAAGAGCTCTGTAAGTCGGATTGAAGCTGTCAGAATGCATCCATTTTCTGGTATTATATAATGTTTTTTTAGAAGGTTCTACCTAGTTTAACGTTTTTGTTTCCAGACCTTACGAAGATTAAAAAAAAAAATAATAAGTTTGTAATGTTTGCAAGCTTCACGTACATTGAAAAGAAAATCAGCAAAAGCAAGATTTCCATTAGAAATCTCAGCAACTACTCACTTTTATCGATAAGATCCTTTGGCAACAAAAAGAAATAGTGAGAAAATATATCACCAAAGTGTACGATCTTTACAACCTTTGCAAAATGCTCTTCGTAAACGTTGCAAAACGTTACCAGTGAAAATTAAATTTTGTCCATCTCTATTTTTTCACCAAACCTATATTTGGTTTTGTCCCAGAAAATTACCTTTCTGAGAAGCTTTAGAATGTCTTTTCCCATTTTGTTTTTCTAAGCCTGTTTAGAGTTTATATTTTAGGCATGTTTTTAGTTGCTCGTATTCACAATTTTTGCTGTCAATGTCTTCTGTTCTCTTTTTACTGTGAGTGGGGATTTCTTTACTCGTTATTCAATGCCTGAAAGTGTTTTCTGTGTGTGGTCACATGGTTTGCAGATGGTTTTTAATAGTCTGCCTCGGGAAAACACATTTGAGAACAGTGAGTTGTTTCTGTCACTTGGTATTTTTTGTAAGAGTATGTCCACTGCTTGTAAATTTAATTTTACGCTGCCTATTCAATTGCTTCCTGTGTAGACTCACTTTAGAATACTGAATTCAAACTACAAAATTCCCAAAGGGAAAGTCATATATGTACACTTGTATGGCTGTGTCTATGATTTACCCACATTTCTGACATTCTAGGAATTCACAATGAATTCCAGGACGGCACCTGGGAAGATGCGGGACTGATATGTTAAAGTGCATTTGGTTTTGTTTTATTTGTTTAGTTGCTCTAATGGAGCATTTTTCTCGTGAAGGAACCCCTTTCACTGCACTCACTCATTTTGGAGATGTCCTTTCTCTCTCCTGTCGCAGACTGAAAGAGTATTCAGTTCTGTCCTTGGCAGCAGTAAATCTACACCAGTTTCGAGGGCTGTGCACATACTAAGGGGCGGGTTTACTAAGGTTTTATGTCAGGGTTGCGTCACTTTTATGGTGCAGCTCCAGAGCAAAATCCTTTCTGTCATTTGTTAAGTCGCACACTGAGACTTTGCGTGGTTTAGTAAATACAAAGTAACACAGGGCAGCGCATAGCGTTCCCTTGCGTTGGGAAGGCATTCCATGGGTGCAACATGGGCGTTCCCATGCATCCACCCATGAGTGTTGGCGCACTCCCACATTTACTAATGTTGGTAAACCTGGGAATGCGTCAAAAAGCCACGCACGCCTCCCTGAAGCAGGCGTAACGAGGAGGAATATCTTCATGTCTCCTTGTTACTTTCTCTTTCTATGCGAGCCGCATTGTGCAGCACGCATAGAAAGAGGAATATGCCCCTACGGATTGTTTTTGTGCATTAAGGTGCCCCTTCCTGCATAAAGCAATCCTGCCCTTAACGCGGCGACCCTTGTACCATGGTGAAAGGCTGTCTGCATTGGCGCTAGGCAGCACACAGTGCGCCAGCTAAAGGAGACAGTAGAAATGTCCCAGATCTGAGTAGATATGGTGCATTTCTGCTCTCTCCCTTTCACGCAACGTAGCGCAGCAACTTTACTTGCTGCCCTGCGTTGCGTGAAATAGAAGTATAGATAATGAAGAGACTATCGATGGTACTAAATATTGAGGGCAAAATATCTATAAAAAAAAATGACAGATAAGTAAGTCTAAATTTTCAACACTTAATTCCACATATATGTACCTTCGCTGTACATATATGTTCGGGTTACGTAGATGTGGAGTTAGGTATAGTAAAGCTACACTTGGAACATCAACAGCCTGCCTCAAGTGAGCAGTGCTTCTCATACATAACTTGACATCATATAGGCAGGATTTTAAGTATACTGTTTTACAGGGGAAAAAAAACAACTCCAGATTTTGTGAATCAGGCATGAGGGCACTCTCTATAAAACGATGGGGCATATTCTCAAGGACTTATCGCGATTTATCGGCACTTTAGTGCCGCAAAAGTGGCGATAGATTTATCGCCCTATTCTCAAGCTGGTGCAAACTGCCAATATCGCCAGTTTTCCAGCGATAGCTTCCGCAAAAAACATTGCCACGGATGAGAGCGACAACTAACGCTAATGATATGCAGAATAGGCGTTCCCGTGCAAAAACACACGAAAATACCACTTCGCGATATTCTCAACGACCAGCCAGATCTGCGATGCGATCCACGATAAGGCGCGTTAGCAGCAGGGATTTAACACCTGCCTTTTACTGGTGTAAAGCAGGATGACAACCTGCAGTATGAAAGGGAGCCCAGACCAGAGACACATCTGAAGACCAACACATGTCATGGAGCTACTGATCATGCAGCTCGGAGACCCAAGAGGTCCAAAACACACACCGCCACCACCCCAGGCCACCCCCCTGCCCTCCCCCCCCCTCGGACTACCACCGAGGCAGCGCAGAACAAGACAGCTGACCTTCCGAAAACGGCATGGCCCCTCAGCTACACAATTGCAGAATGTGGGGAGAGGTGGGAACCAAGTATGTGTGAAGGAGGCAAGTCACCCATGAATAAGAATGTACACAATGCCAAGTGTGGCGGTGATGTGCTGGACAGACTTCAGTATGCAGAGCACAGACATATCCATGTGGACATATACAGCTGGTGTTTGTAGTGTTGTGGACAGTGGACGCCATCATGTTACCTCAGGCAGTGGGGAAGACCTCGGTCATGTAGCTGTGTCGTCCCCCCCTGTAAGCGTAAGCGGAGTGGGCTTGTCCGGCGTATGCCAGTCCAGCGTAGGAGTGTGAATAAATAGGCCGGGGCTCTGGGCGTGGTTCACTTCCGGGATGGCCAACGCGTCTGCCAGGGCGGCGCCCCTCACCCTGCCACGAGTCCGCCGCCGTGACCGCCAGCCTCCTCAGCCGATCGCTGGCTTCCGCGACACAGGCCCCCAGCGCACCCAGCGGCACAGCACCGCGGAGTTATGTGTGTGTTGACTACTGTCTTCGGCCTACACTGCGGTCAGCAGGTCCCCCAATTCAAATTGAGTCTTGATTTATTGATGGCGCAGTCCAGTAGGCAACAGACATTGCTTCCAGTGCGGCCCGCCCGGACGACGCATCATCGCAGGCTGCGCACCCGCTGAGCGCTTCAGGTGCCACTAACTCTGTGCAGCTCAAGTTAACGCCACGTGACTGTGGGCCCTTGCTGACCGCTGCCTCCAGCCTACACTGCGGTCAGCAGGTCCCCCAATTCAAATTGAGTCTTGATTTATTGATGGTGCAGTCCAGTAGGCAACCGAGATTGCTTCCAGTGCGGCCCGCCCGGACGACGCATCATCGCAGGCTGCGCACCCGCTGAGCGCTTCAGTTGCCACTAACTCAGTGCACCACAAGTCATGGACCCTTTATGTTTGAATCTTGTGTGTGTGATTCCAGATCTGGTGCCCCTACCTCAGTGCACTGCAAGTCATGGACCCTTTATGATTGAATCTGTGTGTGTGATCCGATGATCACTGTGCCAGTTGTTGCCAGCACCAACCACTCCCTGAGGGCTGGCTTACACTCACCCCACACCCATCCAGCACAGGCGTCACTGGACATGTGACCCTGGTAATAAAAAGGGGCCGGGCGCACGTGCCCATAGACAGTTCCACTATCTATCTAAGTGTGTCCGTGTGGTCATTATGTATGCATGATGGCCCCGGGCCCTACCACATTACATTGTGCTGTGGACAGCGGACGCAACCATGTCACCTCAGGCAGTGGGTAAGACCTTGGACACGTAGCTTTGTCATCCCCCCCTGTAAGCGTAAGCGGAGTGGGCTGGGCCGGTGTACGCCAGTCCAGCGTAGGGGTGTGAAGAATTTGCCCGGGGCTCTGGGCGTGGTTCAGTTCTGGCCTGGACAAGGAAGTAACAAATGCGTGTGTCTCTGTTGTAGTGTCGGCGCCACCCGGCCCGCAATCGACAATGTTGCAATGTAGCATGCACCCGGAGGGCGGGCTCACACGAACGGAGAAATGAAGGAGCGCAAGACCGCTCGGGGTCTTGGCTCATACATGCCAAGTGTTGTGTGTATCTTTATTGCCGCAGCATGAGCCAAATGCCTAGCCTTAATCGCAGCGCGAGTTCAGCCAGGCATGAACTCTACATCTGTGTCCGCCCTATCCTTACCATAGGCCTACACTCACGTGGCCGCCCACCTTCAACGCTCAACATCACAGTGTCGTTGTCAGGCTTGTGGACATGCGCAGACAGGCATGACAATGGTGTGCCGTAGGAGTGCAAGTGATGCAACCGCGCAGCGCACACAAGTAAATAGGCTCGGGGGGAGGGAGGAGCAGCTGTGAGGCAACGTAACACACAGTGATGCCGCTCATTTGCCACATGCAAGACATGTCAAACATGAATCCCAAAGTCGCACACATCCCACCCCACCCCCAACAAGCCACATCACATATCCTGAATGCAAGCAGATGACAAACTAACATTAGGGATGAAAGCTCCTTTGTCTGAGCTATCAGGCGGAAGCACATCTGCACCCCCGACCTCGGAATTGCATGTGCCCGGCACCCCCTGACAGATACTATAGCAGCTGATGATGACTCCCAAACTACGCACAGCCCGACGAAAGACCAACGTATACACACCCCACACACAGAAGTCCTTGCTCGAAGTTATCTTGCATGGAATGACCTTCACACTTACTCCCACACCATCCCAGGCGTACAACCGTTGCACACTAAAATAACTCATTGATCCAAGCTGTGGCATTTCATCCACAGAACTGGCGCAGGTCAGGACAGTGCCGCTTCAACCAGAGCCACTAACGCAATGGCAGAACATCCCGGACACATGCACAACCCCTGTCACGTGGAACTGTACCGTGCACGTATGCTGCATTTACTGGGGGCACTGCCATTGGCAGAGCTGCGGATCAGTTACCGGCTAAGCTTCCGCCTTGCCAACGTCACCTGCGTTCAGCCTGTGTTGCATTGTCGATCGTGCATATTCGAGTGGTCCATGGATGTCTGCCTCCTATCCAACAGGACGGTGGCTGAACTGGATTTTGACATGTGTGTGCGCCCCCTGTTGACCCACGACCAGGAGTGTCACCGTGATACCCGTTTATGGGATGCCTTGATACTTGGCACACATGCTGGCAGCTGGACCTGGGAGATTGCACAACTCCTCGTGTGCAGTGACCACATTGAACCGCTCCCCTATTGGGCTGTAGTGCTAATTGGTGAAAGGGGGTGGACGCAGCACATCTGTCCGGACCTGCTAATGCATTGCCTCGCCGTCCTGTTTGATGAAGTCGACAACGACCTCATGTTGGAAATGATAGCCTACGAAGCTGCAATCGCTTTCATGGACGAGTAACTACGCACCTGCAGCCACAACAGATTGGAACCCATTGCACATGTCCCAACACCTTGTTGCATCTTGGAGATCTGGTAACATATCCCACGACAACAGTGGACATGGCTGCATTCGCCTGGACTCCGAATACATGAGCGGACAACAACGCGGGTTAACACACACCTGTGAAAGGTGAGACACTCCCCCGGAGTGGACAGCGGTGCTTGGCAACGTTCCTCATTCTGACATACTGCTGCATTGGTCTGCATGTTGTGGCACTTATGTTGCCCGTACTGACACGCATATGCTAATAAAGTCTACGCACCTTCACTTGTATTCAACTGTGATGAGTGTTGATTTGAATGACAATGTGTGTCTCACTGCCTATCTGGGTCACGGCCATACATGCGCATTGATAGCATTACCCAGGGAGTACCTTTTTGTGGAATCACTGTCCCTACATTCATCCATACTTTCATACTTGATTGCTCATAGCCATGACACATCTGTGTGAATTAGAATGTTTTATTCGCATTCAGTGGAGTGTTGAAGCTGGACCAGTACAGGGCCATGCAAACCCCACTTTACATTGTTGCCCCGTGGAGGGCCAGCCAGAGTCCTTTAGGGATTGACAAGTTCATTGGAAGAGGAAGACTTCAGTCCGCAGTGTGATTGCTGTGTCATTGGTAACCAAACAAAATATGGCAGTCCATGTCGAGGTCCAAGGTGAGTGTCGCTGAGCGTATCGGGGGACAGTGGAAGGTGTTATTCCAGGGCATGATGCAGAGGGCAGAACCAAGCTGAAACAGGCCATATGGCGGAGATGAATGCTACCACTTCATTCTTACCACAAAGCCAGATTCATCATCATCTTCGTCCTCTGATGTGTCAGGTGCCTCACATGTGGGTGGTGGTGTTTAGTCTGCTTCACTGTGTGGCACTGACACATCAGGGGCCGGAGGTGGAATGTCTGCCGCACTGTGTGGCACTGACACTTCAGGGGGCGGAGATGTGGATGGAGTAGTAACAGCAGCTGCATTCATCCGTGCCAGGCCTTGTGGCGGCAATGCCATGACGAGGATCTGCAGGGCATGGAAGATCACAGCTACATCTTGCTGGTGTGCAGCCGTGGCAAACATTCTTACCGCCTGCATCCGCTCCAAGCTCTCCATCATTCTCCTTGTGTCCCAACTCCCAGCTGACATCGCTGGAGCCACTCTGACTAGACAGTTGTTCTTGGCTCAGAGTCATGACTCCAGCGATGTCAGCCATGGATTGTTGGTGAGCATGGAGCGGACAGTGGGTGTCCGTTAGGGACTGTAAGTCATCCCTGATGGGACTTAGACACCCACGTATGGCATCTAGTTTGGCTGCCATGAGGTCGAACCCCACCCGCAGCTGATCAGCCATCTTCTCCTGGCACCCTAACACACGGCGTTGGAATGCCATGTGTTGGTCGTGGGGTCCTGGGAGACAGCCGTGGTGGTGGGTGCTTCCTGCTGTGTGGTCTGTGCAGGGGGTGGGGTCTCCTCGATGCAGCTGGGCTGCCCTGCTCCTGGAGGTGGGGTGCCGAAGCTGTCCATGAGCTGTTGGAGGGCATCGGTGTCGATGTTGGGGAGGTCCTCTTCATCATCAGTGCTGAGTTGTTGAGTCTGCTCTGCAGGAGATGTTGATTCTCCCTCTGCAATGTGAAGGAGAGATGCAGATTGACATTGTGTTCACATGTATGTTCACGCATTGTACAAGTTTACTAACAGACTGCATGACAATGTACATTGTGACTGTTTGTGAGGAGATGCCTATTTGATGCGGGAAAGTTGACATTTCTACACCAGGGATGTGAGGTTGTACTTGTACATTGTCATCTCACAGTTTCCTGCTATGCCAAATGCGAATGGCCATTTTCTACACACAAGCGGCAGCAGTTGTGTCCTCTGTTATGTTGTGAAAGTGTTGCAGTTTGTACCACATTGTTGTCAATGTTGAGGTGCTCTGATTCTTATGTGTGTGTGCTGCATTGTGGGTGTGTTGCCCCTTCAGCTCTGATTTGGCTGGCCCTTATCCCTTTCAGGCGGTGTGCCTTTCACTTCTGTGCTTCTACAGTGCTGAGATGTTGCAGACTTGGGTAAATTGGGCTCTTGGTCATTGTGTCCATCTCCCCCCGTCCCCCCAGTCCCTGGTCATTACTCAACCTGTTGCTGTTTGCTCAGGTCATGTTGTGCAGTGTCCGGTCCCCCAACTCCTGCCACAGTCTCCCCAATGATGACTAGGGTCACCATTTCCTCCATCTCATCCAGCTCCTGGTGTGTCGCTGGACTCCCACCTCCAGTCTGCATTGCTGCTTTCAGGTTGGCTGCGAGTTTCAGCTTGGTTTTGCGCTTCACATCAGTCCAGCGCTTCTTGCAGTCGTCCACTTCCCTTCTCTTCACTCCGACTGCATTCACCTTGGCCAAGATGGACTGCCATATTGTATTTTTAGTTGCCAATGACACAGTGGAGGTGATGAACAGTTGGTGGTGGTGTTCTATAACCTCTGTAATGACGATCTGGTTTTCCTGTGTACTGAAACGCGGGTTCCTCTTCTTCTTCTCCTTGCCCTTCCCTGACCCCGAGGTCCCAGGCTGGTCCTCCGTGGCGCTTGTGGGGTTCTGGTTGTCCTCTGTACTTGCTCCGGCTACCTCCATGGTGCTTCGCAGTTGTTTGTGTTTTGTTTGTGTTTTTTGTTGCCGCTTTTATAGTGGTTTTTCCCGCCTGACTTGTGGGACTTGCAGGCCTGGCACTGCTTATCGCTGGATTTTTTATCGCAGCTGGGCCCATCGCAACTTTTTTCACGTTCGGGTTTAGATTTTTATCGCCGTCCCGGTAATTTTATCGCGGACATTTGACGCGTTATCGGGAAACTATCGCATGTTACCGCCGTGTTGAGAATACGACGTTAACACGGAGTTATTTTCCCGCAATAGACGGCGATATGAAAAATTGGGTTAACCTATTTTGGCGATCATTATCGCACGTTCTTGAGAATATCCCCCGATGACTTCTTCACAGCTGCGTTCAGTTAAATATGCAAACATCTTTTTTGATTCAGGGTGAATGTGTCTGATTGTTTTCACCCTTTGCTGAATTTGTGTCACTGTGCAAGTGTTGCTGGCAGTCAGTTTAGCTCCTTGAGCGACAATTTGAATGCTTGTCAGTGAATACACATTTTACACATGTGGATATTAACCTATCAGTGTGTCCTACTAATAACTATTATAATAATGATAATCCTGTGCTCGTAAAGCCCTCTGGTCTGTAACTGTCCCGTCTCTTGCACTGTCCTTGCTCCCTTTACACAACTCACTGCTACTCCACATAATGAAATTGAAGAGATATTGTGCATTGGGCGTGGCTAGGATATTTCTGAGTTAGTTGTGTTGTCTGACTGAGCTATCTTGCTAGAATTGGAGCCTGTGAACTGTAAGTTACACACAGATCTCTGCTGCAGGTGCATTGACCCGCTGCTCTATCAGTGATGAGTGTTCACCGTCTGTCCCTTGCACCCACAGCCTCCCAGCAGGGCCGCTCCTGCTTCTTCAACGGCAGCGTCTACCTACACGAAGAGCACTTCCAGATCGCCTGTCACAGCTCCTGTGTCTGCCGGGACGGGGCGCTGGGTTGCGTTCCCCTCTGCCCGCTCACCATGCCTGTCATCGTGCCTGGCTGCAGCGACGTGCGGCAGGTGGAAGGTACGCACGCGCGACGTCCTCATGCACGCAGTGCCGCACAGAGGGGCATATTTACAAGCCCCTATTGCCACCAGAGCGTCATTTTTTTTGACACTCCGGTGGCATAGCGGCATTCCCCATATTTACAAGGTGGCGCTAAGCCACTTACCGTGGCTTAACGCCACCTTGTGCAGTGAGTGTTGCGGTGGGCATTCTACCACAACATGCATTGCATTTTGATGCTGCCCCATATTTGCAGGGCTGGGGCAGCGCCAAAAACTAAGGCCAGGTAAAACCTGGTCTTAGAATGGCAATATGAGGAGAAATTATAATTTCTCCTTGATTTTTGCTCTTTCTATGTGTGCTGCATTCTGCAGCACACATAGAAAAAACAAATCGCCATTATTGATTGTTTATGTGCAAGAAGGTGTCCCTTCTTTCACATACACAATCGTCCCTGCAGCGCAGGCACCCTTGCAACATGGCGGCAGGGTGCCTGGGCTGGTGCTAGGCAGCTTTTTTAGCACCAGCGCTAGCGGAAACACAGGGGTGCGCCGTATTTTTGTGAATACGGCACATCCCTGCGTTTTAAAAATGTCGGAGCATGGCATTGCCAAATTTGGCGTAACAATGCACTCCAAAACATTTTTGTAAATATGCCTCAGAGATCGACATTCCTGCCAGTGTTAGGGCTTAGAGGCTGTCCGCCATACATTGTTGATTTTTTAGTTCTAAGCCTTTATTCCTCCTTTCGAGAGGCCAGTTGGGGAGAATAAGATGTTTATGGAATCTGATAAAAAGCAATAACCAGGGCCAGTGGAAGTATGCGACAGGGGAGGCACAAACTATGTGCCAGGGTTTTACTAAATTATGTGCCTAGAAAAGGCATACTATGAGGCATAATACTGCCCGTTTTCTACTATTATTACCCCATTATTTTGTTAGAAATATTAAAACTATCTGGGCAAAGGTTTCACCTCATTAGTACCTCAAAGCAATAAGCAACCGAAAGGCGATCAGTCAACCTTTGTGAAGGGCCTTCCACTGCGCGGCAACACGTTTCACTCTGTTTTTAGTAACTTTTGAACCGTTAGAGCTAGAAACATATGTTTTTGTTAAAATCTCCAGATTATGCAGCAAACGATGGATTATGTCACAAATGTGGTAAATCCATAATTATGCGGAAAATGCTGCAGACGCATTTGCTCATAATTCCAGTGGCCCTGCCGATACCCCAGGGATCAGTATTTATGGGGTCCAACAAGTTTGGATAGTTTTTCCTATCCGGACCGGGAGTATGACATGCTCCAAAATCCAAATATACCTGTATTTACTGGACATGTCCCCCCCAGTAAATTTCAACGGATTTGACCTGCTGAAATACACCAGGGTAAAATTGCAGGAGTGCGTCAATTACCACTGCACTTGTGATTACAGTACCTTGTGCAAACCTATTTGTGCAAGAATCCGAAAAAACGTGTCTCATAATGAGGACAGACCTCATATTTTTATTTTTAAAAATATCCCAGTCTCAGATATGCGAATTGGTATTGGAAAGTGTTGAACTAAGGTGCGCAAAATAATTGGTGAATTGTCCCACTCTGAGGAGGGCGGGATATCGGGGACAGATTCCAGCAGATGCCCCTGGGGCAGGCTGCTCAGTGTCGGGGGAGCAGTGAAAAGCACATTTTGTGGGCAAGCACCAAGACAAAACCGATGAAGACGCAAAACAGTTTATTAAAAGCCAAGATTCATAACTTGGTAAACAAAGTTAGAAAAAAAATTACTCTTGTAACTTTTCTTTCTGGAATTATTTTCAGCAGAAGTTAAGCGTTAAATCTTTAAAGATAGAAAATGCTACATTGCCAGCGAACTGCGGTTTGATTTCAATCTGTATCCTAATAAATAAACAGAACAAATCTAAGGGTGGGGGGCAAACTCCGCTCCGCCAGCTGAGTTAGCGAAGCTTTGCCCAGTCCGTGCTCTGCTTGGAGCTCAGAGTTCACAAAACTCCGCCTACCGCCGGCGAAGTGGAGTTTCCCGTCTCACTTGCCGCTCACCCAGTTTTGTGCACTCTGAATTTTATGCCCTCTCTGCCTGTTTACATGCGGCAGAATGCACCGTGTAGCACCAACCCCCTTTGACCCTGACTCTGAAGACACGCCTGCGTTGTCTGGACTCTGGCGAGTCTCCTCCCTCCCGGAAGTCCCTTGCTGTACGGTAGTAAGCCGGAGGGGGCTGTTATGTTTGCCGGTGGAGCCCTGGTAGGTGTAAGGACTCTGGTTGGGGGCAACTCGTTACAGGCCTATCAATAATCACATGGAGCCAGGTTGTGTGGTCTTTTGGCTACCGCGTACGCGCGTCCACTGACGTCACGTGCGCGGTAGTCGCTTTATTAAATGGGCATCACGTGATCTGGACCATACTATCTGGCCCAGTCATGGCGGGGGTGGGACTCTAGACTCCCCTCCTTCATACTCCACATCGGGGCACCCTGCGGGTCGCATCCGTTACTTCACGGGTGCGACATAACATTCCTCCCCAAAATAAAAGTTCAAAAACAACAATACTCCAGTTAACCATGTGGGGGCTGGACCCCAATCATAATGTTCAATACACAAGGAACAGTCTTACGTGAAGTAGTCCTTCAGCTTGCGGGTCGGCTCAGGGTTGCATCAGAGCTGATACTGGGAGCTTCCACGCCCGCTGGACTCTCCATCCGCCTCTTCACTCAAGACCATGCGTGGGGCTCCCCCGGGGCTCTCGGGCACCTCTGCATTTCTGGACGTGCTGGTGACATTGTCCATCAACAGGCTAGGGTCCGCACCGTCAGGTCGTCGAGCAGAATCGCCAGCTTCCTCCAATAGATCAGACGCTGGCTGAGCGTCTTCAGATGATCGGTGCACCCTCACAGCTCCACTGTCCGTGAATGCACTCTCAGAGGTGTAAAACTTTTTGAAGAGTGATATGTTGCGTGTTACGATCTCACCACCTCTCCGGGCCATCACCCGCGTGCCTTGCACCCTCACAACAGTCCACGGACGTCTTTCATATGGGAGACTGAACTTGCTGCTAGCCAGGCGGTTCTTTAGTAAGACTTTATCTCCCCGTTCCAGATGCACCTGTTGAGCTCCTCTGCGCTGGCTGACTTGAGCATGCACCCGTCGTCTCTGCTCGTCTATCCGGTGGTCATCAGGGGGTGCGGGACGCCACTGGGGGTGATGCGGGATAGAGTCGGTGACAACTCGCCCCATCGACAGATTCCCTGGGGCTAGACCAGTCGTGGTATGAGGAGTCTGCCTGTAGTTCCGCAAGAACGTAAATAAAGCTAGTTCCAGGTGCTGATGGCGCTCGTGGGCTATGCGAATTATCTTGTTTAAGGTTCGCATGAATCGCTCTATCTCCCCGTAAGCCTGAGGCCAGCGAGTGGTGATCCGCCGGTGTTTGATGCCCAGGGAGGTCAGGTAAGTAGCTATCTCTTGTCCTTGGAAAGGCGGTCCATTGTCAGTTTTTAGTTCTTGGAAGATGCCATGAGTTGCTATCACTTTCTCCAGCTTCGGAATTATTTCGGCAGCACTCAGCGTGTTGACAATCTCGATTTCCGGGTATTTGGAGTAGTCATCCATGGCCACAAAGGTATGTCTCCCGTCCGGCAGACTTCCAAAATCGGGGCTGACACTCGCCCATGGGCATGGGGGCCTTGGCTCCGTGATCACGGGCGCGGGCTTAGGAGCTTCTCCAGTCGCCTGGCACCAGTGGCACTCTCGAACGGCGGCTTCCACGAGCTCATCCATGAGGGGGAACCATACTTTTGTGCGTAGCCGTGACTTGGTTTTGGCCATTCCTTGGTGCCCGCTGTGGGCGAGTTGTATCACTCTGGCAGTCAGCGAGGAGGGGATCACCAGCCGGTGTCCCCGCATGAGACATCCTGTGGTGTCTTCCGTTAGTTCCTCACGGATGTGATCTAGGCTTTCCAAGATTCGTCGAGACTCCCCCGTGAGTATTTTCCATTCTTCTCTGGCTCGGTGCCAGTTTCCATGCTTTACCGCTTGTTTGGCTCTTTGTAGGCACTCATCTTTGTCGGTTTCATCCTTCAGGCTGGCCATGGATAGAGGAATAGGGCATGATCTCTCGGTGATGCATCGTACGTACTCCTCCGTGTCTGCGGCGTCTTCCTCCTCTTGGGCAGTCGCCTCTCTTGGATGTCGAGACAGATAGTCTGCTGGATTGCGGCTTCCTGGCTGGTATTCAACTCGACAGTTGTAGTTCTGTAGCTGCAACATCCACTTTTCTATCCGAGGAGGAGGTTTCGACGAGGTGCCAGAAAAGAGAGAGAAGCGGTTTGTGGTCGGTGGCCACCACAAATGGCTTGCCATATACGTAGAGGTGAAAGTGGCGACACCCCCAGTGAATGGCAATAGCCTCCTTTTCAATCTGGGAGTACCTCTGCTCGGTGTCAGTGAGCGAGCAGCTGGCAAAGGCCACTGGAGCCCAGTCCTCTTCGGCATTGTAGCGTTGCATTAGCACGGCGCCCAGTCCCTTCGGACCTGCATCTACCGCGACCAGCGTCATTTTCTGTGGGTCGAAGAACGCCAGAGTGGTGGCGGCTGACAAAGCGTCTTTGATGTCCTGGAATGCTTTGGTCTGTGCTTCACCCCACACCCATGGGACTGAGTCCTTGGTGAGATCTCTCAAGGGTTGAGTGAGGGTCGTGAGGTCTCGGATGAAGCGCCCGCAATAATTCACCATGCCGAGAAAGCTGCAGACTTCGGTGACGTTGGCTGGGGCTGGCGCGTTCTTGATGTCGCGGACCTTGTCAGGGTCCGGATTCACCCCTTCTGCCGAGAAGGTGTATCCAAAGAACTGCAGCTTGTTTTTGAGAAACTCACATTTTTCTCGGTGTAATGTGAGTCCAGCGTCTCTGATTCTCTGAAGGACTTGCACCAGGCGGGAGTTGTGCTCAGAGATGGATTTGGCATGTACCATGATATCATCACTCACGTTGATGACTCCGGGAATGTCCATGATTAACTCGTGGATGACATTCTGGAACACTTCTGCTGCGCTAGACACTCCGAAACTCAAGCGTGTGTATCTGCGGAGCCCGACATGAGTGGAGAATGTCGTGATGTTCCTGGAGGCTTGACCTAGTACAAGCTGGTGGTACCCGGACCGCAGTTCGAGCTTCGAAAACCAGCACGCCCCAGCCATTTCTCCGATCAAATCATCAATGGTCGGGGTGATGTGTCGCTCTCTTTTGATGGCTGCATTCAGCAATCTCATGTCGACACATATTCTGACGGCTCCCGGTTGCTTGGGTTTGCGGGTGACGACTATTGGGGAGACCCATGGTGTGGGTCCCGTCACTTTCTTGATTATGCCAGCCTGTTCCAGCTTGATCAGCTCTTGTTCCACCAGTGGGCGTAGGTGAAAAGCCACACGTCGGTGCCGCAGGGCCACAGGTTGCACCGTGGGGTCAATGTGGAGATGTATTTCTTTTCCTTTGTATCTTCCGATTCCCTCAAATACCGACGCAAACTCCGTGAGTATGTGCTGAACCGATTCCTGATGAATCCCAAATGCGAAGGTCACTATGCCTAGGTCTTCCGCTGCTCGACATCCCAGAAGCATGCCTTGTCCCTCTTCCGTGACGTACACCATGGTGGTGACCGACCTGTCCTCATGTGTCACCGTCGTCTTGAATTTGCCTCTCATCTCCAGTGGCCGGCCCTGCCCGTAGGCGAAGACCGTGATCTTCGTAGGTTGTAGGGCAGGTGCCGGGTGCATGGTTTCGTAGAGAGTGGCCGACATGAGACTTATCGTAGCCCCCTAATTTCCTCCGTCTCATCCCTGAAGCCACACGTGGATGCTAGGTTTTTGAGCCGGGCATGGAATGTGTCCAACGATTCATCGGGCAGTTGTCTGGCCTGGCGGAAGATGAACCGTTCGTAATCCTGGTTGGCCATTGGTTCGAAATAGCCTGTGAGGGCATTAATGAGGGTGTGGTGAGTTTTGGGCGTCGCTTCTGCGAGCGTTTTCGTGATGCGATGAATGTTTTTACCCCCTAGGTGAAGTAACATGGCTCGCTTCTGGTCCTTGTAGACTTTCGTGGCCTCAAAGTAAATAATGAGGCTTTCTACCCACTCCTTCCATTTTGGGGCTTGTGCAGATGGGGGCCCCTCTACCACAAAGGGCTCTATCGGTGGAACGGTGGACATAATGGGCCCCTGGAGGGCAGCGCGCTGCAAGAATACAGGGATCTGTGCCAGTTGTCACTCACTGTGGGCCAGGTGCACTGCCACGCGGTGAAAATGGGAGGGGCAGCCTTGTGCAGTCAGTGTCAGGCACAGCCGGACCCCAGCGCAGCCGTGGCACGTTCGTGCAGGCCTCACGATGGCCGTAGATGCCTGGTAAGTCCTCAGGAGGCAAATGCGCATGCGCGCCACCCACAGCCATGTGCGTGCGTGGAGCGAGATTCGAGCTCCGATGGCAGCTTTTCGTGATCTAACGTCGCCAAGGAGACCGGCGCGCAGACCGTGCAGGCGTCGCTGACCTGTGTGAGGGGTCTGGCAGCTGAAGACAGGATCCCTGGGGCACGAGCACCGCGGGGCTTGGGATCTCCACACGCGGCCGCCCCAACGCAGGAATACACACGGCGGGGACACGCCCACCCTTGTCGCCAGTGTTATGTTTGCCGGTGGAGCCCTGGTAGGTGTAAGGACTCCGGTTGGGGGCAACTCGTTACAGGCCTATCAATAATCACACGGAGCCAGGTTGTGTGGTCTTTTGGCTGCCGCGTACGCGCGTCCACTGACGTCACGTGCGCGGTAGTCGCTTTATTAAATGGGCATCACGTGATCTGGACCATACTATCTGGCCCAGTCATGGCGGGGGTGGGACTCTAGACTCCCCTCCTTCATACTCCACATCGGGGCACCCTGCGGGTCGCATCCGTTACTTGGGTGCGACATAACAGGGGCCTGGATGTTGTCGTACCCCCTTAGGGGGTGTAACCTGTCTTCGGGCTCCCAGTGGTGCAAGACTCTCACCACAGTACAGTGATATGGAGCTGCAGGCAGGCCAAGGCAGTGCTTAATTTGAGCCAGTGCTTTCCTGTGCTGAGCACCAGCACTTAATTGGTTTCCGGTGCTCGGCACCGGCACCAAATTGTCAACACCACACTTAGGGCAGTCTGCCACATGGTGGTGCTGCTCATGTAATTTAGAGATGAGCAGTATAACAGTTGTTTAGGAAAACAATATACATAAAAAAATTGCTATAACCTGCCTCCCCAGCCATTCCTTTAGCTTTGGGGACCTGGAATAATCTGAACTGTTGCACTTACATGTGACAGAGATGGTTAGTAGTTGTTTTGGCAGCAATGACAAGGGTGATGGGTGGTGCAAGCTGCAGTGGCCTCCCGGTCAGAGCCCTGGCACTTAATATTTTACAAATTAAGCACTGGGCCAAGGTAATCCAGAGGCTGGCAGCAGATGGCAACCTTGAGGAGCTGCAGCCCAGGGAGAAGGTCTTCGAGCCACTCCACTGCCCAGACTGATTCCCGGACCTAACAAGTTGGTCATATTGGTTTCTTAGGAGTTTCAAAGTCTGCAGAGTGAGGGAATGGCATGCCTGAAGAGATCGGACTGTACAATGGGAAAGCAGAATATTTAACTTTATAAGATCTGCAAGAGTCTTCCCAAAACATTTTCAACTATTATTGACTTTTGTTAATTGTTTGTCAGTTGTTGTTGCAGATTTTCGAGATAAAGATGCACTTAAAAGCCATTACGTGGGGGAGTCTTACAAGAAGTGGGGGAGTCTTACTACCTTGCAAATTGGGAGGGGTGTGGGTGAGTCCCATGTGGAGCCACACCCATGCCTTTGGCTCGATTTCGAGCTTTCCCCACCCATGCGTTCTTCCGTCCTTTTCCAGTGATGGGCCCGTTGATGTGAAGGGATGTAGGGAGGGACGTCAGGTTTCCCACGCCAGAGCATGTGGGCTCGACCGCTTTTGTTCAAAAGTAGGGCGGAGCGGAACTCCGCGGATTTCTACTGAGTTTTTAAGTAACTCTGTGAATTCCGCGCAGTGCAACTCCGCGAGCTCTGCCCACCTAGAAACAAAACCCGATCTTTTAGTCCTAATCACAAATATCTGCATTATACCATCGTCCTGCGTGGGAACATATACAAGTATTGGGCCCAACCCGAATATCTGAATTACATTCGAACTTCCACTGAATATCTGCTTGAAACCAGTATTCAGTGGGCCCTGCTGGTGTTATGCGATTCGGCGGCTGCAGCGTTTTCCTCATAATTATGGGTTTGTTGGATTTGTCACATAATCCATCATCCATTGCATACTATGTAGATTTTTTTTAAAAATTGTATTTGAAACTGGTCCGAAGTTACGTAAAGCATTGCGACATGTGTTGCAGCGGCATAGAAGGCCCTTTGCAATGGTTTGTTGGTCTCCTTTCAGTTGCTTATTGCTATATTTGGGTGTTAAACTGGTACTATTGAGGGAATAACTTTGCAGAGACAGTGTTAACCTGTGTAAAAACAATAAATATGTTCCACATTACACCACATAAATTGCCGTTCCTTGCCGTTTAATTTAATCAACCCTGGCACACAATTCCAGTGACCCTGACTATGCAAAGCTACAGTGAACTATTCCACTATCATACTGTAGCTGACCACTAGATGGCACTGCATCCACATAGGAGACAAACAGTGGCCAGGCCCCTGTGGCTGAGAAGGAGACTGTCGGATCCTGCAGGAAGAATTTATCCAGTGTCATACTGTGTCTGCCCAGTAGGTGTCACTGTCTCCATAGACAATGCAGGCAGAAGATGGACCTCTGTGACTGAGAAGCAGACAGAAGGACCCTGCAGGAACTGATCCAATACTGTCATACTGTACCATAGTACCTGTAGACATGGTAGGACAGGAGTGGTACCCGCGGCTGAAGGGCGGACTGCAAGCCGTTGAAGGGCCAGGTGGAATTACCTCAATGCTAGAGACAGATCGAAGATGCCCGCCTTTGGCTGAAAGAGAAACTACAGCCCCTTATTTAATGGCATAAAGTATAACTGGCCACTAGGTGGCACTGCTCTTCCAAACAAATAGACACTGTCATGCCTTCAGAGCCTAGGGTAGACTCCTCCAACAGATCTATACAGTGACTGGGCACTAGGTGTCCGACAGAGGAACCGAAGCTGTACTGACCCCTGTGGCTGATAGTTGCCTCAAGACTAGACAGACAGGTGACTGACTGCCCTGCACTAGAAGCATTACAGAAAGCACCAGCCTATCTGGAAATCTCCCAGCTCCACGATAGGCTAGTCCACCTCTGATGCACTCCTCGGGTCCAAGGCCTTCAATCGCTGCCTGGTTACCCCTTGCCAACCTTTGGCCCCGTTCTCCCCTTCAGTGCCCGGGCAGTGCTGCAAGCGTTGGAGGTGCGTGGAGTCCAACCAGCTGGAGGACTGGCTGCACAGCTCGGACATGCAGAGACCTCCTGGGGGGAATGCCATCGGAGAGACACCCAGGAGGGCATGGGGAGCCGAGACCAGGACCACCTGGGACCATCATCACCCCGCTGAACCCTTCAGTACCAGAGCCATACTGGAAACAGAGGAGGGCCAGGCGCTGGTAGTTGAAGAGGAAGACCCGGATGGGAGCGGTGCAGGTGAGAGGTGCTGCGAGGTTGTGGGTCAGGAACCCTAAGTGCTGAATGTGGAGACTACCACTGGAATAGCAATAGCAGCTAAAGGTCAGGATTGAGGAGCATGGGTGTGTGGGTGTGTGTGTGTGTGTGTGTGTGTGTGTGTGCGTGTGTGTCCTGTAGCTTGTGTCAGCACATGTGTATGTCGTGGCCTGTGTATAGTAACTCCCATGATAGATCTGCAAATTATAATATTAAAAAAATACATTTATATTTTTTTCCACGTTGCCAGCACCCCCACAGCGTTTTGAAGCTCTAGAGCCCTCTTAAAAAATAACATTAAAAAAGTCACACTGGGGTAGGTCACCAGCAGCAGTGGGAGGGGAAGGAAAAGTGAGTGAAAATGTGTGGGGGTGGGATTTAAAATAAATGAGCAGGCCAGTCAAGGGCAGAGTATGTGGGAAAAAGTTAAAGGCGGAAGTAGGACAAGGGGGAAAATCTCCTCTGTACAGCATCCATTTCAGGACATCCTCATTCCTCAGTCCTCACCCCTGCTTCCCTTCCCTATTTCTTATGCATCATCCCTACTTCTCATCCATCATCTCTGCTTCTCATCCCTACTTCTCATCCAGTGGTGGCTGGTGACATTCGAAAGTGGTGGGCCGTAAAAATTTTTGTGGTGGAGCACACCGTGGCGATCCCTATTTCTCATCCATCATTCCTATTTCTCATTCCTCACCCCTGCTTCTCATCCTTACTTCTCACCCATCATCCCTACTTATCATCCATCATCCCTACTTCCCTTCCATCATCCCAACTTCTCACCCCTCATCCCTGCTTCTCAGCTCTGCTTTTCTTCCATCATCCCTACTTCTCTTCCATCATCCCTACTTCTCATCCATCATTCCTGCTTCTCATACCTGCTTCTCATCCCTCATCCCTACTTCTCATCCCTCATCCCTACTTCTCATCTCTCATTCCTGATTCTCACCCCTACTTCTCTTGCATCATCCCTACCTCTCTTGCATCATACCTCCTTCTCTTGCATCATCCCTCCTTCTCATCCATCATCCCTACTTCACTTCCATCATCCCTATTTCTCACCCCTACTTCTCATCCCTCATTCCTGCTTCTCATTTCTTCTTCTCCTCCATCATTCTTACTTCTCAACCCTCTTCCCTACTTCTATCCCATCATGCCTACTTCTCATCCATAATCCCTACGTATTACCCATCATCCTTTTTTCTCATCCCTACTTCTCATCCATTATCCCTACTTCTCACCCTTACTTCTCATCCATCCACCATCCCTACTTCTCATCCATCTTCCCTACTTGTCATCCCTACTCATCCTTCATCCCTACTTCTCAGTACTCATCCCTCAACCATACCAACACACTTTCAATGCTGTGAAACACCCCTTCACGCTGATTGGTTGGCAACACCCAATCAGAGTTAATAGAGAGGGCTGCAATATTTTGGCCTAGCTTCCAGTGGGTAGCTCACAAGCTACTGTTAGCTACCCAGCTGCCTAAAAATAGCTCTCCTAGCAGCCCAGTCTACAAAATTAGATGCTTTTGCTTGGTTTAATTACTATATGTATATCAAAAATTAAAAGCATGTATTTGAGACGAAAATGTGTGTTTTCATAGCTTATGAAGTGTTGTTTGGAGGAAAATGGTTAACATTCCAAAATATATTTAAAGCTTATAATTTAGTCATGAGTCATGGAGCATAGTAGAGACTTATTACTATTGTTAATACTATTATGTTGGCGTTAGGGCCATTGCAGCTATAACTGTTATATATCACCCACAGAGAGGCAGTCCACATGACAAAGCATTTTTTACATTACTGTTGCCAACCGTGCCTGGTGAACTTAGGGGATCACTGACGGTAATCTTGTATAGGTTGGACACTAATTTAATCGTGTCTGTTATCGTTGCTATTACAAACTAATAATACTAGCATATTAGCTGGTGATGATTTTCATTGAACATAAGTAGCTCTTATTACAGAACAGGTTGGAGACCACTGATTTCGCCACTGAAAAAAAACGCTTTCTCAGTGCACATGCTGGTTGAGGACAGGGGAGAGGAAATCCCAACTGGTGTTTGCTTTCAGTGAATCCAAGGCTGTAGAGCACTTTGTTTTATTTAGTTAAGTGTTTTTCTGTTTCCACAGGCCTCTATGGAAAGCTCTGGGCTGGGGAAGACAAGGGCTTCCCTCCTGGGCCATGAATCAACACTTGGAGAGAGGGCTTTACAGTTCATTCAGAAACCTTTTTAGTTTCAGTTTCACATGTAACACCTCTGTCCAGGCCTCCCTCATCCTGATTTCTACACAACTGAAGCTCAGCCCTAAAATCTGCAAACTGCAAAGAAAGACAACAAGCATTTTGAATGCAAAGGTCTCACATTTGCGAGAGCTTAAGCCAGTGGTTCCCAAACTTTTTCGACCTGCGGCTCCCTTGACCTGAGATGCAATCCTATCCACTCCACTACTGAGCCCCATGCAGTATCAACAACTGATTGGAGGGACAATGGGTTGTTGGAGAAGTGAACTGTCACTGCATTGTTATGTAGTGCTCTTTGAAGAGGTGTGTCTTTAGGACAGGTCATTCCTGAGCAGGGTTTGTGAGGCCCTGATAGATACAGGAATGTTATTTCAGACCCTCGGTGCATTGATAGAGAAGACTGCATCTGCTGTCTAGTTTTTTCTGTTTTTGCACATTATTGCCTCCAGTCTGATGACCCCAGTTAAACCCTTGTCTGGCTTGCTCCCTTTTCACTCTGTCCTCTTTAGGAGTGTGTTTTGTGGACATCTCCTGTCTGCTCCTTCCTAACTCCAGACTTTGCGTTCTCATGCATGCTGTCTGTCTCATGTCTTCTGTCTGTGTGTTCTTGCATCTTATCTCTGTCCTCATGCCCTCAGTCTGTTTTTGCCTACTGCCTGTGTGTCCTTGCCTCCTGACTATGTGTTCTGGCCTCCTGTGTGTGTCATCATGCCTTCTGACTGTGTGTGCATGCCCCCTGGGGAGGGCCTGGTACCTGCCAGGAGAGCTCAGGGCTCAGAGCTGAGGACTCCCATTGATGCACCGCAGGCTGCTCCTAGTTCCCAATAATGCACTCTCAGCATCTTTCTGGTCTCTGAGATGACGGGAGCATGCTGCCTGAGCCTCTCTCTCAGCTCCAAGATGACGATGACATCAGTGCTGTGCCAGTTCCTCCCTGGGCTCCCAGATGCGTCCCTCCCAGGTCTCTCCCACCACACACTGTCTTTACCACTGTTTTTCCTGTCACCTTGGTTTGGCCACATTTTTGGAATTCGATTCTTTTGGTTTAGGACTCCACGTTCTGTTTCATCAGTGACATTAGTTTATTTATGGGCATTTGTTCTGACCTTTGTCCTTTGTTTTTGGCACTTTAGTTTCTGACCTTTGAGTTTGAACTTCTGCTTCTAACCAATTCCATTTGCTTTTGGTCGCTTATGGAAATGTTAATTTATTTTTAGAGAAATAAGCATCAAAATAGTCACTTCTTCTTCTGGAATCTCAATGAACTCGAACATCAACCTTCATTGAATACTGCAGATGTCATGCCTCCCTTTTATGAATTTTGAACACTTCAGATAGCCTGTGTATTTAACCGCTTCCATGCGCGGCCGATTTTCGCCCTGTGCGAGGCGTTTCATTAAGCGGACGGGTTCATGACGAGCTCAGCTCGTCATGCGCACACGAGCACTGCGCAGCATGACGAGCTGAGCTCGTCATGAGCATGGAAGGGGATAACTTAGCATGAAACTTGTATTTGTGCATTAATTCATTTTTTTCAGGGATAACTGGAGGCAATTATGGCCTGAGCATCGTAAATAACTTGGCTTTGACATTTTAACTGCAAACTACGGATTGAAATGTTTTTCAGCTGAGGGAGTGAAACTAGAGCTCTGTGCTTTAGAAACACATGATTAACAGCCAAATTCATGTACATTCCCAAACTGTGTGCTTGGTGTGCGGCGCACCAGACTAGCTTTGACGGCGCACTGGGGTGCCGCGGCGCACAGATTGGGAACCACTGGCTTAAGCTATTGGCATTGTAAATGAAAATGCCTTTTATTTATCTGTTTTGCTAATTAACATAAATAAAAGGCATTGTCATTTACAATGCCAATAGTTCAAACTCTTGTAAATGCGAGACCTGTTCAAAGAAGCGGCTGCCATTGTCCTAGGCTGCTTGGAAAGTGAAAGCGCGCATGGCGCGCTGAATGTTGCAGGAAAGCATGTCGTGCCTGCAGTAGGAGAAACTCATTAAAGAAAATAGTGCTGACAGACTACAATGCCAATAGCTCAAACTCTTGCAAATGCGAGACATATTCAAAGAAGCGGCTGCCATTGTCCTGGGCTGCTCGGAAAGTGAAAGCGCGCATGGCGCGCTGAATGTTGCAGGAAAGCATGTCGTGCCTGCAGTAGGAGAAACTCATTAACCCCTTGACCGCGATCGGAATTCCGCTCGTGTGCTGGACATTCCGATCGCGGGTGGGGTCGTGACGAGCTCAGCTCGTCATGCGCACAGCGCTACCGCGCAGCATGACGAGCTGAGCTCGTCATGAGCACGGAAGGGGTTAAAGAAAATAGTGCTGACAGACTAAACAAGCATTTGCAATGCAATAGGTCTCGCATTTGCGAGAGTTTGAGCTATTTTTATTGTAAATGACATTGCCTTTTATTTGTTTTGGTTTTTGAAACATAAATAAAAGCCATTGTCATTTACAATGCCAATAGGTCAAACTCGCGTAAATGCGAGACATATTGCATTGCAAATGCTTGTTGTTACCGAAAAGCCCTTTCCACAGCGCATACTGGCTCCTTTAACGTTACTCACAAAAACAAACAAGTACAGGTAAAGCACGAGATGGCTTTGTGTAACCAAAAGCACAATGCTCCAGCACTGGAATTATAATCAACATAGTGGCAGAACTTAAATCCCAATGGCAGGAGTCAGGAGGCCTCACAAGGAACATATTAACCTGTAATAATGTGCTAGAATCTGTTGGAGGAATATGGTTAAAGACCAGTGTGCACACTGATGAGAGGCATGTGAGTCCAGGACAGTGTCTCCTATGAATGAGCAGTGCGGACCCTGAGTAACAGTCTCTTAATCATGCAGTTTTGCCATCTGCACTAGTCCTGTTATCAGCGCTATTCTTATTGTTGTCATCGGCGCTAGTCTCGTTGTCATCGGCACTAGTCTCGTTGTCATCGGCACTAGTCTCATTGTTATCATCAGCGCTATTTTCGTTGTTGTCATTAGTGTTGTCATCAGCACTAGTCTCATTGTTGTCATCAGCGCTATTCTCACTGTTCTCGTTAGCACTAGTCCCATTGGTATCATCAGTGCTATTCTCATTGTTGGCATCGGCACTAGTCCCATTGGTATCATCAGCGCTATTCTCATTGTTGTCATGGGCACTAGTCCCAAGGTTATCAGTGCTATTCTCATTGTTGGCATCGGCACTAGTCCCATTGGTATCATCAGTGCTATTCTCATTGTTGGCATCGGCACTAGTCCCATTGGTATCATCAGCGCTATTCTCATTGTTGTCATGGGCACTAGTCCCATTGGTATCATCAGTGCTATTCTCATTGTTGGCATCGGCACTAGTCCCATTGGTATCATCAGTGCTATTCTCATTGTTGGCATCGGCACTAGTCCCATTGGTATCATCAGCGCTATTCTCATTGTTGTCATGGGCACTAGTCCCATGGTTATCAGTGCTATTCTCATTGTTGGCATCGGCACTAGTCCCATTGGGATCATCAGTGCTATTCTCATTGTTGGCATCGGCACTGTTCCTCAGTGAAAAATCTAAGAAAGTTTCAAAAGAGCAACCTGTGCCCGACAGGCACTTCAAACTTAGCAGTCTGTCAGGAAGTACATCGAAGAGCAGAGCCCTCCACCGCTGCAAGTAGCTGAACTGAATGCCCAAAGGAACATTTTGCGTGCGTGGTGTACATTTATCTGGAGTTCGCCACCAAACCTGTTACACTGTAATCAAACATTCCTCCGTACATCCACGCCAAAGACAGTCAGCAGAAAACATGGGAGTTCTGCCTCACAGAAGTCCGAGGAGCGGCCTAAAGATGGGGCAGACATTTTTATACTGTGTGAACATAGTGAACATAGTGCAATGCATAATACTTCAATACTTCAACACTTTTAAAAGCAGCTGCGAAACTTATTTCAGATACTATCTGGAAAAAACCAGTGGTGCGCGCGCACCACAGAGGAGTGGGGGCGAGGGAGCGCGGCAGCGAGGCGAACGTGCGCTGCTGCGCGTGCTAGCCACCAGTGGGAATGGGAGGAGCAAAGGCTGGACATGCGCCCGCCTTTGCCCAATGGCGTGCTGTATTTATTTAAAAAAAACACGCGAAAGCCAATAACAGCAGGCGAAAGCAAAACCACACGCACGAGCGTGTGGTTAGCTTTCTAAAGCCCGTACAAGAGGTCTCGCGCTGCACGAGCAGTGCTGCGTGCTGCGCGAGCAGTGCTATGCACTGCAACGCTAGGCGCGAGACCTAAAAAGACGTACTGGGTAACAACCGAACTAAAAGGGCCAGTCCTCTTGGGAGGTTACAAATGAAGACAATGTTCTTTAAGGCTCTTCATGGTAAAGGGCCCAGCTACCTTACAAGACGTGTTGGTTGGTACACTCCGACTAGGGCACTAAGATCAACAGCGGGGGCGCTCGCCTGCGTCCCGAAGGTTCGCCTGGCGCGCAGGGGTGGCAAATCCTTCAGCCTCTTGGGGGCACAGGCATGGAACAAACTTCCGCTGCCCCTGAGACGTGTGAGAGATCTGATGAGTTTTAAAAAACAGTTGAAAACTTGGCTCTTTGGAAGCTAAACCATCTTTGGGCTAGCCGCTATGTGATTCTGCAGCGCCGGGACACTCCTTTTGGAGTAGCTGAGCGCTATATAAACTCTTTCATTCATTCATTCAAGGCGGTACTACGGAGGAACTAACAAGCCAATTAACGAATCAGAAGCCAGCATTTACGAAGGACAATGACACAAGCCAATGACAAATATGGGCGGAGAGTGGGCGGGGCTTCTATTCCATACTCCAATACAGCATGCCGCAGAGAAGCGCACGCGCTGCCCAGGTTCGACCTAAAAATGCAGCTCTCAAGAGCACAAGGCAGCCTCAGACTATAGCATTTTCTTTGTTACAAATAACACTGAAATCAGAAAAGGTTTCTGATGAACTGTATTACCCTGTCTACAAGAGTTGATTTTAAACATTTTCTTTGTTACAATAATAAACTGAAACCAGACAAGGTTTCTGAGGACCCATATTCCCCTGTCTCCAAGTGCTGATTGATGACCCAGGCCAGGACCCTTGTCTTTCCCTAACCATCAGAGCTTTCTGCAGAGACCAGTGTAAATAGAAAAGCACTTAAATAAAATGAAATGCTGCACTTCCTTGGATTCACCGTCAGCACACTGTGCAATGAGAACGCTGTTTTTTTCAGTGGCTAGACCAATAGAATGCAGCTTTCTCTCAACTCTGATTGGCTGTTGCCAACCAATCAGTGTGAAGGTGTGTTTCCCAGCATTCAAAGTGTGTTGGTGTGACTGAGCGATGAGGAATGAAAAGTAGGGATGATCGATGAGGAGTAGGGATGAGAAGTAGGGATGATGGCTAAGGAGAAGGGATGAGAAGTAGGGATGATGGATGAGGAGTAGGGATGATGGATGATATATGAGAAGTATGGATGAGACGTTGAGATTATGGATGATGGATGAGAAGTAGGGATGAGAATTAGGAATGATGGATGATTTATGAGAAGTAGGGATAAGAAATAGGGATTATAAATGATAGATGAGAAGCAGGGATGATGGATGAGGAGAAGGGAAGATAGATGAGAAGTAGGGATGATGGGTGAGAAGTAGGGATAAGAAGCAGGGATAAAGGATGAGAAGTAGGGATGATGGATGAGGAGTATGGATGAGAAGCAAGGATGAGGGATGAGAGATGAGAAGTAGGGATAATGGCATTCCATTCCTTATAAGCAGGCTTTAAGTGGTATGGAAATAGGGGGGGAGTTCTAAACGGGGCATGGTCTATGCAATTAAGGGTTTGGCTTAAAGAGATTAACTACATTTCTCTGTTTCCCATTGTGTGCCACCCAACCACTGTTTTGGTTCTTTTCTGAGCTCTCTGTTATTGCATCCATATATAATAACACACCGAATGACAAACACCTAAAACCAGCCAGGGCTATTGGCTTTGTCAGCAGTTGCTCACTTTTTAGGATAAATGAGTAACAACAATGATTTTGCTGTTTATAATGAATATTAAAATTGTTTCAATTCTGATATTGAGAGAATGAATTAAATATTACAGAGGCCTGTGCACTCTGCAGAGAGGCCAAGGATTGGATGACCACTTGTATTCTGCACCCCTCTATGACCCACTGACAGGCACTGTGACCCTTGCGCTGACTTCAGTCTCAACTTCATAGCTCTCAATCGTGGTCATTCTAAACACCTGGAGGCGACTCAGTTCACAGTATGCACTATACGAGAGTAATATGCTGCACGAAAAAAATACAGAAACAGTTAACACTCTTAGGGAATTGAAGATTAAGTGAAAGAAGTGAAATATAAACAAGAAGTAAATCGCGGACATGGATTACTTTAACGCTTTTTACATTCGTTATTCAGAATACGATCGGTGTGTTTGCCATTAAAGTTAAAGGCATGAAAGGAGGGCCCGATAGGGACCCACTCAAATGTCTGTTTTTAATCACTACCTGGTGGGACCCGGCTCACCTAAAGCATAGGCCTCTAAGTGTGGTGCAGATTGTCTAAGGGGAGTCCGCGTTATTAAGGACAGAAAAGGGAATTTCCTGTGAAGTGGGGTGTTTACCTTGATTACAGACACAACTTTCAGGTGTAGTTTATATTTAGAATATACTTGTTGGTAGACACATTTTACAGTAAAACCCGGGCATGGTCCACGGAGAATGTTTTTCAATTTCGCTTCCAGTACCACACCCGGCCACATGCACTGAAGCAATGCCGACCTAGTACTGTGCATAAAGAGCAGCCCTAGGCCGTACCCTACATATTCCCTTCATCTCCTGGGTCCACTGGTCACCACCTTTGGCATGGCCCAGTACACTGACCCCAGTGTCCACATGGCACAGCCTTTGGCTCTGTACAGAGAACAGTAGGTACAAGATGTGGCCATTGGCCATGCCCACTCAAATGTCTGTTTTTAATCACTACCTGGTGGGACCCGGCTAACCTAAAGCATAGGCCTCTAAGTGTGGTGCAGATTGTGTAAGGGGAGTCAGCATTATTAAGGACAGAAAAGGGAATTTCCTGTGAAGTGGGGTGTTTACCTTGATTACAGACACAACTTTCAGGTGTAGTTTATATTTAGAATATACTTGTTGGTAGACCCATTTTACAGTAAAACCCGGGCATGGTCCACTGAGAATGTTTTTCAATCTTGCTTCCAGTACCACACCCGGCCAAATGCACTGAAGCAATGCCGACCTAGTACTGTGCATAAAGAGCAGCCCTAGGCCGTACCCTACATATTCCCTTCATCTCCTGAGTCCACTGGTCACCACCTTTGGCATGGCCCAGTACACTGACCCCAGTGTCCACATGGCACAGCCTTTGGCTCTGTACAGA
>CAWUFW010008996.1:600000-828988 GCA_963921515.1 Calotriton arnoldi | reverse complement strand
ACCAAAAAGTATGGTCAAAAATTGACCAGGGCACTGCTCTTCCCGGATCTGCGCTTGCTGGCGCGGAAAAAGAAGAACTGACGTCAGCGCGCAGGGGCGGCGCCTAAGTACTGCCCGCGACGTCATCCCGGCGATCACGACGCCGACGACGGACGCGGAGCCGCACGACGCCGCCTACCGACGCGCAAGGGTACTGCTACGCAAAACTTTCCGGATCCAGCCTGACGCCTGGGGATATTCTAAGGTAAGGAATCTGTCACTAACGTGTCTCTTTCAGATATGTTATATGTGAGTTTTCACGCTTCTGGGATGTAGGAAGTGGAACACGTGTGGCAAGAGAAGTCACATGGAATTTGGTACATGGTCTGAATTCATTTTGGTAATAACACAGGTTGTGTTATGTTAGGGATTTTCTGTACGAAAGGTGTATAACTGAGATAGCAAATCACGTTTTCTTGTGAAACTTTGGCCTTAATTCTCAGGAGCCTAGTCTCCACATGTGTCTTATCCCCAGAGAAACGAGTAAATTGTTTGCTTGAAAGAAGGGTAAGGTAGAGGGAAGTGCTACTTTATCGGCGAGAGTAAATAATTCTGTGGTAGGGTAGAGGTAAGCGCTGCCTACTGGAAATACAGGATTCTTGTGTACAAGGACAAAGCTGTCACATTTGTTTAGCGAATCAGACTATGGAATTGTTTTAATTGTTGTAACTAACGAAGAAAACAGTGAAAAGAAAATTGCCGATAAATTTTGTAAAGGAGGGGTAAAAGAGCAGGAGTGACGTAGAACAGTGCCGCGCTAGGATTGGATAGTGCGCTAGTCACGTGAACACAGAGTCAGGAGTGACGTAGAAAAGTGCCGCGCTAGGATTGGTTGGTTCGTGGACGAAGGGAATTGTTCTGATTGGTACGTTAGTGTGAGTCGCGCTGTAATTAGTTGAAGTTCCGTACACAGAACAGCGCTAGCGTAAAGAGAAAAACAAATAGAAAACATGCCGTATTACGAGTATGAAAGGGAGAGGACGTCATGGACGACAAAAATAAAGAATTTCTTTAAGAAAGACAAAAAGGTCGTGACTAGAGAGGGACAAGTAATTCCTCCGCCGAAATCAGCAGCTTCACATATGATGCTGAAATATGGATATCATACATGCATATGGTTGGAAAATTGGGCAAAGTATACGAAGAATGATGGCGCTTTAGCTTTCCCTGAGAATGGTTCGTTTAGTGTAGCGGTTTTGCGAAATTTGCGAGAAAAGATGACAAATCTAGAACCTAGACCTAGACCGACACAGTTTGAAGCGTTGACGGAATGGGAGGATGAGATGTATGAGCGAGAGAGATTCAGAGGATTAAGGGATCATGAGTTTATGCCTGGAAGGATGTGGGGAATAAATCATGAAGATAGAATAAAACGATGGAGATGTGCTAACATGACAGGAGGTTTGTTTCCAGCTTTTACAGTTGAGGAAGGGACTAAGAGAAAACGGACTGAGAAAAAGAAACATATGGAGAGGGAGAAATATATGCATGAGAGCGAAACGGATGATGAATTGCTGGAAGATATTTTAAATAGAAATCCACCTCCGTATCAGCAGAGTTCTACAGTGGTGACACCAAATGCGCCGCTAATAGAGACTATGCGAAATAAAAGTCCGGAAAAAAGAATTGAAATAAATAGGTCACAAGATCAAATGAGAACTTCACAAAATGAAGGAATAGAAAGCGACAATGCAAGCGAATAAGCAAGGACAACAAAATAACTAACTGAGAAGATTAGAGAATTAACGAAAAATATGGAAGCAGTTACTGTGCCTGTAACAATAGGTCCAGTAATACCAGTTTTTGAGAATCAGAAAATTGATGAACGATCTTTGGTGATTCCCATGAGTTCACAATTTCAGAGAGAAAAAGAAAGGATGGAACAAAGTGCAAGTACAAGTAATTTGGCTAGTACTTACAGACCAAGTCCACCTACAAATTTGACTGTGAATGAGTGCAATGGTAGGAAAATGCATATGGTAACAGAATCTGCAACAGAAACTCCTGAAAAGAGTGGTAATTGGGTAGAACTAAATAATACACCCATAGGTCCGACTCCTGATGAGTTAAATGAGTGGATGAAGGCATTTAAAATAAAAGAACCAGAAGAAAAACCATTAGATGTAATTAGGTTAAAAATTGACATGGAAGAATTAATTCTAGGAACGATTGGTACAGAAAAGATAAAAAATTACCAGGATGATGAAATAATGTTTCTGTGCAAAAGTATTACATGGAGAGCAAAGAATTTACATGACAAACTAGAAGAAGTAGCCAGTGAAATTGGAATAGACTTTGCGAAAGTGAAAACATTACAGAAACCATATAGAGTAGACTTTTGTGAGAAAGATATTGAAAATTTGAACACGGCAGGAAGGCTGACACAGATAAAAGAGTTAATTGTGTTATTGAGAAAATGGGGTGATGTGGACAGATGGAAGGTTAGATGGACAAAAAAGAATGAGAAAACTACAGACAAAGCTTCTTTGGCTTTTATGATTACTGAAAAAGAACCTGTTGCCAGAGAATACCCTATGAGAGAAACTCCAGGTGGAAGTTATGTGCATGTTCCCTGGACTAGGCAGGACATACTGTCATTTACCAATGACTTTCCGAACCTAAGAGAGAAACCAGTTGAATGGTACCGACAAGTAGAGAGGTTTGTAAAGGTTTCAAAAGTGTTGTGGATAGATTTAGATGGATTATTTGACATAGTGGTACCAACTGATTTGTGGTCAGAATGTAAGATTACAGTTGACTGGCCAACTACAGAATATCCAAGAGATCCTAAGACAGGAGCTCCAGGTCCTGATGTGATGAAGAAGTATGATAAGGTGATTACCTTTTTGAAGAATAAGATTCCTCCTAAAGAGACAGATTGGGTAAAAATCGATAGAACTACACAAGAAAGTAAGGAGTCTGTACACGCCTATTATGAGAGGTTGTTGTTGGTTTTCAAGCAGTATAGTGGATATGAGGAATTAAGTGAAAAAGATATGAGTCATTTTGTGTACAGATTTGTGTTTGGATTGAAACCAGAGATTAGTGAAATGATTAAACAGCATATGATTAATTGGCAGAATGGCACAGTCGATGATGTGCTGAGGTATGCTAAGTATTGCAGTGATGATATTGAGAGTAGACAGCGTAAATTGAAAGAGAAGGCAATGTGGGCACAGGTGAAGGTGGCAGAAAAACAAGAAGCTCAATTGGACAATAATAATGGGAATGAAACAGGACAGAATAAAATGCGACCTAACATAGGTAAAGGGAAAGGTCAAGTGAGTCTAGAGGAGGCAAAGAAGAAATGGCCCTGTCATAATTGCGGAAAATTAGGGCATTGGAGAAACGAGTGTAAGTTCCCACCTAAACCTAATCCGGAAAATCAATCATTAACTCCACAGGTGCAGAATGAGGTAGTTGTTCAACAAAGTCAGGTGCCGCAACCACCACTTCCCAACACTGTTAACCAGCAAAGATACAGTACAGAAACAGGATTCTACGGAGGAGAGCAGGTAACACAGTTGCCGCGAGCAGCTAACATTTCTCAGTATTGGTTGCGTCAGAGTGAGGATGAGCCGGATGAAAGTTTCTGACGGTGCCCAAGAGAGGGGAAAGAGTGCGTACTTGGCGCAACTCTAGAGGTAGATCAGTCTGGTCCCTTTGTGGATGGAGAAGTGAATGGTGCAAATGTAACATTCCTTGTCGATACTGGAGCTACCCGTTCTACTGTTAGATCAGTGGAAATTCCAAACCTTCCTCTCTCAGGTGAATGCATCCAAGTGGTAGGAGTAGCCAATCAGCAGATTAAAACACCACTTACTGAATTAGTGGAAGTAAAAATTGGTTCTTTTAGCAAAATGCATAAATTTGTAGTGTGCGATTGTAGTCCTGTAAATCTTTTAGGTCGTGACCTCTTGTGCAAGATGAATTGCACAATTTATTGTACGCCAGATGGAATTGGATTTCAGACCTCAGATGAAGATGTCTTGTATAAAGTAACTTTGATGAATCAGGAACCTGAAATGAATGGTTTGTTTCCTGCATTTGATGCAGAAAAACTTCCAGAAGAACTAAAAATTGCAGTGAAAGAAAGTGTGTGGGATTTTACAGGAGAAGATATTGGATTAATGAAAGAAGTTGATCCCGTAAAAGTAACAGTAAAAGAAGGAACAACTTACCCGAATACGCCACAGTACAAATTAACTCCAGAAATAATTGAAGGAATAACTCCTGTAATAAATAAAATGATTGAACAGGGAATTCTAAAAGAAATAATGAGCAGTCCATGTAATTCACCTATTATGGGACTGAAAAAGCCAAACGGAACATATAGAATAGTACAGGATTTGAGAAAGATCAACAAAATAGTTGTGCCCTGTTGTCCAATAGTACCAAACCCTGCAGTAATCCTATATCAAATTCCACACGAAGCTGAGTGGTACACTGTGATAGATTTGTGTCACGCATTTTTCTCTATTCCTTTGCATCCAGATAGCCAGCCATTATTTGCGTTCCGGTTCGGAGAGCGTATTTTGGCATGGTGCCGAATTCCTCAGGGGTATACAGAAAGCCCCTCAATCTTTAATCAGATCTTAAAGAAATCTCTGGAAGATTTGAAAATGCCAGAAAAGTCAGTGATGGTGCAGTATATCGATGACCTGTTGGTGGCATCGAAAACAAAAGAAGCATGTGTAAGTGATACAATTGCTTTACTGAACCATCTAGAGAAAAGAGGACATAAAGTGTCCCCTTCAAAATTGCAATTTTGCCAAAAAGAAGTTCAATATTTAGGGCATAAAATTGAGAAAGGAGTGCGAAAGATAGCGACAGAAAGAGTAAGAATGATTCAAGGAATGAGAGCACCAATGACGCAAAGAGAGGTAAGAATGTTTCTGGGAATGGTTGGATATTGCCGACAATGGATAAGTGGTTTCTCTTTGATTGCAAAACCATTACAAAAGTTGACCAAGAAAGATGTAAGAGACCCTTTTGAGTTAAATAACGAAGAAATGAAATCTTTCAAAGAATTGAAAAAGAAATTATGTGAGGCCCCTGCTTTAGGCATGCCTGATTATGAGAAGGATTTTGAATTGTACTGCAGTGAAAGAGATGGATGTGCGTTTTCAGTACTGGTACAAAAACATGGAACAATGAAAAGACCAATTGCTTATTTTTCAGCTGTTTTAGATCCTATAGCAAAAGCATTGCCCGGATGTCTGAAAGCAGTTGCTGCTACTTGTGTAAGTCTGGAACAAAGTGAAGGTATAGTGATGGGGTATCCACTGAGAGTATATGTTCCCCATTCAGTAGAAATTCTTTTGACAAGAACAAAAACACAGTACATGACACATAGTCGGCTGACTAAGTACGAAAAAGTCATCTTGAGTGCTGAAAATGTGACCATAGATAGATGCATGAATGTGAATCCTTCAACATCATTGCCAGATGAAGAGAGTATAATTGAACAAGACGAAGTAGATCATGATTGTCTGAATGTGCTGGAATATTGCACAAAACCAAGAGCTGACATAAAAGATGAACCGTTAAAGGAATCAGATTATGTCATGTTTGTGGATGGCTCATGTTTGAGAACGAAAGAAGGAGTTTTAAGCGCAGCTTACGCAGTGTGCACAGTGGCAACTGTAATGGAAGCGTCTTGTCTGAAAGGAATAAGGTCTGCACAAGTTGCGGAACTGATTGCTTTGATTCAAGCATGTAAGTTAGGAAGAAATGTACGAGTCACGATTGTGACCGATAGCCAATATGGTTTCGGTATCGTACATGACTTCGGTCAGATTTGGTCACAAAGAGGTTTCTTGACGTCTGCAGGAACACCTATCAGAAATGGAGATTTTGTTAAAAAGCTGCTTGAGGCGATACAGCTGCCTAAACAAATAGCTGTAGTGAAGTGCAAGGCACATAAGAAAAACGAAGATTACATAGCTGTTGGCAATAATTATGCTGACGAGATTGCCAAATATTGTGCAGAGAACATGGTGTCCATGAATAAGAATAGAGAAAGGGAGCATATCTCTTCTCCTTTGCTTTTTACTAACACTGTCGAGACGTGGGATGAAGTAAGACAGTTACAAGAAGCTGCAAATGATGAGGAAAAAGATTACTGGATAAAAGCAGGATGTAGAAGACAGGAAAATAATGGTGTGTGGGTGTACAGAGACGAAAGACCAGTTATGCCTGATAGCATGATTGCAGACATGGCACGGATGTACCATGGACAAGCTCATATTGGGAGAGATGCAATGATCAGACTTTTTAGACAAACCTGGTATAACCCAAAATTCAGAGCCATAGCTGAAAGTCTTTGTCAAAGATGTCTTATTTGTCAGCAGTTTAACCCAGGAAGAAAGACGGTAGTGAGTCTAGGAACAATAGGACGAGAAGGAGGTCCATTCACTAGAATGCAGTTAGACTTTATCGAAATGCCCCCTAGTAACAGACTAAAATATGTTCTAGTGGTCGTCTGTTTGTTTTCTCGTTGGGTGGAGGCATACCCCACTAGAAGGAATGATGGAACAACGGTGGCAAAACTTATGCTGCGAGAGTTCATTCCAAGGTATGGTTTTCCAGTCACGGTTGAGACAGATAGAGGAACACATTTTCAAAATGAGTTGATCCAATTGATTTGCGAAGCATTGAGTATTAAACAAAAACTACATTGTGCTTACAGACCAGAGGCTTCTGGGGTAGTAGAGCAAATTAATGGAACAATTAAGAACAGATTAGGAAAAATGTGTCAAGCTACAGGACTCAAATGGCCAGATGCACTGCCTCTTGTTCTGATGACCATCAGAAGCATCCCTGAAAAGAAAACTGGACTTAGTCCTCATGAGATGATCATGGGACGAGCAATGAGACAAGCACAAGTACCTGTCAACAAGTTATTGACTATAACTGATGATCTAGTACTGGATTATTGCAAGGGACTGGCTGATGTGGTGCGTTCTGTGTTTCATCAGGTTGGACCGGATGCGACCACTCTTGAAAGAAAACCAGCCCACGACTTGAATCCAGGAGACTGGGTCCGTATAAAAATCCACAGGAGAAGAAACTGTCTAGTTCCTCGCTGGGACGAACCACGACAGGTAATCCTAGTGACAACGACTGCAGTCAAGTGTGCAGGAGTGAAGAACTGGGTCCATGCCAGCCACACAATCAGAGTTCAAGAACCTACTGATCGACATGTGAGTCGACGTCTGGAAGTGTGGGATAAAAGTTTAACGGCTGGGACAACAAGGATAAGAGAAAGGGTGCCAGAACTTGAAGATCGACCTGAAAGTCGACATCTGGAAACCCCAACTGCAAACACCTCTAGAGAAGAAGAGGAAGAAGAAGAAGAAAGAAATTCAGAAGTTCCAGAACCTGAAGATCGACCTGTAAGTCGACATCTGGAAACATCTGACACAAGTTCAGGATCTGATGATTCAGTTGCAAACTGTGAAGAATTCCGAAGGAGAACTTGGGGTTATAAACCAATTAGAGAAGAAAATGAGCAAGAAAATGATCTAGATGAACAACCAAGTACAAGTTATGGTGGAAATCCTTCAGAAATAATATTAATAGATGAAGTAGGGAAAGAAGTACACAAAAAGTTAGAGAATCGAGAAGAACCCCGAGGAGCAATAGGGACAGATAGAGAAACAGAAGAACAGGGAAATTTAGAAGTAGAAAGGGAGGAAAACACCAAATCGGAAGAACACCGAGGAGGGACAGTAATAAGGGAACACAAGAAGGAGAAGACAGATCCACCAGTAGGAGATGACGAGATCATAAGCTTCAAAATAAGAGACAATAGTGAAACAGTTGAAACAGAAACTGAAGAGAGTGGAGAAGAGGAGAAAGCAAAAACTGAATCAAGAAAAAGAAATTGGAAATCAGAAAGAGAAGAAAAAGAAGGTGAAGCCAAAAGGCCAAGAAAAGGAGATAATTGGCCCAACAACTATATAAGAAAATTGAGATATAGAATAATAAGAGCTGGAGAAGAAAGTGCTGAACAAGTGAATGAAATAACAAGTCAAAAGGGACAAGAAAAACCAAGTGGAAAACGATTGCAAAAATCCAAAAGAACGAAGAAAGTGAATGCAAAGTATAAGTCACCTGAGTGGCTGTATATCGCACTGACGGATTACAAAGAAGAAGAAAACACTCACGAGAACCAGAGACTAAGAAGTCGAATGGGAAAAGGTGAGATGCAACAAACCTGAAGTGAAGATTTATAGTGCTTCTGCCGGACATGACAATTTTACTGGATGTGACAAATCACCGGATGTGACAACGAAAGAATTCTGGAAAGAATTAAAAGAAAGTACCAAGCAAAGACTTTTTGAAAGCAGAGTGGCATCTAAGTCATTTCTGAGGTGTAGTGACACAATTTTCTGAAACTTAACAAATAAATAAAAGCAAAATGGAAAATACTAGGGATAGAAGAGATAAATGTGAGTTTGTAAAAAGATGGTGTAAAATGTGCTGCTTTTGTACAGGGTTATTAATGACCATATGGATAGTTTTAGCAATCACAATTCCTATTAGTTTAGCTGTAATAGAAGCAAAGAATGATACTAAACCAGAAAAAGAAACTAATATTAAAGAACCAGTTATTTTAAGAAGTAGTGCAGAATTACATAAGGATAAGTCAGTAACAGACTTTTCTAAAAATGTTTTTACAAAATTGTTGTACGAATATGTAGAGACAATGGATGTGAGAGATTGTTATGTTTGTATGCAGTTGCCTGCATCAGTGTCAGAAGGTGTGACTTATCATCACCTACCTCTAACTTATGGAATAACCTGTAGTGTAATAGCAAGTTTATTTTATAAAACAGGTAGATTAGAATCTTATTATACTGATATAGATAAGATTTTTGCAAACATTCCAGTAGTACCAGAACTTAACAAAGTAAAACCAGCAAAGGTTTTAGGAGAATTCTTTCTAGAACATAGAAAATTAACCTTAGAAGAAATAGTTAATAACAACCTTACCTGTGAGTTAAAGAAAGAAGAAAAGGTATTTTTAGAAATGGTTGAAGAAAGAAGAATGAAATTTCAAAAAGAAGCAATAAAAGAGGAAGGAACACATCTATGGACGTTTGAGGAAGGAAATCATGAAGGGAAAAAGATAAATGCAGCAATGACATTAGATTGGCCGCAAACAGGAAAGTTGTGTATTAGGAGAAATAAGACAGTCTATGACAATTACTTTGTAGGTTCCAGTATCTGCCATGACAATTATCAAATTCTGGGAGGTTGGGGATTCAAAGGTGGAAAAGATCCAATATTTCCAGGTATCTATTATATTTGTGGGAATAGAGCTTATTACAGGTTACCGGACCATTGGTATGGAACTTGCTATGTAGGCCTGGTCTTTCCAAAAATCTTTCATATGGACAGAGAAGAAAAAGGAACATACAAGATGATTAATAGCTTTACACGTAGAAAGAGGGAAAGTTTTTCAGAAATTGTAGGTGATATTTTTGGAGCATTAATACCAGCAGTGGGAATATCTTTGAATGCATTTAAAATTCGGAAGTTATCCACAGTAGTAGATCGTTTGTCTACAGATACTGCGGGAGGGTTCTTAATGGTAAATACCGAAATGGTTGCCATGAGAGCTATGGTGATGCAAAATCGGCTTGCCCTTGATATTCTTTTGGCAAAGGAGGGTGGAGTCTGTGGAATGTTGAAAGTCCAACATTGTTGCACTTACATTCCTGATAAAAGTGAAAATATACAGAAGTATATTACGAATATTACAAATTTGCACAAAGAACTAGTTCCACTGGAGGTTGAAAGTGTCTTGGGAAAACTTGGTAGAGGGTTTTCTTCAGTAGCAAATTGGTTGACCAGAATGAGTAGACTAATGATAGGGAAAGTTATAATAATAGCAACTGTAGTAATATTGTTAGCCATGGTGTTGAAAATAGTAATAACGTGTATAAAAAGAAAAGTAAGACAAAATAAGATAAAAAGAAATAACAGAATAATGAAAGAGAGAGAGAGAGAAATGGGTGAAATTGAGTTAGAGAAAATGAAAGAAAGCATGTATAAGGAGACAAGAAGACAAGATGAAAGAGAAACAGATGTGTAACTAACAAAAAGCAAAGGATGAAAGACATATACTGCCTGAAAAAGAAGTATAACTTGGGTTTTATGTGGTGATTTAAAAATCACCAAAGGGGGAGTTGATGGAGCAGAGAAAATAAATTTTTTAACCCCTAACAAATTTTATAAATAATTAATAAAATGTTCGTTTAAATGTATTAATCAACACTGTATGTGTGGGAAGGGTAATACGCAAGTGTATGTGCTGAATAATTCATTAACGAATGTCTGTGTGTCTAATTATAACATAAAAATAAATGCGTACTAATTTAAAATAAATGCATGATTTTGTGCTTCATAGAAAATAAATGTGTTGTTGCAAAAACAATAGCGATGGTAAGTAAGGAACAGCTTAAATGTTGCTTTCTGCTAGGTAATAACTAATTGGGGTACGTAGATGACGGGAGGGAAACGAAAAGGCTATTTTTCTCTATTTTTAATTATGTTTTGTTTATTTCAAAATAGTGCTTCTAAAGTATAACCGAGTGGCGATATAAAATGGCTGCCAGTTAATGAAGTGCGCAAGTGCGGGGAAACACGTGACAAGGGAGAAAAGTTGGAGAAAAGCTAACCTCGTGATGTTGCTGAGAGGCTAGGATGCGAGAATGGTCAAGGCTGATGTGACCTAATTGAACTGATAGTGTGCCGTGGTGATCAGCAAAGAACCGTGGGAAACCATTTTAAGAGAAAGGACAATGCCTGCAGAGTTCTCGAATGTATCGAAAGAAGTTACAAATGTACTGATCGAAGCGGATGGAAACATGTCTTGAACTGTGAGAAAGGAAATGATCCAAGGACCGTTGGATCCGAGAGAACTTGATTAAAAGAATGAATAAGATGACATGCATGGACCAATGAAAGAAAAGCGTGTTATTAATGTTGCAACAATTAGTTAGCAAAGTTAGAATTAGGGTATAAGAGGGCCTACTCTTAGTGGGAGGGGGTCACAGTCAGGAGCGGAGTTGGAGAGTCGTGGTGTGGTGGCTTCCAGTGCTGGGTGGTCCTGATCGATCCATTACTGAGCGGGAGATGCTGAAAGACTGTTAGATGAGACGGGTTGCAGGTAGCTGATGCTGACGAGCTGAAGTTTCTGTTGCTGTCTTAATTTTCCAGTTGAGTATGAGAATCAGGTTATTTCTAATTCTTAAACTTAGGTTAGAAATCATTAGGCCAAATTAGGAAGGTAGGTAGGTAATTAGGGTTTTGCTTCATGACGAAAATTTCCTTTCTGCAATAAATTGATTATGCTTAATAAATATTTGAATTAATAATGATTGAATAATTGAATAAAAGTTTAAATTCTTTCTCATGCTTTTAAAATTACATAAAATTTAAGATTCTTTAAATCAAATGACTCAGTGGTTATTTTACTAAATGATTGTGACACCAGTAATTGGTTATTGTGATTTAGCTGGTCTTAATCACTATGAACTAATTTCTTACATGAATGATTCATCGACAAAACAATGAGCAGGAATATCTTAAGAAATAACTGAAAAGAAAGCGATAAGTTTAAGGTAATAAGATATCCCGGCTCCTTCCAGCGGTACATAAATGGTGGTTTCCATTTAGTTCTCATGCTTCTCCTAGGAATACAGAATTTCGTAAAGGTGTAAAGGAAATCCAGGTGTGTGCGTGTGTGATAGGCGATGTTTATGGGCCCCATCGTCATGTGGATGTGAGAAAATATAGTTTGCCCCTGGATGACCGATAAGTGACCTAGGAGGAGAATAGTTTTTATTGTACGTGCTGCATCATCACTCAAACAATGGGCTTAAACGGTTTTTGAATTAGAGAGGCTAAGACCAGATTTAGCTCCCTCTGAGGATCAAGAACTTCAGTAGGAAGATGGAGATGTCAGAGTCCATTAAAGTGATGGTAGAAAACCAAATTGCCTCTTCTAATTCAATGAGTAATGAATAATTCAGGGACGCTCTGAGATGGTTTAAGCTTCTCGTCATAGCCCACTAGCAGACCTAAGCTATGTGCATTGGTATCACTTGTTGTTAAATTCCTTTCTGGTAGTGCACTTGATGGTGGATTTTCTTCAGAGATATTAACAATGCCCATTTGCTAACTTCTCATGAACCAGGTACTCGAGTTCAGAAACAGAAGGGTGTTGTGAAGAATCAGTGCTGTTGCTACGTAGGAGGTCTGGAATCTGGGGAAGCATAAAGTCTCATTGGAACTATATATATCATTATGGAATTTGAGGATCTCTTGACTTTTGAAGAGTTAAAAACAATGATTGAGGCAAAGAAACTTAATTGACAGTTAAGAAAAAAAGCCTAATTCAAGAATATTATACTTTGCCCTAGCCAGGAGACAATCTCTTGACATAGGGGCCGATTCTGATGCGGGTTGGAAAAGCTTCCCGACCGAATCGGTTGGGAAATGGTGTCCGACCCACTCGGATCGGGAAAGTCCGACCGGCGGAGTAGGATGCATCCGGATGCTTCCAGATACGATTTGGTTGAACTCCCATTGACTTCAATGGGAACATTTGTTCCTAACCGCATCAGAATTGGGCCCTCGGTCGGGAAGACACGTTCCCGATCCGATTTGGAAGGAGCAAATGCCGTTAGGAGGCCTTCCTAACCGCATCAGAATCAGGCCCTCGGTTGGGAAGCTTTTCCAACCCGCATCAGAATCGGGCCCTTAGTGTTATATTGTGTTGCAAACAGTACATTACCAAAGAGCAACAATTCTGGAAGACATTCATTTATTTAGATGATTAGTAAAATGCAGTTGGCATCCTCCAATAACTCTGTATGCTTTTTGTACAGATATCAAAGTGCAATAACAAAAGGTACATTAGACAGTGAGTGCTTAAGTCCAGCACGGTGAGATTAAAACAGTCAGCCTGCAGCTGTACCTACAAACAGTGGAGGGTCTCAAGAGTTGAGTCAGATCTGAAAGGACCCACCAGGTATAACGGATCTCCTGTCAGTTTCGTGAATGAATGCACTGATGGACATGTCACAGATCTGGACACACAGGACCTGGCAGATATCCAGAACCTGCACCCCAATTACTAATGCTGGCATAAAGGCATTGGCACTGGTGAAATGAGCATGGGGCCTTCAAAGGATTGCTTCTTGGCTAGAACATAGCAGATTTTGATGCAGTGGAATTTCGATCTTGCAAGGGTCCCTTTCTGCACCACCTCCCTTTCTCTGCTCCAGAGAATCCCGCAAAAAGGTGATCGTTCACTCGATGGGATAGTCTTTTGTGCGGTCAATAAAGAAACTCAAAACCCATTTATGGTCCAGTCGATGAAGCCTCTTCTTCTCCTTAGAAAGATGAGCCAGCCCAAAAAACATTGACAGACTGATAGAATGGCCAGTGTGAAAAAGGTAAGAAAGCTGTCCAGCTTCTTAGTACTAATTTGTAAATGAAGAAGATGGAGTAGGATGGTTGCACCCAGAGCATTTACAGTTCTCACATGGCATACAGAGGAGATGGCAATCAGAAAAAACATTTTAAGTGTCAGTAGTCGCAGTGAGCAGCTGTGCCTAGGCTGAAAAGGCATGCACATAAGAAATGTCAACACTAAGTTCAAGCCAATGACAAACTGCTTTGAGAGGAATATGTGGGTCAGACCTTTGATAAAATGCATCACAACAGGTGATTTAAATAGAGAAGGCTGATCAGGTAAACATAAAAAGCCTAAACGTGCCCTTAACTGTGCCCACTGCAAGGTCTTGCCGGGCCAATGATAGGACACACAGTCAAGCATCTGAAAGTTTGGCCTGCAGACGGTTGTTTTGACGAGCGCCACAACAAATAACACATTTCTCTAAGCATAAATGGACTTTGTAAATGGGCGTCAGCCTGCAAGAATGACACAGACTAATGCAGCCGGCAAGCTGAATGCCTGTTACTCTCACTGCTCAATCTCCATGCATGGAGGTATGGGTTGCAGAGATTCGGGTGTAAGACCCTCCCATGTTGCTGAGACAGGATGTCCTCCAGAAATACACTAGAGCTCCGAGTATGATGCTCTTCTGGCCCAGTTGGGGCGATTAAGATGTCGCAGGCCTAGTCTGATCTAATTTTCCTCAGAAATCAAGGCAGGAGATGCAGTGGGGGGCAGGAGTCCCTTGTCCCATTGCAGTCATATTGCGCCTACCAGTGACTTTCCTGAAGGAAATTCAGTGTGCAGTAGTTTGGACACTGCACATTCTCAACAGTAGTGACCAGCTCTAAAGATAACACTTACCCCCTCGGGGTGAAAATGCCACTTGTGATCTGGCAGTCGACACACGCATGTTCAGTCCAACTGCCCTAGCATTCTGAAGATGGTTGGCTACCAGAAAGAGGTTCTGCTGGTCGAGCCACCTCCAGAGACGTACACAGCCTGTGGGCACAGGATCCAGGTCCCACACTACCCTGCCTGCTGCAGTACCCCATGGCATTTGTGTTGTCTGTAAGCACCTGCTCCAGCCTCCCCTTGAAATTGATGGCAGGAAGTCTTTCAGGGGCAAGTGAACTGCCAGAAGCTCCAAAAGACTTATTAGAATCAACTTTCCACTGGAGACCAGAGCCCTCTGATCTCCACCTTACCTAGGTGACACCACCCCATGCCCAACCCAGCAGCAATGCATTTGTCACAACCATCAATAATCTGTTGAGAGTCACATGTTATCATATAGATGACGTTGCTGGAATTGCAACTCGTTGGCTGAAACATGTAGACCACTTCACTTGAATTAAATATGCTCACATACCTTTGAAGAGACGTGCAAGACAATTTCCTCTCACACACGTCCACATATCAGATTTTAACCCTACCCCAGGGACCAAACAATAAAATAACACTGGGTACCCTGGAGGTAGTTTTAACCTTTCACTTCACAGTATCCACCACTCACATAAAAACAACCAAACAAAAAAATCAGCTCCGCTGTAGTCAGGCGTCGAAGCACACCTAGGATGAAGCATGCCACCAACTAGGCTGGTGGGTGAGGGTTCTTCTGTTAACCTAATGGGTTCCCCGCAAGGGAGATTTTTTTCAATGAACCGGATGATTGGGTTATCTAGAGCTTGGCTCCGAGCTCGTTCTCTTTGTTTGTTTAACACATCCCTATGTGCCATGCCGGAAGACACTGCATGCAGTATAGGTAAGCCACCCCTACAGCAGGCCTTACAGCCCTAAGGCAGGGTGCACTATACTACATGTGTGAGCATATCTGCATGAACAAATATGCCCCTGTGATGTCTAAGTAAATTCTTAGATATCACAAGTGAAATGGGAAGCCATTTTAAGCATATGTGCTGGACACTGGTAAAAACGAGTTCCCCAGCTACATGATGGCTTCACTGAAATCTATGGTGTTTGGTATCAAACAGCTTGTATTAATAAACCCATACTGATTCCAGTGGTGGATTTATTACTACATGCACCCAGAGGGCACCTTAGAGGTGCCCCCTGAAAAACTACCAGCCTCTAGTGTGCTGGCTGACTGGTGTAGACCAGCCTGCGACCACAGACATGTTTCTGACCTCCGGCAGGTGAGAGCCTACGCTCTCTGAGGGCAGAAACAAGGCCTGCTCTGGCCAGAGGTGTTGTCACCTCCTCCAAGCAGGATGGCTAAGTAATCAGCATATCAAGGTAGGAGGCTTCAAAGGCCTCTGCCGCCTTTGATATGCAACACCAGCTACCCCCAGACCTGGGAGAGGAAAACCCCCTACCCTGAGGCCCATTTGGCACCAGGACAGGTGGGAAATTTGATATGTAGGGAGGTGTGGTGCACTGCCAGGCCAGTCACACCCCTAACGTGAGCCTCCTGATGTGCCCCCTTTAGGAAAATTCTGCCAACTTGGTGATGGCAGAATTAGGAACTCTGGGACAGGGTTATGCCCGCTTCCCACAGGAAGTAATCATATGGGGGGTGTAGTGACCCCAAGGGTAAGCAGCCCATTGGCTACCACCCTTCATTCTCCTTAACACCCCTAAATCTAGCATTTAAGGGAGCCCATGACACCAGGAAAGCAGATTCTACCAACCTAAGTATAAAGGACACCGAAAAGCCGCAAAATGTAAGAATTGAGCAGCAGCAACTGACCTGGCGCCAACCCTGTGGCCTGACTGCTGTCCCTGACAATTGCGCCAAAGTCGGATCATCTTGCAGCTGCTCTGCCTCCAAAAGTCTGGGGGACTGCCAGCACTTCAAGGAAGAATCAGCATCTCCCGTGGAGTACCAGAGCTTTTCCCCTGCACCCTGCAGGCACCCAAGAAGAACCGCAAGAGCCACGGTCTGTTGAAAACCTGACACCTAAATGCACCATTGCACCCGAGCCTCCCAGCCCGAGTCGAAGTGGGCCAACGGCGCCCACGAGGTCCTGTGACCCTCCAGGGCTGAACCCCACCTTGGGTTTGGCCAGACTGGTCCCCCAGTCACCGAATGAAGATTTGTTTTGTGCAGGCCCCCTGAAATGCAAGAAGTCTCCATGCCGCCACCCTGCCGGACAAAGCACCACTGCACACGCACCCCCCAGCCCAAGTAGCTGTGGACCGACGGTGGCCCTGTGTGCCCAAGACCCTGGAGACCTGAGCTCCCTGTTGGTTCAGTCGGACTGGAACCCCAGTCCCTACCTGCAGCCTCTTTTCCCCAGGACTGCTTCACATTGAAAGCAACTGGGCACCCGACGCCGAAAAGCACCTCTGCACCCGGATGCCCCAGAGCCGACCAAGGAGACCTATTGATGCTGCCTTGGACCTTGCCCCATACTGACCTTAACTCTAGAAGATTGGTCCTTTAAGTCACCGCTAAGTACCCGTATGCAGTATATGTATCTTTTTCCATAGGATAACATTACCCCATTAGAGACAATACAAGTGCATTTTCCTTTTTTCTTCAAATCTGCTAATTTAAAAAGTACTTACCCAATAAAGAAGATCTTCGTGTCAAAAATTATATAAAAATATGTGTTATTTTCCTATATTGGTGTGGCTCTCCTTTTTGAGTGTGCGTGTATCATTTATTGACTGTATGTATGCAACAAATGTCGAACACTTCTCCTTGATCAGCCTAAGCCTGTTCGGACACACTACCACAAAAAGAGCAAGCCCTGTCCACTCATTAGGGATACCGGGACTCTCTACACAATATATCTCTCTTTGGCATAGTATATATAATAATACTAGTATATAAAGAGACAGCTTGCTCCAGGAAGGAAATGTCATATCCTACCTCCTATCAGCTGAGCGTGGGCGTGTGAGGACAAGTTAAAGTGGACTGTTAGCAACTGCAGCAGGGAAGAAACAGTTAGAGGAGAGCTGTTGCTGCTGGTATGATGTGCCTCTGCTGGCGCCATGACCTCTGCCCGAAAGGACTGGGCCTACTGCTGTTGTACAGGTTGGTAGGGCTGGTGATACCTGTAAGCTAGTCCCCTGGAATAACATCTAAAGTTTCTGTACTGTTGGTGGAACTGCTTGGTGGGAAACAAGAGCCTCAAGGATCGTGCTGTGGCTTGACTGTCCTTAAATAGTTCAAGTTCAGCCTTCTCCCCAAACAATCTAAAGACATCAAAGGACATGCCCATCAAGAAGGCATGGGCAGCTTCTGAAAACCAGGTTGATCTCATCCAAGAGTGCCTTCTAAGCACTAGACTGGTAACAATAGCTCTTCCAACACAGTCTGTGGTGCCCAAGCCAGCACTCATACTTTGCTGCGTCCTGGCCATTATGTATCGGTTGAGACAGCAAGGCTCTGAGGTCTTCTGGGATGGTCATCAACATCTTGCTGGCCATGTCCCATAAAGCAAGAGTTTACCTGTCCAGAAGGTTCCCAGATCATAAGGATCAACTAGCCAAAGACAACATTCTATTTCCAAAGGCAAAAATAAGTTTCAACTCGTTATCTGGAGAAATGGCCAGAAATACATTAGAAGCAACCTTTACTAGTCAACATCTGTAGAAGCAACTTTACTAGTCAACACCTGTATCATCAGACTCTTAGGTGTAGTATGCCTTGAAAATTGGGATCATCGGGAGCCGGTTAGTTTCCTGGCCACAGGGCGACTGACTGAGGGCCCTGAGCATAGATTAGACCAGGTGGCAATGAGAATGTCTGCAAGGGCCTCCTTGATAGGATCTCAGTTAATACATGTACCTTAGTTTCACATGTAGGCAACTGTAAATCTAGCGCTTTTTCTGCCCTTCGCACAGCTATTGCGAAAGAGACACTTTTTCCCATTGGTATCCCAGGTGGCGAGTCCAGCTCAATCTAAAGAGATTTAGCTATCCCACTGGCATTCTGTAAATCCAGGTTTAGCCCTTCTTCGGTACAGTGATTCGAAAGTGGGTTGGAAATTAAGGGTGCACTGGGACCAGTTGAGGGGCTGGACTAGAATCAGAAGATGTCTGTGGGGTACGATCCCTTGTGCCTTCTCGCCTGATTTTGAGTGGCGTAATAGGGTTAAGTCCCACTTAGCTTTCTTTCACCTATGGTACATCTAGCTTACAGACAGACTTCAAGCAGGAACAGGACTTTGTCCAGGTTCGGATTCTTGAACAAGATTGTGAGCAGCCCTATTTTTCACCTACCTCACCTGGATAACTTTCGGGTGCACAAAAGCAAATTCTTCACACAACTTCCAGCTGTGGTCAAAGCACCAAAGACACACATTGTGCTAGTCCATGACCGACATCTGCTTTCGGCAGTCACGGCACAGCTTGAACTCTTTTGTTTTTGGGGACAACATCATCCCTGGCAGACTGTCTGAGGTAAATTTGTGAGCAGTTGGAAAACCATTTGGGGCTGAGCTCTGGATCTGATTCGAAGGGAATGGAAAGAAAGGAACTGACAAAAACACACAGGGCTGGAGCCTATATGCGGCTATGCTGCATCCCTTTCAGGAATGTAGGGAGCCATACAGGGCCACCTACTGGAGTGCGGGGAACACTGCTGTAAAATTCTCTGGATCCAGTCTGGCGTCTGTATATATTCAGGCGAGAAGTCTGCAGTTAGAAGTATCCATCAGAAATTAATTTTATACCAGATGAGCAAGGAACACCTGTAACTGTTAAACAGTAGTGGGGAGAGAGCTCATCCTTGCATAGTCCACGAGAGGAAGATTCTGAGGATCCCAGGTGTACCTGTCGAGTTCAGTCACTGAACAATGACTAGAGAACTTCCAAACCATTCCTTCAATATAGTCAGTAGAATGCAATGGCTGACCGTGTCATTGGCTGAAGAGGCCAAGGAGCATCAGAGCAGCTTGCTGACCCTCACTGAGAGTGATGAGATTTGCTTCTTTGATGTCTGTTATAGCTGACTTTAGTCCGCCAAAGGGTCTGAATGCTGACTGGATATCATGTAGCAGCTGGTATTCTTCCACATATCTCACAGTTACAATTCTTTCTAGACTTTTGCATATAGAAGAGAGGAGATCAGTCAACAGTTTGCCAGAACTAGGAGGCCTGTTGTGAGTTTCTTCAGAAGAGGGTGATAAATGTGTGTTTTTAGTTGCCTAAGGATTATGCCTGCTGACAGAGAAGAGTAAATCTTGGTCGTCATGAAATAGCTCAAGTGGAGAAACACTTTCTTCTTGACAGATGCACAGCAAAGTTCCACTGACAGATCAGATGATCATTGATGCCGATATTTCCCCATAGGAAATAGTCTGAATATTGTAGAGGATGATTTCAGAGGATCAGAGTTAAAAGGAGAAAAAGATTGGTCATTATTGACCATTCCTTTACAGAATTATTTATTTAAATTATTGCAATAAGCCTGCACGGAGTTATCCGACGGCATATAGGATTTTCTTTAGGCCTTTAGGATTGCTGAGTTCTCTGTGGAGGATGAAAATTTCCTTTGTTTGGTTTCATGAATCAATAATGAAGCTGGCCCGTTATGCTCTTTTTGCTCATGAAATGGCTATTTGATAGTCTGTCCTGGTAATTTAGTAGGGTGTTTTGCTAATTTCAGACTACGATTTGCATCACTGATGTTAAACATTTTCACCCTTGTCTTTTCAGGTAAAACTGATTATACCGATACAACACCACCAAAGGGAATGTTTGCTTTACAGGAGAAAAATTAAAACACTAGATTTTGCTGCACTTTTTCTACTATAGTGCCTTCTAGTGTCAAAGCAATATAAATGCAGCCTCCACCTCCAAGCACTTTTCCAAGATATTCATGGTAAGTCAATTGATATGCCCTTTTGACCACCCACAAGGTCCCTTGACACCCTGGACCAAATTCCAATCCTGGTTCGTGAAACTCGCTCACCTCATATGGCTTCCGCTTACTCTTCACTGCATATTGTTGTGCAGTGGCTAACTGGTTCATAGCGCAACTATGAACAGGGTCTCAATCCGGGGTAAGAGGCACCTCCTCATTATCATCCTCCTTCACTGAGAGTGGGATGGAGCTGTGCTTTCTGAAAGCTCAGGTAGCATGATTTTGGCAATAAAGCTCACTCTAGCTCCGGACACCTCTAAAATCAATGCCCTCCATTTACGTGTTGTACCCAACACTCTCCTGTTAGTTTTACATTGTGATGGTCTGAAAACAATGCCTATAGGTGCTGCATCCCCTCATACAGAAGGAGCAGAGCCATATTGTGAAGATCTTCAGCAACAATGCACAGTCTCAGCATGTTCCATGCTCCACTTTTACTGAATCTGTGCTGCCTACAGTGCATATATTAAATCAGAACACCTACAAGTCAGTGTATGAGCTGCAGACAGTGCAGCTCAAAAACATGAAGAATTTGCAAGTGCTCTTTGTTTCCTAGTACGGGCTGCAGAAAGTACAATTTCAGCAAAAACAGGCACATGGCCCGTTCAGAGGCTGCATACAGAAGTAGAATGTGCTCATGATCCAGCCCAGCTCACCACGTTCAACTGTCGTTCCTACTGCCTCCACCCCAAAATGAAGCCTGGAACCTATGGTGCCAAAACAAGAGTAGAAACCGGGTAAAGTCATCTGTTCACACCATGGTGACCATATTTAATAGAAACATGTTGGCCTGTACTAGTTCTTTCCTTCAAGATGGAAAATGCAATGGAACAGTGAATGCTGCACAGAACACAAGGGTAAAGTGCTTTACGCAACTCTCACACATGGGTAGCAGAAGCACTGCCCCAGCACTGCTTTCAAATAAACCCACAGGCAAGGTATAAATCAATGCTTAGTGGTCCTCACACTGTCTTTCAAATTAACACAAAATCTTATAGGCATGACCAAACACTGTAAAAAAAAAAACTCATTCAAGGTGTGAACTGCACAGACAAACATCTCAAGGTATCTTGCAGGTCATGAAGTTTCACTCATACCTACGCTGGTTTTTTTTATACAGCAGCAGTCTTTGCTACCATTTAAGACCTTATAGCTACCATTATGCATATTAATTCCTTAGCATAATTCTCCCCTATGACCAGGTAGATTTGAAACAGGCCAAGAGTAGACACTAATACCACGATCAGTAGCCCAGTCATTTTTTGGTATATCGAGACACATACTAGGGTGGCGTGTCACAGACACGGAATAATTCAGCTCCCACAATACATAACTTATTTTCTAAGAAAAGAAAACTTAATTTGCTCAATCATCCTCATTTGTCTGAAGAATAGAGCAGGAGGAGTGTTAAAAGCTCACCATTAACTGTTTTATGTGCTGAATGCAAATCTTAATGAGGAATAAATATATCCCCTCCCATGTAGATCATGGACATAGGGTGGAAGTGGACAAAAAGTAAAATGATTTTTTTATATGCTCGAGAATATCAAGGCTAATTTTATTGTCACATCTGGTTTTAGAAATCGCAAAAATATGTGTAGATTCAATTCTTGATGCTGTTTGTGAGAAAGTGACAAATATGTTGCTGAAATTGAATTTGACCTGTATTTTTAATTGCGCTCACCTGCACGCCGCATTTTTTGGGAGGGTAGTACCGTGATTCTCGATCTGCTGGGACCGGAAGTCACCGGAAGCAGCAGTCTCTGGGGTCAGCGGTCTAGTGGTATGTTTCACGCGGGCTACCATAAAAACGGGGCCGCAGAGCGGGCGCGCCGCTGGCGCACCCAAGGCATGCCAAAGGCAAGCCCGTCTGCGCCCGTCCGCGCACGGTCGGGACCAGGGGCCAGAACCCCTGCTCCCACACACCCAATGCAAGATACTAGGCTGAGTTATTCTAGGAAGGAACTTTTAGACCTGGTAGACCATCGATCTAACACTAAAAGGCAATGTATAGAAGCTTCCCCAGGGAATACGATGGGCCCTTTCTCATGTCGGTGTTGCAAATGGAGCAGCAATTCACCCATCTACCGGCCACAGAACGCAACCGCTCAGACTGGCCACCACCTGAACTGTATGTATCTCAACGTCAGATCAGTACCGAAGCACTCCCTAGAAATCTGGGACCTATTAGTAGAAAGACAGCCAGACTTAGCTTTTGTAACAGAAACTTGGTTAGACAGTAAAAATACTCCAGACATAGCCATTGCCATGCCAACGGGCTACAAACTATTGAAACAAGACAGAATAGGCAGGAAAGGAGGTGGCATAGCCATACTTTTTAAGGATTGCTTCTCCTGCCTCCCCGAACCAATTGTTCAGCTGGGAAAGCACGAAATTCTGGCATTTCAAATTTTAAATAGCACCCAGACCTTACTTGGGGGTGCCATTCTTTACAACCCTCCTGGCTATAAACCAGATTTTAGCGCACAGCTTCTTACTCAGCTGTTTCCTTCATGCCTCAAACATAAGAACTATATATTAATAGGAGATTTTAATGTGCACTATGAAGATGTTAATGACAATGCGACCAAACATCTGGCAAGGGACATGCAGATTTTGCAACTAAAACAGCATATTAAGGAACCTACGCACATTGCTGGGCACACTTTAGACCTCGTGTTCTCTAATATAGAACCTATCAAGAGAATAGAAGTAAAACCTCTCTGCTGGACTGACCATTTCCTGATCTCCTTCATCCTTAGTCTACCGATGAAATCAACCCGTTCTCAAATAAATTCAACTGGGGCAAAAAGACCCTGGAGGCTTGTTACTCCTGACACATTCAAACGTCAATTTTCTTCAAAAGATCAACATATCCTGATGTCATCACATGTGCATACAAGTTTAGATAATCTTCTAGTAGAAATTTCCAACACTATTGATCTATTTATTTTATTTTATTTATTTATAAAGCGCCCGAATCACCCCATCAGGGTATCTCCGCGCTTGAACTGCTATAGGACTCCAAGGGGATGCTAGATTAGAATAAAGCCGACTTTAACATCTTTCTGAACTTTAGGTAGTCCGTACATAGTCGTAAATGGACAGGGAGTTGATTCCAGTAGCGTGGGGCCAGGTGGTAGAAGGCTTTACCGCCCAGTCGCGCTCTATGGAAGCGGGGGACTTGGAGCAGAGCTTTAGATTCGGAGCGGAGAGATCTGGAGGGCAGGTACCTGACAAATTTGTCCTTTAGATAACTGGGGCCTAAGTTGTTTAAAGATTTAAAGGCCATACAACAGATCTTAAATTTAATCCTCTTTCGCACTGGGAGCCAGTGCAATTTTTTGAGGAGGGGGAGAGATTCAGTTCTGGGGGGAGCATTAGCCACCAAACGGGCCGCCGCGTTCTGGACTATCTGCAATTTGTTCAGGGAGTTTTCATTAGCTGCTATCAGCAGAGCATTGCAGTAATCCAGACGGCTCAACACCAGTGCCTGTACCAAGGTCTTCCGGGTTGACAGTGGTAGAAAGGGGAAAACTCTCCTAAGAAGACTGATATTATGAAAGCAGACTCCTACTGTTGTGGAAATATGTTCCCCCAATGTCAGTTTCTGGTCTATTTTAACCCCCAGGTTTTTTACTATCAGTTTTGGATTGGGGGCAGAACCCAGAACCTCCGGCCACCAACTTGGGGACCATCTGACTGTTGCTTCTCCAAACAACATTATCTCTGACTTTCCTGTATTTAATTGGAGGAAGTTATCCTTCATCCATTCCGCGATAGATTTCATGCCCTCCGCAAAGGTAGCCTGAATATCTGAACTTGTTTTGTCGAAGGAGAGGAGGAGTTGGGTATCGTCAGCATAGGATATGGGACAGAATCCTAACTTTCTCAATAGTCCTGCCAAAGGGGAGACGAAAATATTGAAGAGAGTAGGACTCAGACAGGAGCCCTGTGGTACTCCCTTAGTCACCTTGGTGGTCTGTGAGCGGAAAGGGCCAAGATGAACGGTCTGGGTTCTTTCGGACAGGAAGTTCCCAATCCATTTCAGGGCATTCCCTTTAAGGCCTGTGCCCTCTAATCTTCTCATTAAGATTTGGTGGGAGATGGTATCGAACGCAGCGGACAGGTCAAGCAGCACCAAAAGTACTGCCCGACCACTGTCAAGCTGCGCTCTTATGTTATCTGTAACTTCCACCAACGCAGTCTCCGTACTGTGCCTGGGTCTGAATCCAGACTGAGAGGGATCCAGACAGTTGGAAGATTCTAAAAACTTAGACAGATGCTTGTTGATGTGTTTTTCTAGGAGCTTACTCAGTAAAGGGAGCAGAGAGATGGGGCGATAGTTAGAAACATCCTCCGTGGAGATGTTAGAGTTTTTCTTGATAGGAAGAATTTGTGCAGCTTTCCATTCTGGGGGGGAGAATGCCTTCCTTCATGGAACTATTTAAGATCGAGCAGATAGGTTCGGCTAATTCCTTAAATAGAGTCGTGGCAACTCTGGCCGGGATAAGATCTAGTGGAGATCCCGATTTTACAGATTTAAGGAGGGCCTCTGTCTCCTCCGGAGTTAGTATCGGGTAATTCTCCAGAGTAGCATCATTAGGAATAATTAGAAGGGGGTCAGTCTTGGGGCCTATTTGTAAGCCCTTAGCTATCATGATTTTATCATAGATTATATCAATTTTCTGAGTAAGATGGATAGCTATATTGTCACACAAAACTTGGGAAGGGGCAGCCTCAACGTCACAAGCCTTAGGGTTAGTAAAAGTTTGTAAGATCTGATAGAGCTTTCTCGGAGCGTTACTTTCTTGTTCAAGTTGGGATGCAATGTGAGTCTCGCGGGCGTTTTTTAAGTTTTTATGGTACTGGGTTATAGCTTGTTTGAATCGGTCTTTATCCTGTGGGTTTTGTGAGTGACGCCATCTGCGTTCAAGTTTCTTACATTGACTTTTTTCAGTCCGTAAGGAGACCGAATACCATGCTGCCTGCTGGCGCTTATTAATAGTAGGGCATAGTTTCAGAGGGGCTAGGTGGTCTATGGTGAACATCAAACTAGTATTGAAGGAGGCTAACTGCTGCACTATACTGTCAGATTTCGAGATCCGTGGGGGTATAAAAGTGTCTTGAAACTGTGTAGGCGTTATTTTATGCCACTGTCTATAACTCTTTTTAGTGAGTAATTTAGGAGCAGAGAGTTCCTTGGGGCCGCTAATGCTGAACTCAATCATAGAGTGATCTGTCCAGATCAGGGGGCAGGTTGCCCCACAAGTAATGTTAGGGGAGTTTGTTAGAATTAAATCTAGCGTAAGTCCTGCTCGATGTGTAGGGTCGTTATTTATTTTATTAAGATTGAGTGAGGAAAAATCTGCCAGAAGTGAGGCCGCCTCTTGATTAGTGGGATTTTCACTGTGTACGTTAAAATCACCAAGTAATACAAAATTCCTGGCTGAAATGACGTGAGGAGATATGAGTTCCATTAGTTGTGGGGTGAAATTGGAAAGAGGTCCCGGTGGGCGATAGACAAGGGCTCCCTTCCAAATTAGTTGTGAGTGTAGGTCAATTCTAAAAATAAGTGTTTCCTGTGTATCATTACAGATTTGGTCTAGAATGGAGATTTTGATGGGATCTTTGTAAACAATGGCTATGCCACCTCCCATTCTGAGTGGTCTGTCCTGTTTTTGTATATGGTATCCCTCCGGAAGGGCCACCGCTATTGCAGGATTAGAATTGGATTTAGTCCAGGTTTCTGTCAGAAACCCTAGGTGTGGGCGAGTGGAAGAGAGAAGATCCCAAATGTTGGTGGCATGTTTAGGTAGTGATCTAACATTAGCCAGAAAGCCGTTCCATCCACCGGTGTCAAGGGGGGTACGAGGGGAATCTATGTAATTAATGCTATGGAATCTACAAGAACGACATGCAAAGGGTCCCTCTATATCCATGATCGTAGGGCATGTGGTGTGCCCTGTAAGACAACTAACATGCTCATTCTTTATCTGTAACAACTCCTGACTGGTATAGGTGCGGCGCGCTTCTGACCTGAGTGTGGAGTTGAGCAGCATTGGGGCTGAGCCGACCAAGGTTCCTGCTCCTGGCGGCGTGCTGGCGCAGACGGGCTTGCCTTGGGCGCACCTTCGGCGCGCCAGCAGCGCGCCCGCTGCGCGTGTCCGCTGCGCGTGGGCCCAGGCATGTGTTTTTATAGAGAGGTGGGCAGCTAGACTGCTAACCTCCTACTGTATTCCAGAAGTGGACTGCTCCGCTTACTTCCGGTGGGTGTCACCTCCCTCCACTCAAACGGAACAATCCGCGGTGGACCGAGGAGGGACACAAAGTATCCGGTGAGTTAATGTATCAGGGATTGTGAGTGACAAAGTAAATTAAAACATTTTTAAAAACAGTGCACGAGTAACAGAAGGATAAAAAAGAGAATTTCTGAGCCCTTTCCCAGGCGCCCACTAGCTGAGTTCCAAGCGTACTGTACGTATTTAAGCAGCAAAGTAGCAATAAACAGGAAGCTATGAAAAAGAAAGGAGCCCTTTCCCAGGCACTCCACAAGCTTCTATGTGCCCCTAAACTTGAGAACAATTCTCAAAGTAGGACAAAATCTGAAAAATGGTATTCGATTGATCTCAAAATCTTGAAAAGAAAGTGTAAAACACTGGAACACAAGTGGAGACTATCCAGAGCAGATACAGATAGACAGTTATATAAGTTAGAAATGAGATCTTACAATAATGCCATAAAAAATGCAAAAAAGTCATACTTTGCAAAACGGGTAAATGACAATAGTAGTTCATCGAAAGAACTCTATAAAATAGTCAAAGAGCTCTGCAGTCCACCCAGCCGGTCTCAAGTGCTGGTACTCTCTGCTGAGAAATGTGAAGCCATCAGTGAATTCTTCATCGACAAAATCTCGACTATCTTTTCCTCTTTTGGAGATCAGCATCCTCCAGATGACACAAACTGGGAAATCTTAGATCCAGATTCCGATGCCCAGGCCCATCTCACAAACTTCAGAAATTTTACTGAAGAGGAGGTAGCAAAAGCAATGGCCGAAGTCAAATCCGGGTCCCCATTAGACCCTTGCCCTCATTTTATTTTCTCCCGGATTGCACCCACTATCTGTTCATTTGTTACACAAATATTTAATCAGTCACTTGATTCTGCAACATTCCCCGAGGTATGGAAAAAAGCCACGGTAATTCCTCTTTTAAAAAAAGCTGGAACTGATGTTCAAAACCCAGCAAATTACCGTCCTATATCCCAGCTCCCATATCTATCCAAAGTAATGGAGAAGCTCGTAAACAAACAATTAACAGACTACCTCGAGACGAATGAGCTACTGGATGTCACTCAAACCGGCTTTAGAGCCAATAATAGCACCGAAACCACCCTTCTGGCAGTGCTAGATAACATCAGGTCTGTTGTGGACCAAGGGAGAGCCGCCGCTTTGATCCTGTTGGACCTGTCGGCGGCTTTCGATACCGTCTCGCATAATTTCCTGCTAAAATTCCTGCATGGTAAGGGCATACAATCCAAAGCCCTTCAGTGGCTCTGCTCCTTCTTGAGTAACGGAACTCAGACAGTACAACTGGGTACTTTCTCCTCAAACCCAAAAACATTGAAGTTCGGAGTACCACAGGGAGCCTCCCTGAGCCCTACCTTTTTTAATGTATATGTGTCTTCACTAGCCAAAATCAGCGAAAAATGGGGCATCAGCATCTGCTCCTATGCAGACGATACTGAATTGATGATTGCCCTTGATGGACACGAAGACACCAGGATTAGACTTATGAGCTGTCTTTCAGAAATGGCAGTTTGGATGTCCGATCACTGTCTGAAATTAAACGCAGACAAATCGGAGATCCTACTGTTTGGAGGAGCACACCTAGTGTGGAACGCAACCTGGTGGCCGGCATCAATGGGTAATGCCCCCGCACCCAAACAAGCTGCAAAAAATGTGGGCATTCTTGTTGATAGTGCCCTTTCCATGCAAGATCATATACGCGCTCTATGTGGGAAAAGTTTTGCAACACTAAAACTGTTAAGGAGACTCTTTCAGTGGATCCCCATAGAATGTAGGAGAACCATTGTCCAGGCCTTGCTTATAAGCAGGCTGGACTATGGGAATGCTTTATTTGTTGGCATGGCAGACTATTTATTCTCACGACTACAGCTGGTTCAGAATGCGGCAGCCAAATTGGTATGCAACAAGAGCAAGTACAGCTCAGCATCGGAATGTTTGAGGTCGCTACACTGGCTCCCAATGAGACAAAGAGCCAATTTCAAATTGTTGAGCCATACCCACAAGGTCTTACACCATCTGGGCCCAAAAATCCTCCAAGATAGAGTCAAATTCTATGCACCCGCGAGGAACCTGAGATCACGATTCCAGGCACAGGTTAAACAGATCAAGAAGTCCAGAGTAGGGGGCCGCTCCTTCTCCCACCTTGCGGCGACATTATGGAATGAACTTCCGCTCGATCTCCGGCTCACTGATAGTCACATGGCATTTAGGAAAAAACTGAAAACGTATTTGTTCCCCAAAGCTTGATCCGTTACCAGTTACCCTCTTGAAGAACTCCTCACTTGTGTTCCGCTCTCCTTTAGCGCCGTGATATCCTTTGGCTGAATGTTTGCGCTTTACAAATAAATAAATAAATATGTGTATTTTTTATATAAAAAACGTTTTACATTTTGTATTTAATGGAGTTTGTTTATGGTTTATGTCTTGTATAAGTTTGTGAGTATATTATTTATGAGCTATATGTTAATATATTCACTAAATGTTATAGTTTTGTATATTGTTGGTTGTGTTGCTTTTTGCACAGTTTGTACTTAAATCTGCCCTTAATTTGCCTAGGGGAGTTTTATTGTTTTAAGTCAAAGTGTAAACATCTGCATTGAAAATGACCTATCATAGCAAACACTATTTACTGCCAATGTTGTTCCCTGATTGGTATACCAAAGCTGGCGTCTTGGACAGCTACATAAACTTTACATCCTTTTATCTATATGGCCTCAAAGATTTGAGCTAACCTTACTACGTAAAAAGATTCTACAAGGATAATCTAGTTCAGGCCATGAAGATATAGAATTGAGCTGAAGTCCCTGGTCATCTAGGGCACAAGAGTGCACCTGTAATAAAATCCCAGACATCTCTCATTATCTTGACTCAGTTCGATAGTTCCCAGAAGTTTCTGAATTTCCTGAAGATGGTCTAGAGAAAACTTCTGAAATTGTGGAGGATATGAAGGGAGTTATCAGCACAGACTAGCTTGATGATGTTCTGCATATATATGATCTAAAAAGAGGAAATAGTTCCTGAAAGGTGGGCTCCAATCTCAGACTACAGACTTCCTGCAATAGTGCTGCCCTCTGTTGGGAGCACCACAATCTGCTTCCCATTAGTGCAACGTGCAAACAGAAAATCCAGACTATATACTTTCAAAATCTTGACCTTACAAAGATATCTCCTGTATTCAATCGTTTAAATCCACTAAAACTCTCGTCTCACAAATTTTAGGACTAGTGCCTTATTTAGAGTTTGGCTGAGCAGGATAGCCACCAAAAAGTGGCGGTTGTCTCTTCTGTCATATTTAGACTACCACGGTCATCAATGCACTCTTAATACACCGAACAGGACATCTGCTACTTTTTGGCAGATGTTTCACATCCGTCCAACACCAATTAAAGGCCCAAATTATTTTACTTCAGCTCTCCCTTATTTGGGTGCAAGTAGTGAAAAGAAGAATTACATGCAGGTCATATGTTTTGTAGGAAACTGAATATGAAAGGTAAAGACCTTGGTAGTCTAAATTTTGGGTTCTATGCTTTTGTAGTCATATATTTTACAGTATCCTTTAGATCCCGCTGTTTACGACACCCCAGTCCCAATAAGCAGATAGCTGCTATAAGACGGGGGTGGGTACGGGTCAAGAATGATCTAGTTCAAGGCATTAAGGCACAAGTTACTAACTTGTGTAACGATATATCTGTAAGAGACAGTAGTTAGTGACAGATTCCTTACCTTAGAATATCCCCAGGCGTCAGGCTGGATCCGGAAAGTTTTGCATAGCAGTACCCCTGCGCGTCGGTAGGCGGCGTCGTGCGGCTCCGCGTCCGTCGTCGTGATCGCCGGGATGACGTCGCGGCCAGTACTTAGACGCCGCCCATGCGCGCTGGCGTCAGTTCTGTACACGACTTTCCGCGCCAGAAACGCAGAGCCATGCAAGAAACTGGGGCCCTGAAAGGGATGACCTTATCCCTAGAAATCAGTTCGCAGAACGGGGAGGATGGGTGGGGCGGTAAGGAATCTGTCACTAACTACTGTCTCTTACAGATATATCGTTACACAAGTTAGTAACTTGTGCATCTGAAAGAGACACGATAGTGACAGATTCCTTACCTTAGAATAGATACCCCAGCAATACCAACCCCGGTGGTGGGTCTGCGAACAAAGATCAGACGAGGAAATCTCGGAGAACAGAACGGCCAAAGAAGCCGTCACTCCGGACTTGGCTGTCAAGGCAGTAATGCTTGGTAAACGTGTGCAGCGAGGCCCACGTAGCTGCCTGACAAATGTCCTGCAATGGGACACCACGTCCCAAAGCCGTGGTGGCGGCTGTCGCCCTGGTGGAATGGGCACGTAGCCCAACAGGGGGCTCCTTCTTAGCCAAAGAATAGCAGGCTTTGATACACAAGACAACCCAGCGGGAGATGGTCCGCTTGTGTACCGCCCAACCTTTTTTGGCGCCCACGTAGCCAACAAAGAGCTGGTCGTCCACCCGGAACTGTTGTTTGCGGTTCAGATAGAAAGAAATCGCACGTTTTGGGTCCAGACGGTGGAGCCTCTCTTCCTCTCTGGAAGGATGCGGAGGCGGAAAGAAGGTGGGCAAAGTGATGGTCTGCCCAATGTGGAAAGCAGTAACCACCTTTGGCAAGAAGGACGGACCCGTCCTAAGAACAACCTTGTCTGGATGGACAGACAGAAAGGGGGGCTTGCAAGAAAGAGCCTGGAGCTCACTCACCCGCCGAGCGGAGGTGATAGCCACCAGAAAGGCTGTCTTCAGAGTGAGAAGACGAAGAGGACAGTTATGGAGAGGCTCAAAGGGAGCGCACATTAAAAAGGTAAGAACCAAGTTCAAGTCCCACTGAGGCATCACAAACGGAACAGGAGGGAAAAGGTGTGTAATGCCTTTAAGAAACCTGTTAACAACAGGGGACTTGAAAAGGGAGGGCTGATCAGGAAGCCTGAGGAAGGCCGAGATTGCACAAAGGTAGCCCTTGATGGTACCCAGGGCAGAACCCTGTTGGGCCAGAGAAAGAAGGAACAGTAGAACCTCAGAAAGAGGGGCAGAAAGGGGATTCACAGCCTTTGCTGTGCACCATGCCACAAACTTGTTCCACCTGCAGGCGTATACCACCTTAGTGGAGGGACGCCTGGCTGCCAGAATCACATCACAAACTTCGGGAGGCAAGTCGAAAGGAATCAACTGCCGCCGCTCAATCTCCATGCAAGGAGGTGGAGACTGGACAGGTTCGGGTGGAGGACCGTCCCCTGCTGCTGCAACAGAAGATCCTCCTGAAGAGGCAGACGGATCGGGGGATCGATGCTCATACTGTGTAGCTCGGGATACCAAACTCTTCGAGCCCAGTCCGGAGCCACAAGAATGACTTGGGCCCGGTCGCGCCGAATCTTCTTCAATACTCTGGGTAGAAGTGGTATAGGCGGAAAGGCGTACAACAGACCACAACTCCACTTGTGACGAAAAGCGTCGCCGAGCCAGTGCCGCCTTGGAAATTCCAACGCGCAGAATTGCTGACATTGCGCGTTCTCTTCGGTGGCGAATAGATCTAACCAAGGCTCTCCCCACTGTAGAAAGAGTCCTTGCGCCACCTCCGAGTGAAGACGCCATTCATGATCCATCATGCACCTGCGGCTGAGTTCGTCCGCCCTGGCGTTCAGGGAACCTGCCAGGTGTTGAACCATCAGGAATATGCCCTGATGTTCCAGCCATGTCCAGAGACGCAGAGCCTCCTGACAAAGTGTCCACGACCCCACCCCGCCTTGTTTGTTGCAGTACCACATGGCGGTGGTGTTGTCTGTGAACACCTGCACTACCTTCCCCTTGACAGAGGGAAGGAATGCCTTCAGTGCAAGTCGGATCGCCCGGAGCTCCAGAAGGTTGATATGGAGCCGGGACTCCGCCAGAGACCAGAGGCCTCTGATCTCCGCCTCTCCCATGTGACCGCCCCATCCCAGAAGGGACGCATCCGTCACAACTGTGTGCTCTGGCTGGGGAAGGGAGAGGGATCTGCCCGTGACCCATTGCCGGTTCGAGAGCCACCACTGCAACTGTTGTGCAGTTCCCTCCGAGATCTGGACGTAATCGGACAGGTTCCCCATATGCTGCGCCCACTGGAACTTCAGGTCCCACTGCAGAGCCCGCATATGCCATCTGGCATGATCGACCAGCAGGATGCAGGAGGCCATGAGGCCCAGCAGCCTCAGGGTCATCCGTACCAAAACCCAGGATAGAGGCTGAAAGATCGGAATCATAGCCTGAATATCCTGGACTCGCCGTTCGGGAGGATAGGCCCGAAACTGCGTTGTGTCCAGAACCGCTCCGATGAAAAGGAGCTGTGGAGAAGGAACCAGGTGCGACTTCGGCACATTGATGGAGAACCCCAGCGAGTGCAGGAGTCCGGCCGTAGTCTGGAGGTGGGAGACGACTGCCTGGGACGAGCCCGCCTTCAGCAACCAGTCGTCGAGGTAGGGGAAGACTGGAACCCCTGACCGGGGCAGATGAGCTGCGACCACCGCCATCACCTTCGTGAACACCCGAGGGGCGCTGGTAAGGCCAAAGGGAAGCACGGTGAACTGAAAGTGCTCGAGGCCTACCGTGAACCGCAGGTAACGCCGGTGGGCCGGCAGGACGGGGATGTAAAAATATGCGTCCTGCAAGTCCAACGCTACCATCCAGTCTCCAGGGTCGAGGGCAGTCAAGACCTGAGCTAGGGTGAGCATCTTGAACTTCTCCTTCCGGAGGAAGCGATTGACGTTCCGGAGGTCCAAGATAGGACGCATGTCCTCCTTGTCCTTTTTGGGCACCAGAAAGTAGTGAGAATAACAACCACGCCCTACTTCTGGGGTCGGAACGCGCTCAATGGCCCCCTTGGCCAAGAGGGCCGCAACTTCCTGTCGAAGAAGTGCCAAATGGTCCCCCGACATGCGGTGGTGCTGAGGTGGCATGGCTGGAGGGGCAGTCTCGAAGGGGAGGGAGTAGCCCCTTCGGACAATGTCCAAAACCCACCTGTCCGATGTGATGGTGCGCCAGTAGGGAAGGTGATGGCGGACCCTGCCCCCCACTGGCGTGCTGTGGACCGGAAAGGACGGACTAGGAGGGTTTGGAGGCCGCGGACGGGGCGGAGGTGGTGGCCTGACCTGCTCGCTGGTTACCCGACCCGCCTCGGCGGGAGCCACGTCCTCGGCCGCGCGAAGGCGTTTGCTGCGCGGGCCGGTGGCTGGGCAGTGGACGTGACTGGGCGCCCCTTCCGTGGCCACGAAAGGGGCGAAAAGCAGACTGCTGCGGAGGGCGCGAGGCGGAGAGGCCCAAGGACTTGGCCGTAGCCCGCGAGTCCTTAAAGCGCTCCAGCGCGCTGTCTGCCTTATTGCCAAAAAGACGGATACCATCAAAGGGCATGTCCATAAGGGTGTTTTGGACATCGCCCGAGAAACCAGTGGTCCTCAGCCAGGCGTGACGGCGCAGCGCCACTGTCGTAGCAAGCGATCTGCCTAGCGAGTCAGCGGTGTCTAGGCCACATTTGATAGTGAACTTCGCTGTGTCTCTCCCTTCTGCAACAGCACGGGAGAGAAGTGCCTGGACCTCCTCAAGACACTTGGGCAGCACTTGCGCCACCGAATCCCACAGAGAGTGGGAGTAACGGCCCAAAAGGCAAGCGGTGTTCACGGACCGCAAGCCAGCACTGGAGGAAGAAAAAACCTTCTTCCCAAATTGGTCCAGTTTTTTGGATTCCCTATCCGGCGGAGCCGTAGGGAAGGCGCTCTGAGAGGCAGAGGCTTGGACAACCAAGCTCTCGGGGGTGGGGTGTTGGGAGAGGAACAGAGGGTCGCCCGGGGCTGGGCGATGGCGTCGGGCTACGTTCCTGTCCACAGGAGCCCCTGTGGTGGGCCTGGACCAGGTGCCCAAAAGAACGTCCGAAAGTGCGTCGTTGAACGGCAGCAGTGGCTCCGAAGAGGTAGCCGCCGGCTGAAGCACTTCCGTCAGGAGGCTAGTCCTGACAGCCACCGTAGGGAGCTCGAGGCGCAAGGCCGCAGCCGCCCTACGCAACACCATTGCATAACTTGCTCCCTCCTCCGTAGCCACGGATGGAGGCGATAGCATGCCAAGGTCAGGAGAGGTGTCCAGACCACTGGCATCCCCCAGTTCCTCAGCCCAGTCCTGATAAGGCTTACATTGAGCTGTGAGAGGGTCTTCCGACCCCTCCCAGTCCTGCTCGTCCTCCAAAACAGGTGAAAAGTAAGGAGGAGGGACATGAGGGAAAAAGGGTCCCATCGGCGTCGGAATCGGCGTCGAGCGACGTCGATCCGGCTCCGTGTCCGGTGCCGGGGAGAACCTGGGGACTGCGCCGTCCGGGGCCTCGGACGGCACCGTGAACGGTACCGGTGAGGTCGGCGCCGGTGGAGGTGTCGTTAGGTCAACCGGCGTCGACCGGGATCCAGGCCTGGATCCGAGGGGGTCCTGCGGCGCCGGGGCCGGAGCCGCCGGAGACATCGGGGCCGGAGCCGCCGGAGACACCTGGGCCGGAGCCGCCGGTGGTGCCGAGGGAGGACTCCCACTGGGGCCCGAAGGCGCACCGGGGTAACCCTTAGGCCCGAAGATGCGGGCCATGGCCGACAGGAACTCCTGTATATCGGCCGGAGTCGACGCCGGACCCGGAACAGGCGGGTAGGCCGGCGTCGGCTGCGCGGGCACCCCCAGAGCCGGCACAGTCTGGACCCTCGGCCGGGTCGCTAGACCGGAGAGGGGAGGTCTTAGAGCGACGCTTCTTAGACCTCTTGTGCTTCGCCTTACCTGAGGACGAAGACTTCGACCCCGACGAATGACGACGGCTCCGCGACCGGCCCCTCGACCTCTCACGGGACCGGGACCTCGAGCGGCGCGGAGCCGAGTGCCGGGCCTCGAGGAGCTTTCGAGACCGCTCTCGCAAAGCCTTCGGGGCGAGGGACCGACACTCGGGGCACGACTGGGGGTCGTGGCCGCGCCCCAGGCAGAAGAGACACTCACGGTGCGGATCCGTAATCGACATCATGCGATTACAGACTCCGCATGGCTTGAAGCCGGGCATCCCTACTGACACCTTTGGAGTCGAAACGACTCGAAAAATTTGGACAAAAAGTCACAAAAATATTCAGTCAAAAAATGACTGGGGCACTGCTCAATCCGGATCTGCGCTTACTGGCGCGGAAAAAGAAAGCACTGACGCCAGCGCGCATGGGCGGCGTCTAAGTACTGGCCGCGACGTCATCCCGGCGATCACGACGCCGACGACGGACGCGGAGCCGCACGTCGCCGCCTACCGACGCGCAGGGGTACTGCAACGCAAAACTTTCCGGATCCAGCCTGATGCCTGGGGATATTCTAAGGTAAGGAATCTGTCACTAACGTGTCTCTTTCAGATAAATTAGTTTTAAATATTAGGTTTCTTGATGCAAGACTCTTTTTACTATGGCCATCCAGCTGGCCAATCATGAGTACATTGAATCTGACAACCTGGTCATGTCGTACTATACAGGCATAATAACATCATTGGGCAACATTAATTGATTGACTCAATCATCGCTGCTTTCTTTCTTCTCAGATACTCTGAATTAGACATTTCACTCTAGGGTGGTCCTTCTCTTACTTATTTGCGGTGGTGTTTCGCTGCCGCAGTTCCTGGTTCGGGAACTCTTTCTCACGAGGCTGCAGAACGGAATCCAAGTTTAGAGCCCCCACTTCGGGCATAAGGTGATTTGAAGACAAGATCTGCAAGGAAAAAAAAAGTTTAGAACAGAGACTACCAGGGTATTCTCACAAAGCCATAGAGGGTCAAGCCATGCCATGTGGCTTGGTCCTACAAAACCATCCAGGATCTACTCAGTCAGACTCAGAGACCATTCTGGTCTCACCTTACAGAAACTATTAGACCCAGTAATGTCACACAGTTCGTCTTACAAAAAAACTGCTGGACCAGTACTCCCACCAAGCCTCACCTTATATAAGCACTACTACAAATTAGTATTACAAGAGCCTAACTCCATAAATTTATCCTGGACACAAATGGCTAAAAAGATCAAGATTTCAGAAGCATCTTGGCAAACAGTGAATGGGTGCACTGCTGTGTTATAGTTTTGATCAGGGTTCCTAGTCTGACAACAGGAAAGAACGAATAGTTTCTTACCTGTCGGTGTAGTTTTGCAGCTTGAAGACTTTCTGGATTCACTATGCTGTGCATTATTCCGCCATCTCGTGGTTGGGTCCGGATTCGTAGTCTTTTCTTTGTTTTTGTCTTTTTTTTTTTTTTTTTTTTTTTGTTGGCCCAGGTGGGCGGCGACGCCCCACCATTTGGTGTCTTCGGTGACGTCGTCGCGCTTCCGGCGGAAGCTCCCACCTTTGGTAGCCATCTTCGGATTCTTTTTTTTTTTTTTTTTTTTTTTTTCTTTTCCTCTTACAGTTTTTTGTTGTCTATGTCTTTAACCTTTAATCCTTCAATTATTCTTTGATCCCTTTAAAACCTTGTATGTAGTTTAGTTGTACCCTTAACCTCCTATGTTATCTTCCTGGCGGAGGCGGGTGGGATCGCTAGTGAATCCAGAAAGTCTTCAAGCTGCAAAACTACACCGACAGGTAAGAAACTATTCGTTTTGCAGCGTGAATCTTTCTGGATTCACTATGCTGTGCATAGACTTAGTAGCGGTTTTGTTATTGCGGTGGTTGGGTGGAAGATGAGCATTGGTTGCTGAAAATGTGCTGAAAGACCTTCTGTCCTACTTGTGCCTCTTTGTTCATTTGGATATCAACACAGTAGTGTTTGGTGAACGTGTGCACGGAAGACCATGTTGCCGCTTGGCAAATGTCTTGTATAGGTGTGTTTGCTAGGAACGCAACCGTTGCTCCCTTTTTCCTTGTTGAGTGAGCCTGGGCGGCCCCTTGTAACTCTTGTCCTGCCTGCTTGTGGCAGAGTTGTATTGCTTGTGCAATCCACCGTGCAATGGTATTTTTTGTTACTGGTCGTCCCAGGAAACTGCTTGCGAAGGAAACGAAGAGTTGTTTTGTTTTCCTGCATTCCTTCGTCCTTTCTATGTAGTGCATCACTGCCCTTCTGGCGTCTAGCGTGTGTAGCGCCTTTTCTGAGGGTGTTGAAGGTTTCTGGAAGAAACTTGGTATCTGTATTGTTTGATTGATATGGAACCGCGACACCACCTTTGGCAGGAAGTGTGGGTCCGTCCTCATGACAATTCTGTCCTTGTGTATTTGCAAGTAGGGCTCTTGTAGTGTGAGAGCCTGTAGTTCACTGACTCTTCGCAGTGACGTGATAGCCACTAAGAAAGCCGTTTTTAGTGTGAGCATGTGCAGTGTGCTCTTGTGTATGGGTTCAAATGGTGATTTCATCAACTGTGTCAGTACAGTGTTGAGGTTCCAGCTTGGGGCTGGCATCCTTTTAGGGGGGCTATTCTTTTAGCCCCTTCTAGGAATCTTTTGACCACTTGGGAGGTGAAGAAGCTTTTCACCGCTTCTCCCCTGGTGTAGGCCACTATGGCTGCTAGGTGAACCCTTAGTGACGAGTAGCTCAGCCCGTTTTGTAGTAGGTGTGTTAAATATCGCAGTACTGTTGATTCTTTTGTGACTTTTCGTTGCAGTCCCTCTGTAATGCACCATTGTGAGAACCTTTTCCACTTTGCAATGTAGCATTTTCTTGTAGTGGGTCTCCTTGCTTCTCTGAGTACTGCCATGGTGCTTGGAGGTAGTTTGAGGTGTGCGAATTCTAGGTCCTCAGGAGCCATGCTGCTAGGCTGAGGCTGTCTGGTTCTGGGTGGAGCACTTTTCCGTCTTGCATTGTGAGGAGGTCTTTCCTTCTGCTGAACCTGTGTGCTGGTTCCTGCGCCATTTCCATAATCTGTGAGAACCATGTTTGTCTGGCCCACTGAGGTGCCACCAGTATGAGTGTCATGCTGCTGCTCCTGCATTTGCTGAGTACTTTGTGTAACAGTGGTATCGGGGGAAAAGCGTAAGCAAATTCGTTCGACCAACTTATCCATAGGGCATTCCCTAGGGACCTTTGGTCCGGCTGTCTGGATGCGTAATGTTGGCATTTTGCATTGTGGGGTGTTGCAAAGAGGTCTATCCGTGGTGTTCCCCACTTTTGGAACAGTTGCTGCACCTCCTGTTGGTTCAGTTCCCATTCGTGGGATGCAGACGTCTGCCTGCTGAGTCGGTCTGCTTCTACATTGTCTATTCCTGGGAGGTGTATTGCTAGCAGGTCTATCCTTAGAGGGATGGCCCATCTCCAGATCTGTTGTGCCAGACTTGACAGCGGTGCTGATTGTGTCCCACCTTGCTTGTTGATGTAGAACATTGCAGTTGTGTTGTCTGTTTGTATCAGCACTCGCTGGCCGTAAAGCTGCTTTTGAAAGGCTTTTAAGGCTAGGAACACAGTTTTGAGTTCTAGGTAGTTGATGTGTTTCACTGCATCTTGTTGTGACCAGAGCCCCCTGACGCGGAGTCTGGTCATGTGCGCGCCCCAGCCCTGCTGTGAGGCGTCTGTTGTGATGGTCACTGTTGGAGTTGGCTGTGTGAATGGCTTCCCTTGTAATATGTTCTCTTCTTTCCACCACGCTATTTCTTTCTGCACTGCGTGTGTGACAACCACTAGATCTTCCCAACTCCCTGTGGCTTGTGACCATTGCTGTTGTATCCATTCCTGGAACGGTCTCATGTGCAGTCTGATATGCGGGACAAGGTGGATGCATGATGCCATCATTCCCATTAGCCTGCTCACCGTCCTCACTGTCAGAACTTGCCCCTTGCGGTAATGACGTGTTTCCCTCAGGAGCGCTATACTTCTCTTGTCGCTGGGGAACACCTTGGACTGTGTGCTGTCTATTTGTGCCCCCAAGAATATCTTGATTTGTTGGGGTTCTGTTGACGATTTTTCCCAATGTATTGAGAAACCTAATGTGGACAGTGTTTCTATGACTTGTTTGATGTGTTTTTTGCAGAGTCTGTATGATCCTGCTTTTACCAGCCAGTCGTCGAGGTAGGGGTATACATGTATGCTCCTCCTCCGAAGGTGCGCTGCAGCTGCTGCTAGGCATTTCGTGAACACTCTTGGTGCGGACTTTAGTCCGAAGGCTAGCACTGTGAACTGGTAGTGATTGTGGCCTATCACGAATCTTAATAGCCGTTTGTGTTTGCGGTTGACGGGTATGTGCAGGTATGCATCTTTTAGGTCTAAGGTCGCCATGTAATCCCCTTCTTGGATTTGGGGTATTACTTCCTGAAGTGAAGTCATCTTGAATTTTTGGGTTTTTACGAACTTGTTCAGGAATCTGAGGTCCAGTATAGGTCTTAGTGTATCGTCTACCTTTGGCACTAGGAAGTACGTTGAGTATATTCCCTTGTTCCTTTCGTTGTTTGGAACTGGTTCTATTGCTCTTTTTTGTAGCAGTTCCTCTGCTTCTAGGCGGAGGAGGGCTAGTTCTCTTGCGGGTATTGACCGATGTCTTGGTCTTCTCCCTGGCGGGTGTTTTTGGAGGTCTATGCAGTACCCGTGCTGTATGGTGTTTAGTATCCATTTGTCTGTGGTAATTTTCCTCCATTGTGTGAGAAATTTTCTTATTCTTCCTCCCACTGGTGTCGTATGCTCGGTGGTTATTTGCTGTGTGCTTCTGCTCTTTATATTTTCCTTTTGCGGACTTCCCCTCAACCTTGGTGTTAACGGTGGGGGGCTTGTTATGTGTGTGGAGTCACTTTGAGGCGGGCTGCTGGCCCCCTCTTCGGGCCTGTCCCCGTCCGTGCCCGCGCCCTCGAAAGGACCGTCCTCTGGGTTGGTACTGCCAATTCTGCTGCTGTTGTCCCTGCAGGTTTTGGCCCTGGTTGTTCCCTTGGTACCCTTGTTGTTGTGATTGATGTGAAGTGGTAGGTGCATTGCCTCCTCTACCACTGGCTCGCCTTGAGGGGTTCCCTCTTCTCATCCCCCTGAACTGCAGCGCTCCCATGGACCTTGCGGTTTCGTTGTCCGTCTTTAGTTGTGTTAATTTGTTGTCAACTGTTGCTCCAAACAGTTTCTCACCGTCCGAACGGTGTGTTGATGATGTTGCTCTGTACTTCTGGTTTGAAGCCGGAGATCCTGAGCCATGCGTGTCTCCTCTCAGTCATCCCTATCATCATTTGCCTGCTGGAGTTCTCTGCTGCGTCCAAGGCTGACTTTAGGCAAGTGTTCGCGATGGCCTTGCCTTCTTCCGCTAGGTAATTGGCCCTTTGTTGGTGTTCTTCTGGCAGGTGCTTAATGAGCTGGCTCATTTCTGCCCAATGCTGGTATGCATGCCTGCTGATGAGGGCGTTGGAGTTGGCGATACGCCAGTGTATGGCTGCGTTCCTCTCCACCTTACGTCCTGTGAGGTCTATTCTTTTGCTCTCCTTGTCTGGAGGTGGGCCTGTGTTGGTGGGCACACCGGCCCTCTTCCTGGCTGTTGCAGCGATAATGGAGTCTGCTGGTACAGACCCCTGTATGTATGCAGGATCTTTTGTGGAGTGCTTATACTTCTTTTCGCTCCTAGGGGTAACCGCCTTGCAGATTGCTGGTTCCCTGAAGGCCTCCCTTCCCTGGTCGAGAACGCCAGGTAACATGGGTAGAAATTGACTCCTTGTCTGTTGGGGGAGCAGGGTTTCGAAGAGGAAACCTGCTTTTGTCTTTTCCTCCTGCATTTCGACCCCATAAGTCTTTGCAGCCTTCTGCACGACCTCATTGTAGACTCCGATGTCGTCTGGCGGCGAAGGTCTCGAGGGTAAGTGTCTACCCCTTCTTCTGGTGACTCTGTGTCGAGGTCTTGCCAGTCTAGGTCTTGTACTTCAGAGGACGCCGAGTCCCTGTAAGACAGCATCTCTTCTTCGCCTTCGGCCTCGAAGTAGTAGTATTCCTCGTCCTGGTCTTCGAGCTGTTCGGGTGTCCCCGGGGCCTCGTCGACTTCGACCTCGAACTCCTCGACTGCCTCGTGGGCTTGCTTCGACGGAATAGCGTATTGTTTCATCTTCTCGTCGAAGTCTTTTTTGCGTTGCAGGATGCTCGCCATCTCTGCCTCGAGCCTCCTCTTCTTTTCGCCATCTCGTGGGCCTTTTCGGCGTCGAGTGGTGCAGTGCCTCTCTTCGCGGTCGCGGTCGTCGAAACAGACGCCGGGCCTTCCTTTCTCGGTGTCGAGGTTTCCTTTTCGGGGACGACCTTCGACGCCTTCGTTTTCGGAGGCTTTCGCCGATTGAGAGTCCTTGTCCAAGGATCCGCTCGGCTGTTTGTCCCTTGGTGCTGTTGCTTTCGTCGAGTGTTTCGGCGGCAACGCTCCCTTGGTGGACTTTGCTACACTTCTGGCAGTGTCGCTAGGGATTCTGGCTTCACTCTTTCGAGCGTCGCTTTGGTGTTTTGGGGTCGACGACTCCCTTACCTCCTTCGACGTTTTCTTTTCGATTTCGACGACAGCGCAGTCCTCTGGTCCCTCTGCGATGTTGTCCTCCTCTCCGCTCGAGAGACCCAGGTCTCGGAGAGATGGTGCTGGTCCCTGGCCCTGCATGCTGTAATTCGCCCTTCTCTGTCTGTCTCTCACCCGGAGGGTCTCCGGGGTGAACGCCGAGCACGCGTTGCAGTCTTCGCTGGCGTGGTCGAGCGGCAAGCAGAGGTTGCAGACTGGGTGCTGGTCTTTTTGGGCGTATTTGTGGTGGCAATTTCTGCAGAACTTGAACGGAGTCTTGTCCATAACCGCGCTTAGGGAGCCCCCTGTGAGCGCATTCTCTGTAGGCGTCGAGATTTCGGTCGTGGACCTTCTACCTCGTCGTCCTTCTTCTCCGGTACTAGTGTCGTCGTCCGGTGTCTCAGTAGTATATCTTCTGTGATGAAATTTCGACTTTTCGAGATTCTTCGTCCAACTTTCTGGAACTTCTCGGCAACGATCCAGACCCCACGGCGGAAAAAAGAATCTGAAGATGGCTACCAAAGGTGGGAGCTTCCGCCGGAAGCGCGACGACGTCACCGAAGACACCAAATGGTGGGGCGTCGCCGCCCACCTGGGCCAACAAAAAAAAAAAAAAAAAAAAAGACAAAAACAAAGAAAAGACTACGAATCCGGACCCAACCACGAGATGGCGGAATAATGCACAGCATAGTGAATCCAGAAAGATTCACGCTGCAAAATTCAAGCATGTGAATCAATGAAAGATCCAATGCTGGAGAAATACATCTTCAATATACAGGACCAACGGGCCCCAGTACTGTCACAGAGCCTTGCCTTAACCAACATCTTGCCTCAACATTGCTCAAACAGAACCTTAAAAACACTGCAACATAGCATGACAAAGCCTCACTTTACAGAATCATAAAAGCCAAGCAAATTTACACAGATCAGCATTACTTTCCTGGGCAACATTGCCTTAGAGAACTAAAGGGACACAGTGTTGTCACACACCCTACGGCTCACAGAATCATGCAAGACCCAGATAACTTGCACAAACAGTTAGGTCTTGCAACTTCCAGTACACCATCCTACTGTCCGTATATCTGTAGCCCTGAAATCTACTAAGTGACTTTCAGTTGGCTCCCCTCATGACACTGCACTAGTTAACAGAAAACAGCTACACAGCATTCGCGATAAAGGGCAAAAATGCACTTTCATATTACTTGACTTCTATGAAGTATTCCCTACCAGTGCCTAACAGGTGCTGCTTAACTGTCAGGCAACAGTCGCTTGAGTACATTGGACATAGCTAGCATGCATCACATCCTTGTAAACTTTAGTTACATCAGGTCAAACAAGATCCATACCTCTATGAAGCCAATGCAATCATGTCCTGAGACCGGCTCTCTTGTCAAACTACTTCAGCATTTTTATGGCCCTGTGGCTAATAGCTTGAAAAATGGCTGCACTGGTTTTTATTTTTTTTAACAAATTACATTGAATTGGGTATAATAAAATACAATGAGGCAATCAACAATGCTGTGTTGTATATTTCGTCATATAGAGATTCATTATTCGATATAGGCCAACAGTCGGGAGGACAAGACAGTACTAACATTAAGAACAATGTCAAAACTGAAACAGATACCATTGCCTGGGGGAACTGGATAACAATTGTAGTCACATGATAATGGTCTAATTTACTTACCAGAGTTCTGTATGTACAGTTTTTGGTCCAAGATCAATTAAGACGATTGGTGTATCAGGTCAAATAATGTTTAAGCATTTTTGGCTGTACCCTGACCAACTTTATGGCGACATATTGAATTTGGGTGTGTCATTAGAGGGGTAGGGGATTTCCATTTGATGGTGATGGTTCGTTTCTCAAGGACCATCACTAAGTCAATAAATCTACTGTCAGATGTCAGCCTTAGGCCTAGTCATCAACCCCAAAAGCCAGGTTTTCGGTGTCTGGATGTATTGTTTGCAGCATCGGTTGTCACTTGCATGCAGATGTTACTTTGATCTACAGCAAACTGGAAGATGAATTGGGGTCAAAACAGGCAATAATCTGAAAGGTGTACAGATTTGTAAGCAGAAAGCAAACCTGACTCATTCAAAAAAGATCTTGCTTATGGGTCTTTTGGACCTGTCACCTTTCTCTCTGTTGTGGTCAAACCCAATGTCTACTCCCCTTGACGTAAAAAACAGTGCTGAAATCACATCATCATCTTTGACTCTGTGCTCTTTCACTCCTCAAATAGATGCAGTCACCAAATGCACATTCTACCAATTTCGACAAGTTTTTTCATTTTTGCAATTTCCTCACAAAATGCCCTAGTGCTTGCCATAGTTACATCTTAATTTGAATTACGGCAATGCCTTCTACATTGGGTCCCCAAAAAACCTACGTGCCCAAGCTTGAAAGAATATAGAGTTAAACAGTCTACATCATTTTTAAGATGGTTCCTCACCTTAAGCTGGGCTCTCATCAGAACCTGACTCTCGGGACTTGAATTCTCTAAGTGGACCCAGCGATCCAGTGTCAGACCCTCCGCCTTTAGAAGATCTGAAAGAGGCAGCGACAGGGAGCCCAGTGAATGGGTATCATCTTTCACCTAAAGAGGGAGGAAAGGAGACTGAGAAATGGAGAAAGAAACTGTACAAAGAAGCAGTAGTGAAAGGGCAGAAAGGCTGGAGAGGACTTTGAATACACCAGGCGAAACTGTGGAAGGACTACACACTAGGAAATTCTCACATAGGATAAATGCCAGAAATCTCTTACAAAGGAGATACACCAGAAGGATCTCAGCTAACGCTGCAAGAGCATGTAGGGCTATACACCAGAAGCACCTTAGAAAGGAGAGCCACAGATTGAGATAGAACCCCACAGAACCCCAGGCAAGGCTAAACACCAGAAGAACTTTAGAGAGGGCTCCCCTTACTTTAATCTCTTCACATCGCGTTACATTTTCAGCATAGACACCATAATGGAAATGATTCTATTCTGAACTCAAAGCACATTAGCACAGCATTGTGGTTAGCAAGCAGGTGAACATCTATTCCATTCAATTTATAATTGTTACTGATTGAGGGCATTCCTTCAGTTTTGCCTCTTGATAAAACAGTGTGGTTTGCTCCCAGGATTTAACACGTTAGTAGTGATGACATTGTTTTTTTAACGAATTTTTCCTGTTGCTGTCATAGCCATAACATGTTATATTGGTAAACATCATTTACACCGCATGCAACACAATGCATGCCATTACAACGGCCGCGTTGTAACAACGCATGCCCTTACAACACAAGTTGGAACAACGACTTGCTGTAGGGGTCAGAAGGTGTTGAATTTAAAATCCAACACCTTCCCTACTGTTGCACAGACTGGAGTTTGAATAGTAAATTATACTATTCCAACATCCAGCGCCCTCCCTGGAGCAAGTCGTTGTTCCAACTTGTGTTGTAATGCCATGCGTTGTTACAACGCGGTCATGACCGCATTGTAATGGCATGCGTTAAAAAAGAATGCGTTGTAACGTGGCATATTCATTATATTTAACTATGCCTCTATATGGACAGAGGGGTATTAAATAAATGCAAAAGGTACAAACACTGCACAACAATTTATTTAGCTGAACAACTTTAATCCGGAGAAGAGGCTCCATCAGTGGGGACTCTCCCACGAAGATGACAAGTGGGCTTTGATGACAAACGTTTTGGGTATAAGGGGCTCAGGTGCAACAAAATTACGTTCATAGTACTTGTGCTACTCTAAGGTCTTGCTCTTACCCCTTCACAGCTGTTTGAGAATACCTGCACCACTGAAGGATTGGAAAAACATATCCAAAAGAAGCTATCACTTGACCTTGTTTTTGCACGTTGACCAAGGGCAACCGTTTCCTCCTTGCATCTGCTGTCTCTCATTTCCACTGGTTGAAATCTGGGTCCACAGCCCAAAACATCTCGTGAGGGGGAGACCATATATGGCAAAGAGGCTTCACAAAAATACACTGTGCAGACCTTACTAGGCAACAGGGGTATCTTTTTACAAAGATGCTTAGAGTGAGTATTGGTAACTCAAAAAATGTGGGGTATCTAAGTAGTTGCCACACAAATGTCAGCAATAGGTACCATCAGGGCTACATTTGCATTGGTGAATGAGTATGATATCTTGGATGAGACTGGACCTCTCTTGTGTTACAGGTTTGGACAGGAACAAGATTGTCCACCTGGAAAGAGTAGTATTAGGGACTTTGCTTTGTGGGGTAAAAGCACCACATGTGTTGAAAAGGTTATCCAACTTACTAAAGGTGTTCTTTCTTTCAATTATAATGACTAAGGACTTATTTAGAGTTTGTTGGATGTGATACTCCGTCACAAACATGACAGATATTCCATCTGCTGTACTACATTGTAGCATATGGCACTGGTAATACTTTGGATGGGATATTGCCACATTTGACAAAATATCCTGTAGGCAAAACTTTAAATAAGGCTCTTAGAAATACCAAGGTTTGAAGACTCTGATCAGGAACGGAAGCAACATGTCTTGGTTACAGGACCACATGAACTAGTTCCTGGTTTAGATGAAATTCCCTCCAACTGTTAGGAATACACCAGTTCTCAGTAACACTTTGTCTTTATGGAAAACTCCATATGTGACTTTTGAAGTTCGAGTTTGAGGCTCATTATACCTTGTTGCCAAGAAGGCTGTTTTCTAGGGTGAAAGGACAATTTTACAAGATATCATATGCTTGTGCACTAAAGTGCCAAGGCCTAAAGTGTGATACCTTTGTTGTATAAGTTCCTTGATGTGAGGATGTAAATGGAGGAGCTCCCCAAAATGCCACTTAGGTGCTTAATTCTGTAAAGATAAGAGATCCCTAGGCCTATTAAAGAAGATAGCAATAGCTGAACGATAATGTTTAACAGGAGTGAACAAGGCTTTCTCGGTCCATCAGATGTGCCATGAAAGTTAAGACATCATCTGGGAAGGCCATCCAAAATGTTTAGACAAACAAGAAGCCATTTGGCTTCTCTACTGATGATTAGTTGAGTCTTTCCTGACAGAATACAACAGCAATATTTGTTTCTGTTAAGTCGAAGTGTGTATGCTTCTTAAGAATTGGGGGGCTAAATGTACAAAGAATTTGTATTGTTGAAAACAATCCAATTAGGAGTTTGTAACGCCAAAAATGTTTTTTAATGTACTAATCCCATTGTGGAGTCTGTAAACTTTTACCAATGCTTAAAATTGGACCTTGACCCAATACTGATATAGTATTTGGAAGGGGGTGTTGTAGGCATCCCTTCCAAATACTGACTCCTTCTGACATGTATCAATGTTTTGCAACAGAAATCTGCGATGGCCACCATTCGGAGTGAATAGCAGTTTCCGGCCTACCTTATTAATATGCATGAGATCAGAGTACAATCCACTCCTAATTGCAATTTAAGAACCTACCGATTACTAATAGGTCAGGTCATAAACTTCTTTGCTGGTTGCAAATTGCAACCAGATTTTTCTGAGCAGTAATTTGTACATCTGGCCCTAGGCTCTCAAATTCAGTAACAGTAGGGAGGGTCGAGCCTCTGTACTTTCTGCTGACCTGAGAAATATGGAACATGAGGAAGCTCCAGGAAGAGAACTGAACCAGGTCTGCCGGTCGTTAGGTTGCGGTCGAGCAGGCACCACTGCAGATCATGTCCAGCCTCCTCCGAAACTTGGATGACAACTGACAGATTTCCCTAGTGCTGGGCGCAATAAAACTTCAAATTCCATTGCAGAGCCCGAAGCATCTGTCACTAGGAGAAGTGGAAAAACAGGATGCAAGAGACCAACAAGCCTCAGAGCTGTTCTCAATGAGATCCAGTGCAAAGGCTGAAAAATCAGGATCATAGCCTGAATGTCCTGGACTCGTTGCAGCGGAGGAAGAGCCCTGAACAGTACTGTGTCTAAGGCAGCTCCTATAAAAGGAAATCTTTGAGAAGGAGTCAGTTGTGACTTTGGCCTGTCTACGGAGAACCCTAACAATGTAAGGTTTGCAGTAGTCTGGAGGAGGCCTATGACTGACTGTGGAGAGCCCGCATTCAACAGCCAGTCATGGAGGTAGGGGAAAACTGGTATCGTCAACCTACTAAGATGTGCAGCAACCACCGGCATCACTTTGGAGAATACTCCAGGAACGCTGATAAGGCCGAAGGGGAGCACAGTAAACTGAAAATGCTCCTGACCAACCCTGAACTGCAGGTAACGTCAGTGCAATGCAGGACGGGCATATGAACAAATGCGTGCTGCAGGTCCAAGGCTATCATCCAGCCACCTGAATCCAGGGCAGACAGAACATGGGCCACTGTGAGCAGCATGAAGGTGTTTAGAGGGCTAAGATCTAGAATTGGACAAAGGCCTCCATCCTTCTTTGGCATGAGGAAATAGCGGGAAGTAACATCCAGTCACTATTTTCGCATCTGAAACCCATCTCAATGGCCCCTTTGGACAGCAGAGTTTGCACCGTGTGATGTAAGATGGATAGGTGCCCCTCTGAATTAATCAATCAATCTAGAATTTATAAAGCGCAACAGCTACTCCTTAGAGTGTCCTTGTGCTGAATAAACTGCAACAATTCACCCCTTCCACAGAGTAAAAGCTATCAAAAGGCCCAATCGAATAGCCATGTTTAAACAGCTTTCCTAAAGAGATATTCCCCCCTGAGCTTGTGGCAATGGAGTGGGAGTTGATTCCTTGCTTGAGTTGCAAGATAGGAGAATTATACCCCTCCCCCACTTCTTTTTTTTAATCCTCGGCACCGATAGTAAGTTGGCATTAGACAAATGGAGGACACTAGACAGATGATAATGCTGTAGCCTCATCTAAAAGATAGTGGGGGCCTGAGTAATAGAAAGCGCTGTTAGCCAGCACTAGTGCCTTAAACTGAATTCTCTACTTAACAGGTAGCCAATGGAGTACTTTCAGATGAGGAGCAATGGACAATCAGCCAAACCCCAGTACAGGATAATAGCATAATCTATGTGTGACGTAATTACAGCATGAATTACTGTCCTCTGTGACTGGAAAAGAAGCAGTCTTAAAAACGTTTTTAACAATCGTAATAAGACAAAACATGACCTGACTACAATAGGGATCTACGAGCGCATGGAGAGGTTAAAATCAAACTTAATCCCTAGATTCTGTGCCACAGTGGTGGGAGGGGGGTCAGCCCACTCTGGTCAGCATTCCTCGTCCCATCGTGGCACAGGAGACTCAAATAGCATGATTTCTGATTTTCCAGTGTTACACTAAAGATTACTTAAAAATGGCTGCCAGACAGTTCTTAAAGACTCCTGGTTAACCTAGTCATTGAAAGAAGGAGCTGAGTATCATCTGTGTAAGATATAATATGGACCCCAAAAGATTCCACTAATGAGGCCAGGGGAGCCATATAGATATTGAAGAGAGAAGGACTCAAGGCCAAGCCCTGTGGCACGTCGCACTTAAGCATTTTTGGCTCTGAGGAATATGGGGCCAGCCAAACTGCTTGACTGCGATTCTCCCGAACTGAGCAGAACCATGCCAAAGCAGCGCCTACCACACCAATGTCCTCTCTACGTTGTAACAGGAGGGTGTGGGAAACAGTAACAAATGCTGCTGATAGATCCAACAGGATCAGGGTGATCTGTTTACCCTGATTCAGGGCCAATTTAATAGAGTCTGCCACTTCAACTAGTGCAGTCTCCGTGCTGTGTCGTGGTCTAAACCCAGTTTGCGAAGAAGTTTATGCTGTTCTAAGTAAGAGGATAGCTGTACGTTAATTCGCTTTTCAAGCATCTTAAAGGCAGCAGGAGGTAACGAAATAGGCCTAAAATTGGCCAATTACACACTGTCAACCGATGGCTTTTTTAAGAGAATCAGCTACTGCCCAGCAAAACGGGACCCTAGCTGATTGAATTGAAAGATTGAATAAATAGTTAAAAATGGGGTTAATGGATTTAACCAAAGCAGCCAGAATCTGGGGAGGATAAGGGCCCTATGGCCAGCCCGACTTGCATAGCAGAATAACTTGTTCAGACTCTTGGAGAGTGATCTGAGAGAATACAAACAGCTTATCCGTGATCACCCGCACATTGCCTGTAGATGTAGTGTTGATGTCATATAGAGCCCTGTTTCATTTTAGATTGCCCACAATATTCATAGTCTTCTCCTCGAAAAAATTTGAAAGATCCTTGCACATTGTGGCAGACACTGTAATAGGCTGTGAGAGGGAAGAAGGCTGGAGAACAAATGTAAAAGTATTGAAGACTTCATGTGGGCTATTACCTGCGGGAAGTATTTATTCTGAGAAAAGGTGCTCTGAGCCTGTCTTATCAAACAGTGATAATCTTCAATGCCAGCCTGTAGATCTCCTTATCCTTTGGCGAATAATGAAGTCTCCTCTGCCTTTCCAGATGTTTACAGCGTTTAGTTATTGCTGCCAGTTTCAAAGAAAACCAAAGAGAAGAAAGGCTTCTCTGAAAGCTGGTTTGATGTACGAGGAAGCTGCGGTGGGACGGAAAGGAACAGAAGGGTATAGCCCTTTAGGATGATCTGGCGGGCCCATCTGTCGGATGTCATGAATTGCCACCTTTGGAGAAAATGCTTGACTCTGCCTCCCATAGGGTGGCCATGCGTTGCTAAGAGTATATTAAAATGGCTTGGAGGCTGATGCCCTGTGGGCAGACGGGCTGGAAAGATCACTGCCACTGGTGACCTGCATGTTACCTGCCTGATCCCTGGCCACGAAAGGAGTGAGATGACAGCAGCAGTGCGGGTGCCCCTGGTGTTGCCTATACACCAAACCTCTGAAGTACCCTCAGTAGGGGTGAAACTGATGAGGAAACTGTCTGGCAGAAGTTGAAAGGGCCAACAAGCGTTCTGTGGCCTGGCTAACTTTGACACACTCTAGGGTGGAATCAGCTTCTTTGCCAAAAAAATGGGATCCATCAAAAAGCAAAAGGGATGTCTGCACATCTCCAGAAAAGGTTGCGGATCTCATCCATGCGATGGAGCACCACACTAGTGCCCACTGCTTATTCCAATCCGTAGTATCCAGGCAAGCCTGAATGAGTATTTGGCTGCATCCTGGCCATCTAGGATGGCTTGAGCCAAAGAGGCCCTAAACTCCTCAGGGACCACTGACAAGATCTTGTTGGCCATGTCCCAGAGGGCGCCTGTATAACTTGCATTGACCACCCTCAAGGCTAAGCTGGCCAAAGAGAACATTCACTTCCCGAACGCCTCAATCCTTTTTGACTTCCTATCGGGGGGTCCTGGGGAATGAATTCGGATTCATGTTGCTGGGGGCATCTGGCCACTTGCCTGTTTACTGTTGGGCAGGAGCTTGGTTTAGACCAAGTGCTCATATGAGTGTCAGTAAGGGCTTTGTTGAATGGTAGTAAGGGCTCGGAAGAAGCTAGCCCAGGCTGTAGAATTTCAGTAAGCACATTTGTTTTACCCTCAACAGAAGGAAGTTGTATATCCGGAAACTCAGCAGCATGTCTGATGACTGGAACCAAAGAAGCCCTCTCTTCCACTGGGGAGAAATCAACCCGGTATCAGGTAAAGTGTCAAGCCCACTGGCCTATTGTAAATCCATACATAAACTTTCATCATCAATGTGTGGGGGTAAATCATCCCCATCATCTCCACTGTCATTTCCTAATGGTGGCAAGTTCTGGACAGAGTCAAAAGCAAAAATCTGGTCAAGGAGCAGAAAACAACTCCGTGATAGAAGGGAGTGTTTTGTCTGAATCTGACTGTACGGGAGCCGGGTGCACCAGAGTGTAGTCAGAGCATGTTCTCGGTTGAGGTTGAGATGGAATCGGTTCGAGGTCGAATACCAGAGTCAGCAGAGGAACCTCCTCTGGCCACGTTGGGACCGGCATCAATGTAGAAGGGATTGTTGCAGGCACTGTAGCTGGAATGGAAGTCAGCAGCAGAGTCTGTGCGGAACCCGAGGCAGGTTTCAAGGGCTTAGACATCACAGAGGACACATCCACTGCCAGTTACCCGACTGGATGCCCCTGCAGATACTTAGGGCGTGAAGGCATGCCACAGGTAGCCAGAGGAGTGCCAAAAATATAGCTTTGCTAAGGGCCCAGGGAGCTTGAGGTGCATTGGGATTAACTGAGGGATCAGATTCTAAATCGGAGATTGGGAGTGAGATTGAGAGGCACGCTGATGTCCTCGCAACTTTCTTTGGATAGACAGTGGGGGGATGGGGTTGAGTCCTGCTTTGCCTTCTTGTGTTTCCGGTTTGATTTGGACTTCGACTTACTGGATGATGTTGACCGCTAAGAGGACCTGTTGCGGGATCGGCCTCAAGAGCGGGAATGGGTTGGAGCCCTTGTCTTCAAGCAGGAGTGGTACTTGTGTGGCTTCTGTCGATGTTCGGCGACATCATGTACCTGCATCGCCTTTGGGTGCATGAGGGCACACTCCCCACACAATTAGAGTCGTATATCGAGCCCAAACATGAAAAGCTAACCTTGTACGGGTCCGTCACCAACATCTATTTAAGGTAGTCACACATAGTTTGAACCCTGTAGTTTTAGGTTGTTGCACACTGAAATTCAGTTTTTGGAGAAATGGAGTGGAGTTCCGGATCCGAGTTCACAGGCATGGAAAGAAGGTAACTGACTGAGGTGTGCAGGGGTGGCGCTTATATGCAGGTCTGCTCCGTCACTTCTGGGATGGAATGAAGCCAAACCAGAGCCATGTGGCACCACCTAGTGGTGCGCGGGAGCAGTGCGATAAAATCTTCCAGATCCACTCTGGGGAATTCTATAAAGATGTGGAATCTGCGGTTAGATGTATTTATCAGAACCTCATCTACAGATCCAGTGTCAGTTTCCACTGTAGTCTTGTTAGGCAGAGTCTGCCTTAGAACAGAGTGATCTGAGGCTGTACAACGCTAGGTTTTGGTACTTTTAGCCTTGTTGTGCTACAGTAATGATTCCGATCATTTTCAATATGAATTCGAGGCTGCATCTGTTATTTATTTTGCTCTATTTGTTCCAGGGTCTACAGGTTCTGGAATAATCCCCTCAGTTAACATGGGTGATTGCTGCTAAGACAGTTGTGGAACAGATAAAGGAAGAAAGAGAAGGAAGGCATTCACAGTATTTTGTATTAGTGAACTATACAAGCATATGGGCCTAAAAAAAGAGTTAGAAATATTTGAGAAGGTAGTTGATAAGGAGGTCTAAACAAAAAGGTAAGGGATTACCTAGCTTATTTGGCATAATCCAAAGGTCATTTACTAGTCAGAATTAGTTATACAGAAGGACAAGTACAAAACCTATGTGGCTTTCTTGGATCCTAAAGGAACAGACCTGCAGAATCCTCCTATACCCATGATGCCAACAATAGACAACGGATGGGCCTGATGCAGTTGTGCCCCCATCTTTTGGGATCTGAGCCTGGTTTGTGCCAGGCTGATGTTCAAATCTTTCAAGTCCATGGACTCCTGTCATTTGAGGATCTCTTCGAAGACTAAGGACCTGATTTAAATTTTGACAAACGGTCTTTCAGGGTGGTGGACAACATTACCTCCGCCACCACGACAGACTACTGTTTGCCAAATTTAGAGATGACCGCTGGCCCAGCTGTCGCAGAAGTTGCTACCAAGTTACAAAACGTTTAGTAGATGGCTGCCACGGGTTTTGTCAGCTGTTCACCAATCTTTTCCAAAGTTTTTAGTTTTCAGTCAAACTCCCAAAACGGGAGGTTGTTTCAAAAAAAAAAAACTAATGACCCCCTCTCCCATACCCTGAGTTTTCTCTCCGGGTGTTGGGGGGGGGGCGATTGTGGGGACGGGCATCATCATTTTTTTCTATATGGGCAAAATTATGTTTCACAAGCACTGGACCTTACGTAAATTAGCATACTATGGAATAGTTGAAAGGTATTATGTTGTGTGAACTGGTAAAACAGTGAACTAATAATTAAATACATTTTCATGGACCCCTTTATCACTTAGGTATTTCCATGTGCACCTACGTTTAGGCACCCATACTGCAGAAGAGTCTCACCGTTATTCATATGTCTGTCATGTTCACCATGAATACAGATCTTGCAGTCTTGCCTCTAGTTGAATGCACCATGTCTAGCTCAGGTAATTTTCTACTGACCATCCAGTTGTGGCTGACTTATCTACTACTTGGTCTTGTTTTGATGACTAATAGGCCATTAACAACTGGGTAGGAAATTAATATGTTTTTGTTTGTTCAGTGAAGCAGCTAATGGCTCTTTTAACAACATATGCAGTGATCATTCAGCTACATTCAATGACTGTTTAGGAAAAGACAGACTTTTTTAAACATACGTCAAAAATGTGACTGAGGTAAAATATGAGGACGAACAAGGCATCTTAATATCTCTCGAACATCGCTACTGGTAAGATGCATCAGGCCTCCACCTTTTCCTTGGCAAAGAGATTTACCAACTATGTTCTACTGCAGATTCTCTGGTTTTCCAGGTACTTCAAATTCTAATGGTTTGGAAGTGGAGATGAGGCTTTTGATCCTCTAGCACCTTGTTTTCAAAACTTTGGAATTCCCTATCATTGCTGCTTAGAGTGAAAACCAATCTTCTGCACGTTAGGAAAAAACTGTAAACCTTTCTATTTGAGAAAGACTGGAAAGACCTTTTGCCTTAACTCCCAAGTGATCATCTGTTACGCATTCTCTCTCAGAATTTCTAATGGTTGATGCTTAGCACTTTTTAAATGCCTCAGAATTATAGATAGATAGGTGGGTTTGTGGAGTACCAGCAAACATGATCTCACATTTCTCAACTTCATTTTAATTCAAGGGTTGTTATTTGTATGTACTTAGCTTATCTGTTTTTTTCATCTTCATTCTGGCAAGTGATGTGATGTAAACATAATCCCGTGTTTGATCTATGACTCCCTACAGTAAGAAAATGATATAAACCGTGCAGTGTATCCAGTTCTGGTAGCTTACCTGTATCTCAAGAGTTTCACTGTGAGGGTTCTTGCTAAGGAAAGCGATTACTTCATCCCAAACAGGAGAGATGGTCTGAGGGCAAACCTGAAAAAAGGCAACATTATCTACAGAATGGGGAGCAGTCTGACCAGCATTCACAACATCGTTTGATTTAATCCCTGCTGCACACCCCCCACTCCCAAGCGACAGCTGACTAGAAGTGGACTTGAGCTTAATAGAAGCAGACTTGGAGACTTGGAAATAATCTATCTCCTTTCACACCCAACACTTCAGCAGAGCAGGGCCCGAGTCAAGTGTATTTCGGGCCAAGCCACTCCCAAATCCACCAACCGTTTAGAGGCAACAGCAAGAAGGGAACCCAGGTAATTTTCTATAGGCCAGACTATTTGTGCAGATCACAGGCTGTACACTAAAACATCATCAGGTAGATGTCATAAGATGACATGCCTGAACTCTGACGTGGATTAGAAGTCATTAGCATACCTTGGTCTTGAATTTTTGCTTCATCAGAGACAACTCTGCAAATGGGCTTGGGGGTTTCTTCTCCTTGCGCATCTGTATTCAAATGAAATAAAAAACTGAATGAATAAAACACTGAATCTTGTACAAAACCATGTGAGGAGTTTGTGACGAAAGTAGGACAATGAGGATAAGAGGGAAAGAAGAAGGTGGAAGGACAGTCTAAAATGGCGTGATTTAAGGGGAAAAAGAGAAACTATGCGGCTTAAGGATATAGACAGATAATCAAGCACACATATACAGTGGAACTCAGAGGTGCAGACAGGAAAGGAAAAACTCCAACCTGATAATGTACTCAATGCTGATTTCCGTGTATTCAATTTGATGCAGTATAACAAGATGTGCACATCCGGTTGCAGAGAGCAAGGCACAGGGGATGCTCCTATTAAATCCTTTTTATTTTTCCGGTTGCTTCCTGCAATTCCCCACTTAGTATCCCCGAAACTCACTCTACTGTTCCAAACCTTGCCTTCCACGCTGTCAATACCCTTCCTTGTGCCATTCTCTACATTTCCTGTGACTCTTTAAGCCCCTCTATTGGTATTCTAATTCTATGTGTGAATCTTTCCACTTATCTCTATGCAGTTCTCAATAACCAAGCTCCCTGCCCTGTGACTCTTCCAGCACTCCACACACTCATGTCAGTTTCTCCTGCCCTCCATCTCCAACATAATCCCCTTAGGTCTCTACCCTGACCACCCACTCTCCTCCGTCAGCAGGCCCCAAATCTGGTTACTCTTTCTAGCTCCTAGAGACTCTGTCAGAATCCATGATCTCACATTCTTCTTTGCACTTTCTTCACTTTCCTTTGACTTGAAGGACAGAAAACAAAATTACGTCAGACAGTATGCGCTGATTTGATCGCATACCGACAACCACACACAAATAAGATGCAGAGAAACCCAAGATCAAGAGAATATATTAATCTGTAACAACAGTGAGGTAGCAGGGATAGCGCATACATCCGTACATGCTTCTGCAACTAATTTTAGGATTCCAAATAGTAGTAAAAAATATTTTGAGAACCACCTGTGTGTAACATCCTGTGGAGAATCTTTAAAGACAGTGGAAACAGTGAAAAGAGAACTCAAGCAACTGGTGGTTATTTAGCCCTGAGACACTTCAAAAACTTGGAAACCAAAGAGACTTAGGGGCCGATTCTGATTTCGGCCGGAAGGGCACCGAACGATGGTCGGAGCCCTTCCGACCGAATCGGAACGTGCCGGCCGGATTCCTTTCCGACCGAGCCATTCCGATGGGCTCGGTCGGAAAGGAATCCGACTGGGATTTCCGGATGGCTTACGACGGGCTCGGAGAGCCCGTCCGCTGTCCGGAAATCCTTCAGTACTCCCCGGCCGCCTCTTCACGACCGAGGAGTACGATGGCAGTATTCACTGCCTTTTCGTGCCGGTCTTTCCGGCACGAAAAGCAGTCAGTAACTGTCTTTGGGGGCCCCCAGTAGGGCCCCCATGGGTGCGAGGCCGCCGAATGACGGCCTGGGGGCACCTATGGTGCCCCTCTGTTGATCCCTGCACCCGGTGGCAGGCACCTTGGGGTGCCGGCCACAGGGTGCAGGGATGAACTGCACCCCTGCTTTCCACAATGCAAGCATGCATTCCGCTCGGAATGCATGCTCCCATTGTGTAGTATACGAGTGCGACCGAACAGGGTTCGGTCGCATCGTACTTGCAGGGCCGAAACCGACGACAGCAGGTTGGTCGGTTACGGCTCCTGACCGATGTCGGACGGACCTGAATCCGTCCGACATCGGAATCGGCCCCCTAATCTTAGGGCAATCATTTAATTTCTACACAAAGCCATCAAATAAACTCACAGTAGATATTTGAGACCTAATTTAGCAAGATTTTAGTATGCTTCAAAAATGAAGCAATATCAGCGGCACAACTCTAAGAAACTATGGAACAGCAAAACATAAATGTCAGACTGACTATGCTTTCATGAGAAAGAAGTTATCACTTATGAACTTTGACTACTGAAAAAACATGAGATCTGTTTATGCTTTTATGTGTAGTGTTACGCAGCACATATCACGCCAGGATGATGCCAGAATGCTTTACATTAGGCATTGTCTGATTTTGTAGGAACTGTGTAGAAGCAACAGGAGCCGCCCTGTAAAACAAGGGCATGCAAATATGTATTGCAACAGTATATAACATATAACGTCACTTTGATGTAGAATTCTAACAGAGCTATATGGTTTTCATGACAGTTGTCGATGAATGTTGTTGACAACAAATGGTTTTCTATTTGATCTCTAATGACTTCTAACTAACAGATATTTGCTATACACAGAACTAAGAAGAATACCTTGTCTAATAAGTGAACAGAATTTTTTGCAGACAAGCACATTTTATTGAGGCAACATCAAAATTGCCTATCACAAAATGTTTTGGGCCTTTGCCTGTCGCGGGTACTTGGGCCTCCCACCCGAGTGAGGCACCATTTTTATCGGGAGACCTGGGGGAACGCTGGATGGTAGGAAATTTGTGTCAGCCCGGTGATGCCACAACTTTCCCACACAAAAATGTGTGAAAAAAGTGATTTTTTCAGCAAAAGTTCAGGTTTGCAGGGGATTCTGGGTAAGAAAACGTTGGGGGATCCACGCAAGCCATACCTCCCTGGAATCTCCCGGGTGTCTACTTTTCAGAAATGTGCGGGTGTGGTAGGTTTCCCTAGGTGCCGGCAGAGCTAGGGTTCAAAAACTACAGCTAGGCACTTTGCAAAAAAAGGGTCATTTTTCACTGTGAAAATGTGGTGTGTCCACGTTGCGTTTTGCGCTGTTTCCTGTCGCGGGCACTAGGCCTACCCACACAAGTGAGGTACCATTTTTTCGGAAGACTTTGGGGAACGCGGGGTGGGTGGAATTTTGTGGATCCACGCAGATTCCAGAACTTTCCACCACGGAAAATTGAGGAAAATGTGTTTTTTGGACAATTTTTAGGTTTGCAAGGGATTCTGGGTAACAGAACCTGGTGAGAGCCAGTCAAGTCACCCCATCCTGGATTCCCCTGGGTGTCTAGTTTTCAAAAATGTATAGGTTTGCTAGGTTTCCCTAGGTGCCGGCAGAGCTAGGGTTCAAAAACTACAGCTAGGCACTTTGCAAAAAAGGGTCATTTTTCACTGTGAAAATGTGGTGTGTCCACGTTGCGTTTTGCGCTGTTTCCTGTCGCGGGCACTAGGCCTACCCACACAAGTGAGGTACCATTTTTTCGGAAGACTTTGGGGAACGCGGGGTGGGTGGAATTTTGTGGATCCACGCAGATTCCAGAACTTTCCACCACAGAAAAGTGAGGAAAATGTGGTTTTTTTGACAATTTTTTAGGTTTGCAAGGGATTCTGGGTAACAGAACCTGGTGAGAGCCAGTCAAGTCACCCCATCCTGGATTCCCCTGGGTGTCTAGTTTTCAAAAATGTATAGGTTTTCTAGGTTTCCCTAGGTGCCGGCAGAGCTAGGGTTCAAAAACTACAGCTAGGCACTTTGCAAAAAAGGGGTCATTTTTCACTGTGAAAATGTGGTGTGTCCACGTTGCGTTTTGCGCTGTTTCCTGTCGCGGGCACTAGGCCTACCCACACAAGTGAGGTACCATTTTTTTGGGAAGACTTTGGGGAACGCGGGGTGGGTGGCATTTTGTGGATCCACGCAGATTCCAGAACTTTCCACCACAGAAAAGTGAGGAAAATGTGGTTTTTTTGACAATTGTTTAGGTTTGCAAGGGATTCTGGGTAACAGAACCTGGTGAGAGCCAGTCAAGTCACCCCATTCTGGATTCCCCTGGGTGTCTAGATTTCAAAAATGTATAGGTTTGCTAGGTTTCCCTAGGTGCCGGCAGAGCTAGGGTTCAAAAACTACAGCTAGGCACTTTGCAAAAAAAGGGTCATTTTTCACTGTGAAAATGTGGTGTGTCCATAATTGCGTTTTGCGCTGTTTCCTGTCGCGGGCACTAGGCCTACCCACACAAGTGAGGTACCATTTTTTTCGGAAGACTTTGGGGAACGCGGGGTGGGTGGCATTTTGTGGATCCACGCAGATTCCAGAACTTTCCACCACAGAAAATTGAGGAAAATGTGTTTTTTTGGACAATTCTTTAGGTTTGCAAGGGATTCTTGGTAACAGAACCTGGTGAGAGCCAGTCAAGTCACCCCATCCTGGATTCCCCTGGGTGTCTAGTTTTCAAAAATGTATCGGTTTGCTAGGTTTCCCTAGGTGCCGGCAGAGCTAGGGTTCAAAAACTACAGCTAGGCACTTTGCAAAAGAAGGGTAATTTTTCATTGTGAAAATGTGGTGTGTCCACGTTGCGTTTTGAGCCGTTTCCTGTCGTGGGCACAAGGCCTACCCACACAAGTGAGGTACTATTTTTATCGGGAGACTTAGGGTAACACAGAATTGTAGAGCAACTGTTATTACCTATTGACTTTCGATGCATTTCTGCCTTCCAAATGAAAGACAATGTGTAAAAAATAAGTCATTTTGAAAAATGACCTATAATTCACATGCTAGTATGGGTAGTCCCAATTTCGGAAATGTGCAAATATCTACTGTTTCTAAACTCTACATTTTGTTCCCATTTCAGAAGTACATAGGTGTCTTTCATACCGATTTTTCCATGTATACATTTCCCCAAAATAATTGCTATATACCTGGTACATAATAAAAAACCATTGCAAGACGCTGCTCAGTTATTGGCTTTGGGTTCGTCGGGTTCTTGGTGAACCTACAAGTCCTATATCCCCACAACCAGAAAGGTCCAGCGGATATAACGGTATATTGCTTTCAAATAGCTGTCATAATTAGAAGAAGTTACAGGTGAAAACGTTGACACAAATGGCTGTTTTTTTCAACTAATTTTCAATTTTTCCTTTATAGTTTCTATAAAGAAAACTTAAAGGATCTACACAAATGACCCCTTGCTGAATTCAGAATTTTGTCTACTTTTTAAAAATGTATAGCTTTCCAGGATCCATTATTGCTTTCGTACCCATTTCTACCATTAACTGGAAGGAGGTTGAATGCACAAAAAATAGCAAAAATAGGGTATGTCCCTGAAAAATGCCAAAACTGTGTAAAAGAATTTTGGTTTTCGGACAAAAGTCTGCTTGTCCCTGAAAGCTTGGAAGATGGTGATTTCAGCCCCACAACCCCATTTTTGATACCATTTTTAGGGAAAAAAACCAGACGCTTTCATCTGTAGCCCTTTTTTCGCATTTTTCCCCCAAAAAAACAAAATGTAGCTGTATTTTGGCTAATTTCTGGGTCCCCTCCAGGGGAATCCACAAACCCTGGGTACCTTTAGAATCCCCATGATGTTGGAAGAAAAGGACGCAAATTTGGCGTGGATACCTTATGTGGTCAAAAAGTTACAGGGGCCTAAGCGCAAACTACCCCAAATAGCCAAAAAAAGGCTTAGCACAGGGGGGGAAAAGGCCTAGCAGCGAAGGGGTTAAAGAAATACAGTTTTCGTTTTTAGTTTTGAAGAGCTTATATTATATTTTTACATTATGTTTGTTGCACGATATACATGCCAAACGTTTTCATGGCTTGGCTCGTGCACGGACTCTTGGAGCCAAGACAGACCGCATGGCTCGGCGCCCCCCCCCTTTAATTTACCTGTGCACCCACCTCTATTTGCAACTCAGGCTTTGTATACTGGCCGTCATGTACTTGATAAAATGATTTGTAAAAGGTGAGGACTAGAAACATGGAGCCCTGCCCAAATGCATTGATTTGAAAACTCTCCCACCAAGACGTCCTGCAGCAGAGACCAAGAAAATTGCTTTCAGTAAAAATACATTTAAATTTCGTGATCCCAGGACAGGGACTCCAGGCTGCTATGCTGTACGTTACCGTAGTCATGAGTTCCCATGGACAACTGTTTGGCCGAGGTGGGACGGGCAGGGGAGGTGCTTCAGCGGGGGTGTTTGCGGTGTGACACCCTTCAAATGCATTCTTGATTAGGTAGTTGGGTCTGGGGGCCCTGAGTTGGGGCTGCAATATCTGTCAGTTTTTCTCGTAGTTCTCATTTCACTAAGAGGTTTAATATGTTCATTTTTTGGACCGAGATCTTAACATATATATATATAATATAGACCAGTTTACATAAGAGTAGTAAATCTGCACCTATAGAAGTACTCCTTGTATGGTTTCAAATTTGCTACTCTACTCTTTGGAGTTCACAAACACTTGCAGTAGTCGTCTTGAAAAGGTGTGCCAGTCTTAACTTTCCAGGCACACTATTGGCAATCAAACACTCAAAAGGTGATGGGATGAATGCTTGCAATTGGTTTAACCAGTGGCAATAGCTCGGGGAAGCATTCCAACCCATAATTTGTTGCTGACTGTGCCACTCTAGACAGAGGCTCACCTAACGCAAACCAGTACTAACCCTGTTCCTTGTGGACACAGTCTATCCTAAAACTTGGTTTTCACACTCCTCCCCCACACTGCTTTTTTAGTTGAGAAATTGGAGATTCACACCCCCGAATCTCACTGACTAAGTTTCTCCCCTGTAAAAAAGATTATATCCAAACAAGAGAAAAACAGGAGAAGGTATATACCCATGCAATATAAACAAGCACTGGCATAGCCAATAGGTCTCGCCTTTGGGACCTTATGTGTTTAGCCAGAACTTTTGGCTATGTTGTAGAGCATTGTGGCTGCTGTGCATTATGTTGAAAAGTTATAATAAAAAGTGTTAAGCAGTTTTGTTACCTTTATACAAACGAAGACGACATTATATACAACTGAAAAACCTGATTAAAAAAAAAGATTTTAACATAAAAAATGTCTTCTACTTTTTTTGTACTTGCACTGCTGGCAACTTCTTCCTGCCTGTTCTCATGCTTGTTTGTTATAATTTTTTTTGTTATGGAGGAGCGGGACATAAATAACGGGGGAGTGGAGGTTGGAAAACAGTAATTTAATTAGAACACGAGCAGCGGACGGACACTAGGGGAGAATCAACAGATGCCAGATTCCAAGGGCAGACTGACGTGATGCTTAGGTGGTGCGCTGATGCAAAATGGTGGTGGTGAATGATGTTTGGTGCTCAGGTGGTGACACTATATGGTGTGGATTGGAGGTACGTTGTGGATTGTGGAGTTGAAATATGTTGTTTGGTGTGTAATTATGCGGTGTGTATTGGAAATGTGTGGAGTTGAATTGTGTGGCCTGGAACTGTGGTGTTGAGTGAAATTATGCTTAGCGAAATTGTGTCATGGTGTGGAGTGCATTTATGTTGATTGGTGGTATGTGGTCTAGAGTGCATTTATGTGGAGTGTATTTATGTTGCATTGAGTACAGTGCAATTATGTGGCATGTAATTATGTGGCACTGAGTGGTATTATGTGGACTGTATTAATGTTGCATTGAGTAGAGTGTAATTATGTGGCATGTAATTATGTGGTACTGAGTGGTATGTGGAGTGTATTTATGTTGCATTGAGTAGAGTGTAATTATGTGACGTGTAATTATGTGGTACTGAGTGGTATTATGTTGAGTCTATTTATGTTGCATTGAGTAGTGTAAATATGTGGCGTGTAAATATGTGGCGTGTAATTATGTGGCACTGAGTGGTATTATATGGAGTGTATTTATGTTGCATCGAGTAGATTGTTTTTATGTGGCGTGTAATTATGTGGTACTGTGGTATGTGGAGTGTATTTATGTTGCATTGAGTAGAGTGTAATTATGTGGCGTGTAACTATGTCGCACTGAGTGGTATTTTGTGGAGTGTATTTATGTTGCATTGAGTAGTGTAATTATGTGGCGTCTAATTATGTGCCACAGTGGTATTATGTGGAGTGTATTTATGTTGCATTAAATAGAGTGTAATTATGTGACGTGTAATTATGTGGCACTGAGTGGTATTATATGGAGTGTATTTATGTTGCATTGAGTAGAGTGTTATTATGTGGCGTGTAATTATGTGGCACTGAGTGGAAATATGTGGAGTGTATTTATGTTGCATTGAGTAGAGTGTAATTATGTGGCTTGAAATTATGTGGTACTGAGTGGTATGTGGGGTGTATTTGTTGCATTGAGTAGAGTGTAATTATGTGGCTTGTAATTATGTGGTACTGAGTGGTATGCGGGGTGTATTTGTTGCATTGAGTAGAGTGTAATTATGGGGCGTGTAACTATGTCACACTGAGTGGTATTATGTGGAGTGCATTTATGTTGCATTGAGTACAGTGTAATTATGTGGCGTGTAATTATGTGGCACAGTGTTATTATGTGGAGTGTATTTATGTTGCATTGAATAGTGTAATTATGTGACGTGTAATTATGTGGCACTGAGTGGTATTATATGGAGTGTATTTATGTTGCATTGAGTAGAGTGTAATTATGTGGCTTGTAATTATGTGGTACTGAGTGGTATGTGGGGTGTATTTGTTGCATTGAGTAGAGTGTAATTATGTGGCACAGTGTTATTATGTGGAGTGTATTTATGTTGCATTGAATAGTGTAATTATGTGACGTGTAATTATGTGGCACTGAGTGGTATTATATGGAGTGTATTTATGTTGCATTGAGTAGAGTGTTATTATGTGGCGTGTAATTATGTGGCACTGAGTGGTAATATGTGGAGTGTATTTATGTTGCATTGAGTAGAGTGTAATTATGTGGCTTGTAATTATGTGGTACTGAGTGGTAATGTGGGGTGTATTTGTTGCATTGAGTAGAGTGTAATTATGTGGCACAGTGTTATTATGTGGAGTGTATTTATGTTGCATTGAGTAGAGTGTAATTATGTGGCACAGTGTTATTATGTGGAGTGTATTTATGTTGCATTGAATAGAGTGTAATTATGTGGCGTGTAACTATGTCACACTGAGTGTTATTATGTGGAGTGTGTTTATGTTGCATTGAATAGAGTGTAATTATGTGGCGTGTAATTATGTGGCACTGAGTGGTATTATGTGGAGTGTATTTATGTTGCATTGAATAGAGAGTAAATATGTGGCATGTAATTATGTGGCACTGAGTGGTATTATGTGGAGTGTATTTATGTTGCATTGAGTAGAGTGTAATTATGTGGCACAGTGTTATTATGTGGAGTGTATTTATGTTGCATTGAATAGAGTGTAATTATGTGACGTGTAATTATGTGGTCCTGAGTGGTATTATGTGTTTTAATGCTGAATAGGGACAAAAAGGTTAGACTAATGGATGGATTTCTGATCTGGGTCTCTGAGAATTCAGATTTTGCTAATCCTCTGGTCTTGCTAAGTTTCAAAAACATTATTTCCGCTCAAATGCTGGGAGAGAACTTTGCTAGGTGTGCTGAGCTTGTTAAAGTTACTGTACTTGGAGAATAATGCATTCCTCAATGCTGATCTAGAGAATGCTGTGGATCGGATTCGAAATGACCATCCTGCACTTATATTCTCAACGTATGGTATTTCAACTCAAAGATGATGGCTCGAGTTGTTCTTGACCAAACCGCTCAATGTTATGATGAAGCTTCGAGCGTGCCCGTCTCATATTTCTTGATCACAGGCTAGATGCTCAGGGGACAGTTCTCCTGCAGGCCCGGTCTACAGTTAACTTTATAATGCCGTACAGGTTCACAATAGTTCTTATCCCTGGCTTCCAAGCTGGTCACACAGCTAGGATAGCTCATGTTTAAACCGCACATTTCCTCTAGGGGTACATCTCACTGAAATAGGATTAGAGAGGTTATTGGCCTCCAGAAATCAATTCCTATACAGTGCTAGAGATTGGAGGTAGAATTAAGACGATTTTTCTGCTCACCAGGTAATAAAGATGCTACTTTGCAACATATGCAGTGCTACTGAAATGCCTTGCACGGCGCCCGTTTATTTTGGGTTTTTTTAGGTGCCGCGCTGCCTCGCACGGTGCCCGGTTTTATGCGACAAGAGCGCTTACTACGCTTTATTTTTAACACTGCGCCCGCGTTTACTTGCACAACATAGGCGCACACATTTAACAATCACGCCCGTGGCTCACAGAACCTCATCACCGTCCCGTCCACAACACAGGAGCACACATTACAGAGACAGACAGGACACTTTAAACCAGTGCTTTAAATGGGCCGGTACTCACCGGTACTGAGTACTGGCACTTCCGAATTTTTTTGCCGTCAGTACCGGCACTTCTCTGTAGCCAGGGAGAGTACCGGTACCCTGATCCACGGCATGGCAGGCTCAGGTTAGGTTTCTCCTCCAGTGCAGGGCAGAGGCGGCTCTGCTTCGGACCAGCTTGTAATTAACTCGGCTGAAGTAGCCTTTTGCAGAGTTGCTGGTGAAGATTCCAGCAGCGCCCATTTAAATGTCCCCAAACTGCAGGGGGTTGAGAGGGCTTGTTTCACGCTGTGATTAACAGGACAGGGTCTCTAGAAAGACTTATATTTGTGCCTTCAGTTAGTGTGTGGTTTTGGATTATATAAGTGCACCTCTGCGTTTGTGTGTGCGCGCGTCTATTACCGCTTTCATCTGCGCACGCTGGAGTCTTGCACCCCTGTCCAGCAGTGTGTGTGTACGCGCGCGCGCCTCTGTTTTGCTGTAATCCAATCCATCAGCATTGGCTTTTTCAATGCTTGTTTAATAGAGTCACACGTTAATTTAAAATAGTTTTTCCAATTTCCAAGAGAGGGCGGCATTGCATCAGAAACCGAACATCTTGCATTAAATTCAGTTCTGTACAGTCCAGTAATGTTACTATGAAAGAGCACACCGGAAATACCAAACATAGCATTTCAAATATCAAATAAACTGAGTACAACATAATCACAAGAAACTAGACACTGATTAAAACTGTATTAGATCGGTTACAGATTCGAAATCCACCTCTCCCAGTACCTACCGCAATAGAATCAACTTTTTTCACACTAATATGGTATCACTTCTTACTTCTCTAGCATATAAACTGCCATTGAATATTAGAATTCTGAATTGACCAGACATCGTTTATGTCAGTCTCCTTATTCTGCCACCAGTGTAGGGCCTGAGTTAGATGGTGGCGGACGCCGGACGGCCCGGGATACTGCGTGACAGACGTGACGGATATCGCGAACGCGCATTCTATCATATGGCGGGATACCCATCCGCCAAGAAATCTGTCCCGATGCCTTTACAGGCCTAGGAGAGAGCTTCCCTCGCCACGAGTCCACCAGCTCACTGCTCTCATCTGGTGACACGCACAACACACCCCTCATTCAGCGTGTTTGCTGTGCGGTCAGACCCTTGGGTAATCCGGGGGCCAGGATTTGGAATAAATCTCCGCTTCATCGATGACGTGCTCAGCATCATCTTGACTTTAGGAGCCCCTTACTGGCCTTCCTTTTCTTTCACGTTGGGTCTCCTGGATGGCTTCGGAGACTGTGTATGGCGCTTTATAAATAAATAAACAATACAATGAAGGCCAGTGGATGAATGCGTACAGCTGTAAATGTGAATGAATGGGAGTCCTATGGTGAAGGGATGGGCGACTGTGGTTTCATATATCAAAGACTAAAAGATGGCCGAAGCATGAAAGTTTGTGGATGGATATGTGCGTGAATGAATCAATTATGGAAGTATGTGTAGATATATACAGAAAAGACCAGAGGGATGAGTACATGAAGTGAAATGGACGAAAAGGAGAATTCATTTGTGACCAAAACGTGAGTGGTTAATGAATAGATGGATAAATGAGTGTGAAGATGGATAGATGAATGAATATACGCGGACTGATGAACGAGTGTGACGATGGAGGGGTGAATGGTACTGACGCGGAGTATATGAGAGGCAAAGCCATGAACACATATTTTACACATCGCGAGGCACGCTGCTCCAGGCTGGAATGCAAAGGGTGAGAATTATGAGATTAAATATAACACTAGTTATTTCACACTGCTCACGTTCTACCGCATTTTCCAGGCTGCCATTCAAGGCCTCGAATATATTATGTAGTTGTGTACAGAGTACAAGTCCAATACACACAGAAACATCTTGACTTCATCTCTTAGACCGTCAGCGCCGGAGTCTGCAATCCACGCCTCGTCCACCCTTCCTGCCGATGCAGCTTCACTTCTCGTCCCTGCAGCATTTCTCATAACCAGTCTCTAAGGCCATGGTACTAGTCGTGGATTATCTCCGTCTACTGAGTGACCCACGTGCCAATTTGCAGAGGAGTTAAAACAACGTCGCTTGTGCCTCCTCTGCCTGTTAGTTACACTACCACCAACTACCTGAATTTAGTTGAATGCAATCCGTAGTTCTCACTGTGCACCCATCCACGTGCGAATTACCACAAGCGCTGTAAACCGTAATCACAAATGTAGTTTGCGAAAGCCTTCTCCCCAGCCATAAAATGGCCCCCAAAAGTAAATGTTTATTTACGAGGGTCTGAAATAAATGAATTCGTGCAAATACAGCACCTGCAAAAGACGATTCAGTATCGGATCAAGCACTGAGAAGGGCTAACATGAAGACAACCTTTTCTACAAATAGAGTTCCCGACAGTCCCACACGACCCTTCACTTGAGGAAAGTTCAACCAAGTAGCAGACACTGTAGCAAACTACCTGAACCACACCTCGTTGCAGAAAGTCCGGCAATCCACTATACCACTAAAGAGTACCGTCCTAGACCCGGGCACACGTACCTAGCATCTTTTTTTTCATATCAGAAACATGCAACAAGCCCGGGAGTGGTGCGCGCGCGCTAAAAGGAATTTGCACCAGGGCCAGCGCGACCGCCATCTATTTCCAATTAAGATAATTGGAAACAGATGGCGCTGCTGCTCGCTCCCGAGCTGCCTAGGCCAAGGCAGAGAGAAGGCGGCCCATGCACCCGCCTTTGGCCAATTGCGTGCTGTCTTTTTAGAAACACGCACGCAAAGGCCAATAAGTGTGATGGAAAAAAAAAAGCACACGCACGAGCGTGTGGTGCGAGTTGAAAAGCCCTTACTAGAAGCCTCGCCTCGCAGCGCATGCGCGCTGGCTCAGGCGAGGCCTAAAAAGGACACACACAAGAGATGAAGACACAAGAAAGAAAGACAGTGGAGAGAAATATGAGCATGGATGTTAGAGAGAGAAAGGAAATTGAGACGTATGAAGCTTACAGAAAGAGTGAAAGAAAAGATAGGGAGAGGTAGGTTGGCTCACTTACAGGCAGGGTCACTGCTCTCTCCAGGTACACAGCCAGGATGGCAGAGGAGAGCTCCTCACTGTCCTTCGGTTGCATTAAACTATTAACCAACAGAACCTGGAAAACAAAGGATTGTTTAATGTGAAAGGTTTTACCGTCAACAAATATGACATTACATTTTTCAGCAAACATGACAACCAGCATCATATTGCCAAAGAGAATGAAAACTGAATCAAATTCCCTGAACAGACACCGCTATGCAAATAACACTCACATACAGCTAACTGCTCAATGTGTTGCTACAACAAACATGCTTACTAAAACCTCAAATACAATACACTGTCCAACACCTACTTAACAAACAGAGCTGCCAAGGCTTCGTCTCTAAACTTCACATTGTGCCACAATACCTAGACAAATAAGCATGAAACCTCCACAAACAGAGTCAACTGTCCCACAGTACTAATATGGCCCCTCACCTTTCCACTCACACACAAACTATCAAACTTCCAGAATCAGAGGCACGTATCTCTAATCTTGACTCAATCACAGCAAGCTATTCCACACTCTTAATTAAACAAACCTTGCTGCCAACAACTAAGCTCAAACACAGCACACTGCCCTGCATCGCTTCAACAAACATGGTTGCTGCTACCTCCACTCAAGAGGAGTAAAATGTAAATTGCTTACACTAGCATGGGCACCCCATGATCGAAAACACAGTAAACACCCCTGCATCGCTTCAAAACTTGAACACTTACGCTTTCTCACATCGCCTTTTCAATGCGTGGTCACATGCGCCTAACAGCAGATTGCCCACGCTTCACAAACATGACCAACAAGGATCAAACACACCAAAGTGACCCGATCGTTTTAACAAACACGACCACTAAACCCCATACGAAAGCACAAAATGTTCCTAGAGTTTATGCTTCCACCACAAGCACAACAAAATAAACCATACTACATTAATTAAACTGACATTGACTCCCCTAGAGCAAAGTACACTCAATCACTGCTTCAATTGACATGCCTGCCAGCCAGTGCTTCCATTCACACAGAGAAGAATTTACACTTCACCTCAGCAAACAAGGCCCTGTACTCTCAAAAACAGCACACTTTGCCACATCTCTTCACGAAACATGTTCCCTACAATTCAACAGCACCCTGTTCCTTCTTTGTCAAACAGACTCCTTTTAAGACAAACAGATTCAAGTGGTCGAAATGCCATTAATAAAAGATCAGTCGACACCATATGATGCCACTAGATTACCAAGTTACCAAACACGATTATCAAGATCAAACTGCATCACAAAGTCCCACATTGTTTGAATTAACATGGCTGTCGGACTGGCACGTGAATGCAGTAAGCAAACCTATATAACTGTAACACGGTAGCCCTGCCCTTCTGGCTCACCTTAATTTCCCTGAGGCAGAGATGATCTTGCCTCCAGGGCAAAGGGGGTATTTCTACCACAAGCCTGTGCCTCTGGAAGACAGGCAGGGCTGAGGCACACTCAACCATGTGACCCCAGCAGTACAAAGGTCGTTGTGTATGCTACGTCACGGTGTGCTTCATACATTCCAGGTTAGCTAAAAAGGATGGGGGGGGGGGGGTCATACAGGGTAGCACAAAAGCAAGTAAAGGGTTTAATGTGAATCACTGAGAATGGGCGCTTTCAATGCAATTGTTTTGAACTCATACGTGCTAGTACAAAGAGGAACCACCACTGTGGAAATCAGACTTGGCTCATCACAAATGGCGCAGTCTAGATTGAACTGCTAAGTCACGACACCCGAAAGGTATATAAGAAACGGCAGACTCGTTTCGGACATTCTGGGCCTGAAACCATAGTCTATGGCAGAAGAAGTTCGGGATCCACGTCTGTGCAAATCCAAGCTGTGGGCACGAGAACCATTTCCATATGGCTGTCCCTGCTTGTAATGGCATAGTGAGCACAAAACCAAAGCAATGGAATGCTGTCCTGAGGCAAAAAAAATGAAAGGGAGTGCTGTCATGACTTAATTACACTGGTTAAGAATAACTTAAGCGTTTCCAACATTTGCTATATGTTTGGCAATATATGTCGGCTTTGGGTTCCGTAGTTTATGTACAGCAACTCCTATTCATGAATGTTGTTTACCTCCATGCTGAGCATGTCTGCAGGTGCTGAGTGGCAATCAATCAAACAGGACTAGTAAAGAGTGGCTAATCACCCGTGAAAGTATCCAGGCACTGAGAACCCAGCTGCTAGGGAGGGATCAGTTGAACAGCCAGGTCTTGAGTCCTTTCCTGAATTCCAACAGAAAGGATGAGGTCTGGAAGTCAAGGGGGAGGTAGTTCCAGGCCTTCGCAGCAAGGTAGGAGAAGGAGCGTCATCCACTGCTGCTTGGGTGGATGCGGGGAGACTGAGCGAGGGAGGTGGAGCGCAGGTGTCTGGAGGGTTGGTGGAAGTTCAGGCGGTGGTTGGTGTATGCTGGGCCTTGGTTTGTGTAGGGCTTTGTAGGTGTGGATAGGCATCTTGAATTGACATCTCTTCTGGATGGGGAGCCAGTGGAGCTTCCTGAGGTGGAGGGAGGGGGAGATGATGTGGGTTCACTTTGGGAGGTTGAGGATGAGTCTGGCCACTGAATTCTGTATGGTCTGCAGTCTCTTCAGGAGGTGTGAGGCGATTCCTATGTAGAGTACGTTGCTGTAGTCCAGTGAGCTGGTGATTAGGGTTTGAGTGACAGGTCGTCTGGTGATGACGGGGAGCCATTTGAAGATCTTACGGGGCATGCGAAGAGTAGGGAAGTAGACAGTGGAGACTGAGTTGGTCTGCCTTTTAATCGGGAGCTTGCTGTCTAGAATGATGCCAAGGTTGCGGGCCTGGTCTGTCGGAGTGGGTGTGGGTCCAAGTTCTGAAGGCCACTAGGCGTTCTTCCATAGTGAGGTCTTGTTCCTGAAGATCAGTGGGCGATGCTTGTCATGCATCTGCAGAAGTTGGCCAGCGTGGTGGAGGGGTCATCTGATAGTGAGAGGATGAGCTGGGTGTCGGCGGAGGGTATGATGTTTAGTCCATGTATACCAAAAATGTTGTCCAAGGGGGTCATGTAGGTGTTGAACAGTGTAGGGCTGAAGGACGAGCCTTGAGGGATGTCGCAGATAATGTTCTTAGATTCTGAGGTGAAAGGTGGTAGGCGGACTCTCTGGGTTTTTCCGGGTGAGGAAGGAGGCAATCCATTTGAGGGCGTCTCCTTGGATACCAATGTGGGGAAGCCTCTTGATAAGGTTGTGGTGGGATACGGTGTTGAACGCTGCTGAGAGGTCAAGGAGGTTCAGGGACGCTGTTTCTCCCCGGTCAAGGAGGGTTCTATTGTCGTCAGTGGCAGTGATCAGGGTAGTTTTGTGCTGTGGTTGGTGCATAATACGTATTGGGAGTTCTCCAGAAGATTGTTGTCCTCTAGGTGCTCCGTGAGTTGGCGGTTGATGGCACTTTCAAGGACTTTGATGGAAAAGGGGAGCAGAGAGATGAACGGTAGTTCTTGAGTTCGCTGGGGTCGGCAGAAAATTTCATGAGAAGGGATTTGACCTCTGCGTGTTTCTATTCTCTGCGGAAGGTGGCTGTGGTGATGGATGCACTGAAGATGGCTGTGAGCTCGTTGCTGATCATTCACAAAGTGAATGTTGTGCTTGATGTCTCAGTTCTATGTTGATGATGCAAGTAGGGACACATTTTTTTTAAATTCTCCCTGCTTGTTCATATGATAACATACTGGTGGTGTTGTCCGTCAAAAAACTGCACGAGGCTGTCAACAACTGTTGACAAAGATGTGGAGAAAAATTCTGGCCACTGTCCACTGATCATGAGATGGGAGAAGGTAAGGAATTGCAGCCTGGAAAACTGAGCTCTAATCCCAGCCTTAGCACTAAACAAAACATACACTGCCAAAGCCAAAATGTTTTCCCTCTGCTACAAGAGATATTGGCTTTGTCAATGTTTTTAAGTCATGTTGCAGCATGGCTGAATAGCACTTTTTTTATTGCTGAAAGGGTGGAAGGCAATACGAAGGGAGGTCATGTGGGACAACACGGACAATAGAGGAATGAGGAAAAAAACGCTAAGACATGGCCAACACTGGCTGTCATAGCACTATTTTTTACTTATTGCGAGATGGAAGGCAGCACCGTGTGGGCAGGGGTACCAGGAGGCAGCATGAGAGGGAGGATGTTTGAGTCGGTGGGCAACACAGCAAACAACGGAGGGTGGGAGGGAGGCAAAGAGGAAAAGTGGGAGGGGCAAACAACAACACAGACAACAACGGATAAGGAGGTAAAGGGAGGTAGGGGCAAGCAACAATACTGACAACACCAGAAGAAAGGAGGGAGGGTTGGTGGGGGCAAGCAACAATACAGACAACGGAAGGAGAGGGGATGGGTGGAGTGAGCTACAACACAGACAACGGAAGGAAGGAGGGTGGGTGTTAAAGCAACAACACTGACAACAACGGAAGGAGGAAGGGTGGGTGAGGGCAAGCAACAGCACGGGCAACAATCGAAGGAGGGAGAGTTGATGGGGGTAACTAACACAGATAAGAGAGGGAGGGACATGGCGGGGAAGAGGTACACGAGCGAGCTAGCTAGCTAAAAAAGATGTACTATACTAAAGTGCTTAAACACAAAGAAAAAAGTAACGCCAAAAAGAAAATGAGCAGTCGAAGGATACAAGTAATGCATCTATGCTACAGGTGAGGGACAAACAATCAAAGAGGAAAGAAGCATATGGCAGCTGATCAACAAATACAAATGAGTGACAATGAAACCAACCAATGATAAGCAAAGGGGGGAGGGGGGGGGCTCTAAGCCCACTGACAGAAAACAAAAGGTCTTGAAGAAACAGTCTGTCTGTCTAGGAAAGACCTACAAATTGTGCGATTCTGACCACATCATGTAATTTACTCATGCTTCACATTTTAAACGTGTTGTAACTCTGCCAGTGCTGCAAGCAGCTCAGGAAATGAGGGGGATCCGCCCTAGTTCTCCAATCAAGCAAGTATCATTTAATCAGATCCTGGCCAGTCTCAGTGAAATATGCACACTTTGTTCAAGGGCAATTTGCCAACACCGGGGACACATTCAGCAGCACCGGCACTTTGTGCGCTTTGTATTCAGAACAAAAACCTGCAGGGAGTGAGAGAGGTCTATTATTTTCAGTTCCAGCTGGGCCTAACACTAATCACCTAAAGGGCCATCAGAAACTCTTTTTTTTTTTTTAGGTGGTCGTGCTTAACACCTTGATATCAGCCAATGCCCTCGAAGAAACAAAGACATTCAGCTTGTCACTTCAAAAGTGCTTGAGCTAGGCTATGATTTGAGGCAGAATTTTGGGTTTTCCAAAGTCAGTGTACCCAACATATGTATGTGCTGTAAGGTCTGCTATATCTGTCTATAAGAGTAAATACACTAATAACCATTTATATTGCACTTACTAATACGTTTTTATTATAACCAAAAGGAACACATTTTAACCACCTTACAATAAAGAAAATTGAGGAAAAAACTGTAAGGTTGTACACTTATGCCTTGCAGTGGCATGCTATTCTTTGACGCCGCTTCATAACTCACTGAGCTATATTACAAGGATTAGAACTTGTGACCTGCAGCTAACACAAATATCTCTGCAACACAAGCAAAAACTCACTGAGCCTTCTACATAAAATATATGTGACCTCCAACCTACACATTGTGCTTGGCAGCAGTGACATTAACATGCTACGCTGTGCTATGCTATTTTGTGACGAGTCAAACTTAAGTCCAGACTGCACACAGGCTCCTCCAGCAAGTGAATTAACCTCTAGAGGCATCTTACAGTTATTATGTCATGGAAACTGCTCATTATGCAAAGATCTCTGCAGCAGATTCCTTAACTAATAGGATAGTCAGAAAGTCAGTGTTTGTGAGCAATTCAGTAGGTCAGAACATATATACTATTGTCAATTTCTTTGGGCCAGAATATTTTTTTTTAAACTGTAAATTGACTGTCAGACTTTGCTTCTCATGTCACAGTCCCTAGTGACTCCAACTCCTTTTTTCAGCCACCCACTGAGCCCCTATTTATGGGATTCCAATTAAGTGTATTTTTTCCATTACCTGGCTCCAAAGTCATGCTAATTACAACTGTAATAAAAAATATGCAAATACAAATGTAAAACCCCATTAGATGTAAATATTGCTAAATAATCTCCTCAATCCTCTTTGATTTACAGGCTCTTTTTCTCCAAAACTAGGTTTGCCTGGTATAAATAGCAACACACACGCATACATACATGAAAAGTCCCATATGGACTAACCAATGGATCACTGAAAAAGTCATGAATATGTATGTATATACCTATAAGTATTTTTTCAGCATGAACCCTGGAAAGCAACAAAATGCCTAACAGTGGGCGAGAACTCAGAGGTACAATTTGGGATAATTTACAAAGGACAAGGAAACGTGTGGAAGGGCGGATTCCTCTCTATTAAGGGACAGGTAGTCACTTTTAGTACTGGCTTCAACAGCTTTTCAAAACAAGATTAATCTTCTTCAACAGCCAACATTTCTTGCTTTGGTGTATTTGGGCAGATTTTATGTGGTCTAAAAAACGACTGCAACTTGGGCCCAGTCCTGGCACTGCTGCGTAAAAGGTATAGCACTGTTCCCTCTGTATTTTAAAGGTCTGTGGAATGTATTCTGAACAAAACTGACACTGAGAGTCTTGGTGGTCATACGGAAGACAAAAAGGACATACATTTTGCATATTTACCACAATGTTTTGTCCATTGTTGATTCCTAAAAGACAAAACCGAGCCACAATCTGGAAAAGTACTGGCTTAGTGGCGTGTACATTCGAGTCTTGAAATAAAAAAAGACAATTGATGTGAAAGGCTTCGGTCACTGACATTCTATGTTCCCTGTGACTTGCGAGCTTCTGAATCTGATGGTATGGAATACAGTCTTACGATGGCGACTCCCATGCAAGGGATTGTGATGATTCTAGAAAAAAGAGCAGTGGCATTGACTGCTGAAGTGGCCGGTTGTGTTCGAGCCTAGTCTGTGCATCCGTGCACATGCGGCCACCCATGTATTGTTGTCTGCTTGCCTGTTCCACATCTGTGGTTGGCTTGGCTACTTTGATCTTTTCCACGCAGCCAAGAATAGCCGAGGCCGATTCAGTTTGGAAGCCACAGAGCTCTGAGCTCACTGTATATGTGGCATTCTTACTGGTAGTGGTGTGGAGTGGTGGAGGCACAGAGCAAAATGAGAGGCTCACTAAAGATCAAGGTGGCACTCTGTGATGCTTGCATTTGCAGTCCCCCAGAGCCATTTGTTGACATTTGCACATTGCAACCTGTACACACTGTGGATTGGAGCTGTGTGGAAGGAGTGTACTCTCCAATCTCCACTGTGAAGAGAGAAAGAAGAAACTGTGGTCTAGTAAGTGGACCATCTCATATTTGCAGGTACTTCCAATTCCAAAGCATATTATATACTTTTAAAGTATACTTCTGACAACAAGAATAACAGATTCCCAATAAAGAGATCAGAGCAGTAAGTGTAACATAGGGGCCAAACTTATAACAGCTTCAGCATTAATAGTTCCTTGCACCCCTGACCGCCTTCTGTCCCATCGCTGGTATCTTAGGAGGTTTCGATTCTATTAAAGACTCAGAGGCAAATATTATGACTTTACCTCTTCACTGACATCGATCACAGCAAAGTAAACAAATATCCATCCAAAATGAATGACAAAGTAATCAAACAAATCTACTAGCACTCTAGTATGACATCAGTGATGTCATTCCACTGTGTCTAATCCATGTGCAGGCCACCCTTCAAGAATCCTGACATGCTGCAACTTCTCCTCTTCTCTGTTGCCAGAATTAGCAGACCATTGTCACATTAAAGCCTAAAAAGCATATTGATTCATCAAGATTTATTAACGTGAATAAATAAATAACAATAGACATGTGGTCTTATCATGAAATGTCACTGGGAACCAACAAACTGATAATTAGAATGTTTGAATGGTTTAATGGGTACAATCAAGGGAGGTCGGGAAAGATGAGGAGAAACAAAGGGAAGAGAAAGGGCATGATATAATACATCTCCCTTGTAAATAGGACATAAAAAAACTACTCCTGGATGATTCTCCAAGATAGAGTCCTGGTCCTTTAAAACTATTATTTTTTCACTCTTCCAGCAACAGAATCATTATCCTCAAAATTATTCTCAGCTTCAGAAGTACCACAATGCTCTCTGGAAATGTTCTCCATAAACTCCTGACCTCCAAGTTTGGGCCCTTGTTGGTGGTCAGGGAATCTTTTCCTTGTGGGAAAAGGAACTGTTGGAACACTGATCCTTGGCTTAATAGGAAATCCCCCATAACATTCATACTCACTCTCACAAGCTTGTGCGCGTTTGGAAATCCTTTAACTTGTAATATTCTGTGACAATACTTTCTTATTGAGTATAACAATTCTGTGAGGGCAGGAGAATTTTGAACTCTCCTTTTCTGTCCAGCCTGGTCGGCGAATGCTGACATAGCCACCCACAGCGAAATTGAGCATTTTGACTCCTTTGGCATTATCAAGGATTTCTTTGTGTGAGTCTGTAGAGACTCTACATACCTTCTGACCTTCAGAAGGTCGGGTTATGCACTAAGACAGGTTACTCTTGAACCACCATGGACATACTTCAAAGGTAGGGTGTCAACCTCTCAATAAGAATGGACTGGTACACATGGCACTATTGGGGGATATTTTGTAAGCCCACAACCTCTCATGGACAGCTGCAGAAAAGGGAATGCGACCTTGGCAGGCTGTGGGCAGCCCTCCACTGGGTATACCATGAAGATGGAGGAAACCTGCTATTTCAGTAGAAGTAGGTTGCACCCTGGTTTCTGTACCAATCGTCTCAGGGATGCCTTCCACGCTAAAGACTTCCTTGAGGAATTTTAATGATTCAGAAGTGGTTGCTCTCTCCGCAAACATAACCTCTAGCCATTTAGAATGATAACTGATGAGGACCAGATCAGACTGCATGTGACAGTAAAGTTTATGAAAGGCTCCAGCAACATCAAACCCCAACTTTTGTGATGCAATTTGGTTGTAAATTTGATTAAGATGTCTTCAGAATTGTATTGTGGGCATGCAAATCTGACACTCTCTGACATAACGGTCAGCATCCATGTCCATTCTGGGCCACCAGAAATGCATCCTACATAAACCTTAGAGTCCCGACTTCGCATGTGTCCCTTGTGGCAAGAAAAAAACCAAGTCTAAGTGAACACCCTTGGGAGGGACAATATATTGTTACAAAAGACAAATCCATTCACTACACTTAATTCTGCATTCGCTTGGACAAAGGAATGCATTGGATCACCTAGAGATTTAATGGGGAACGGGGCAACCTTCCAGCAGATATTTCTTCACCAAACCCAACTCATCATCTTTCATCCACCACAATTCATCATCTACATCACTCAAATTTGCCACCACATCCATCTCCATATCCCTCTTTCCCTTTTCTTTTCTTCTTCATTGTGACATGGCATGTGAGATAAAAAGTCTGCTGTTATTTCAGAGCTCAGAATGGCAATCTATGCAGTTGACATTAAACCTCCACCTGGAGACATAATGTGGACAAGGGGCTTATGGTCAGACTGCACCCTGAAGGTCTTTCCCCAGATGAAATGGCATACATGATTGATGGCCCAAACACAACATAAATGCTCCTTCTCAATGACAGCATATCTCCTTTGTCGAATTAAGGGTACTGGAGGCAAAGGCTTCTACCCATTCTTCACTCCCAATTTTTTGGGCAGCAAGACAGCTTCTAAGCTGTATGAGCTGCCATCCACTGAAATGGTGCACTGTCTTTCAAGAGAAAACCATTTTAAGATTGGGGCTGTGATGATCTTATCTTTTACAGCTTTGAAGGCTTCTTGCCAAACTTTAAACTTGCCACCACACAAAACTTTACCTTTTTTCAGTAATTGCACAAGGGTTCCAAGAGAGCTGCAAATATTTACTCAAATTTATAGTATTCACACAACCCTGTGAATGACATCAACGTCTCTTTGCCGGTAGGCGATGGCGTATCCTGGTTATACTCAAGAAGGGATGATTTTGGTACTAAACCTTATGCCGAATTTGAGAATCATTAGTACTCCACATGCTGTTTGAATAACTTACATTTTTCAGGAGACAAGGTCATACCTTTGTTGTTAATCTGGAACAAAGTTCATGCTGAACAACAAGCTGATGTTCCTTTTTTTGGTGAAAACCACAATCTCATCCTGGAAGCAGTTGGCATTTTTGTCCATGTCTTTGAAGAGGTAAACCTGGCACACTGAAGAACAGACGCCATTGACGCTAGGTCAAACAGCATCCTACAGTATTGGAACAGCAAAACAGCATGAAGAGGCCAAACAGAGAGAGACTTAGACTGCTCTGCAAGTTTGACCAGATTATAGGCTTTTCTGAAGTCAAGAGTGGAAAATACATGGTGCCACCCAGGAGCACAAGGATGTCATTTATTCTAGGTAAAGGTTGGCTGTCAATGACAAGATCCCTCTCCTTTTCCAACTCTGGCACCTGCTCAATGGCACGTTTGGAGAGCAAAAGAAATGCCTCCTGCATCAGGATTTGTTTGAACGTTCATTCTGGTTTGGGAGGTAAGTGGTGTGGAGAGGAAATGAAGGGTACGGAATAGCCCCTTTGAACTATCTATAAGATCCATTTGTCTGATGTAATCGATACTCGGCTGGGGACGAAATGTTGAACCCTGCCCCCCCACTGACCTGTCATGGGCCATCACGGACAAATTTATGGAACAATTTTTTTTTATTGTTTTAGTCAGAAGGTGCTGTTACACCTGAACACAGCCATTCGCCTACAACCACAGGGGCCGGCGGCTAAAGGACAATGCAATGTAGATATGCATCTCGTTGCTGCTTGCAGTCCAACATTCGGTAGGCTGGCGATACTCAAGGTGAGGCATATCAGGCAGGAAGGACATAACCGTCATGCAGTATAGACTATAGTTTGCTGTCCTGCCATAATAAACAAACAGTAAATGAAAGAAAAACCACCCTCCCTCCCACTCCCGCAATAACACATGAAAGAAAAAGGTAATAAAAAGGGGAACCGTACCAAATACACTAAAAAAGGGTGTGATGTCCTACAGAGCCCGATGAATCCCACTCAAACCTCACTACTCCCTCATGTAGGGTGTGCCAAATCCGGAGAAGGAGGTATAAGTCGCAGCACTTGGAGGAGTTTGGGGCAGGTGACCTCGCGCAAGTCTTTCGAGAGCAAAGTTATAAAGGGGGCCCAGAGTTCGGCATATTTCTTATACTTGAGATCATGACTCATTGTCAGCCGTTCCATGGCCAGAATCATCCAAAGCCTATGGAGCCAGGCCGAGTGGTACGGCACCGTAGCAGAACCCCAGTGAAGTAGGATCGCCTGGCGCGCCGCAAGTAAAGCTAGTGCCATCTGTCTGCCTCTAAGTGATCGTAGTGGAAAGGTGATTGGATTGGACAGCCCTAGCAAAGTGTAAGCTGGGAAGCGGGGAATCTCAGTGTCGAATGCCTCGTCAATATCGTTAAGCACCTGGTCCCAATACCTCTCCATTCGCGGGCAGTGCCACAGAAGGTGTGAAAGGGAGCTCGTCAGGCCACAGCCCCGCCAGCATTGTTCAGTGTGGTTCTTGTCCCATTGGTGTATCCTCGCTGGTGTGAGATACCAGTAGGATGCCACCTTGAATGCAGATTCAGTCCCTGCGGTGTTGTAAGCCGTGTGGTGGGCCCTATAGTAAATGTTGTCCCACTCCTTATCTGTAAAGGTCCGACCCAATTCTGCTTCCCATCTAGCCTGTCCGCGGGGGCGCTTCCCTGTCGCGCGTGGTGCAAGGAAGGTGTAGAGTTCTGAGATGAGGTGCTTGTCGTCTGTCTTGTGCGCAATCCATTTCTCGAAGGGGGTGAGCTTATGAGAGACGTGTGGAAGGAGGGCCGGGGAAGTAGCCCAATGTCGGAGCTGGAGGTAGAAGAACTCATCTGTCTGGGGTGGATCACTGACAGAATATAGAATGCCAAAATATAGACCTGCAAAAATATAGTGGATAAAATATAGAATGCCAAAATATCGAATTCCTATCTACAAACAGGTAAGTACAAAAATATCGAATCCAAAATATCGTTGTAAATAATATAGTTTGTTAAAATATCGAATTTTTAAATGTATTAAAAGTAATGTAAAATTAATAAAATAATAAATATAATTAACTGAAACATACTTAAAAATACTTAAATAACCTTAAAATTAATAAATAATTAATGTAAGTTATAAAAAAATAAACATACATTTTTATTTTTTAATACATATATATATTAACTTAATATTAATAAAAATATTCAATATTTTTAGCGTAGGATAGCGCGAGGGTAAAATTTACTATTATCACTCCAGAGAGTGCAACAGTAAGGAAAGCGTTGGATAGCGTAGGGGTAAAAATTACTATTTCCACTCCAGTGAGTGCAACAGTAGGGAAAGCGTTGGATAGCGTAGGGGTAAAAATTACTATTCCCACTCCAGAGAGTGCAACAGTAAGGAAAGCGTTGGATAGCGGAGGGGTAAAAATTACTATTCCCACTCCAGTGAGTGCAACAGTAGGGAAAGCGTTGGATAGCGTAGGGGTAAAAATTACTTTTCCCACTCCAGAGAGTGCAACAGTAGGGAAAGCGTTGGATAGCGGGAGGGTAAAAATTACTATTCCCACTCCAGTGAGTGCAACAGTAGGGAAAGCGTTGGATAGCGGGAGGGTAAAAATTACTATTCCCACTCCAGTGACTGCAACAGTAGGGAAAGCGTTGGATAGCGTAGGGGTAAAAATTACTATTCCCACTCCAGTGAGTGCAACAGTAGGGAAAGTAATGATTTAATATTTAAATAAAAATAAATTAATTATCAATACCAATAAAAAATTAATTAAAATTAACTACCAATTACAAAATATTTAATAATTAATTAATTATAAATACCAATAAATATTATTTATTAAAAATTAATTACCTATTAATAATTAATCAACAACCAATTAATTTTCAATACCAAAAATGTAATAAGTAATAAAAAGATTACCAATTAATTAACAATAAATTAATCAATACACAAAAAGAATTTCAATAATTACTTAATTACAATTAAATTACTTCCCACCCTATTCCCCTATAAACCCACAACCCGCTCCGAATAAATGAATACAATTAACATAATTATCAATTAATCAATTAATTACCAATTAATAAACATTAATTACCAATTAATAATTAATTAACAATAAATTAATTATCAATACCAATAAATAAAAATAAATATTTTCTTAATTACAATTAAATTACTTTTTACCCTATTCCCCTATAAACCCACAACCCGCTCCGAATAAATTAATACAATTAACATAATTATCAATTAATCAATTAATAAAAACTAATTACCAATTAATAAAAATTAATTACCAATTAATAATTAATTAACAATAAATTAATTATCAATACCAATAAATAAAAATAAATATTTTCTTAATTACAATTAAATTACTTCCCACCCTATTCCCCTATAAACCTACAACCCACTACAGAACTAAAATGCAAAACTAAATTAAAAATAATTAATAATTACTAAAAATTAATATTTAATTTACTATAATTAAATTACTTCCCACCCTATTCCCCTATAAACCCACAACCCACTACAGAATTAAATTACGCAAAAATAATTTTACATAAATTTCGTAACTTAAAAAAAATATTAAACATACATTACAAAAATAATATACATTTTTAACTCATATACTAACATACTAAACACTTACAAAAATTCGATATTATTAAAAATTCGATATTTTTTAATGCCTATATTATGTACTTCTATATTTTGAAAACCGATATTACTTACCTTCATTTCGATATTATTAACCACTATATTATGTCCATTCGATATTATGTCCATTCTATATTTTGAATTCGATATTCTGTCCATTCTATATATTTTTTCCGATATTATGTCTATTTACCGTCTGGGGTAAGGAGAGGTCCCGACGAACCTGGGCAAATGGGATAATACCCTCAAGATCAAACAGGTGGCCTAAGCGCTTACATCCAGCCTCTCTCCATCGCTGAGCAATGGCAGTCTTACATCCCGGGGGGAAATCCGGGTTGTCCACCAACGGCGTCATAGGAGAGGGAAAGGTCGTCAGGCCCCTCATCTGTGCCACCGCATCCCAAACTTTCATCGTTGCAGCCGTGACTGGAGAAGAATACAGGCCCCAAGAACAGGCACGGCGGGAGAGCCATATTTCACGCCATACATTCGCCCCAGCCACGGCCTGGTCCATGAAGGTCCAGTGCTTCTCAGAAAGGGGGCGATTCCACTCTAGTACGTAGCGTAGATGTGCAGCCTGGAGGTATCTGAGGACTATCGGTAGCTTTACCCCACCATCATTTTTGGGACGTGACAATTGTGCTATAGATAAACGTGCCTTCTTATTACCCCAGATGAATTTGTTTAGAGCGAGCTGGATGTTGCGCAAGGATTTAGGCTGCGGTGTCAGCGGGAGGGTCTGACAGAGGTAGAGTATGCGCAGTAAAATTGTCATTTTGACAGCTGCTATGCGCCCGAACCATGATAGATTATGCTTAGTCCACCCATCCAATTCCTTCCTCGTCTGTGTCACCAAGGACGAGTAGTTTAGTTCTAATATGCGTGGAATCGAGGGGGTCAGAAGGATGCCTAAGTATGGCACCGGGTCGTTGGACCAATGTAAAGGGAGGGACTGTTCAAGGGTCTCCGCTTGGGCTTGTGGCAGAGAGAGATTAAGGACCTGGGACTTGCCAAGGTTAACTTTAAAGCCCGAGAGCCGCCCAAATGATTTGAGTTCGTCTACTAGGGCAGGGAGCGAGGTGAGAGGCTGAGCGAGGGAAAGGATGACATCATCCGCATTGAGGCTTATTTTATGGATATCTCCACCAAACCTGATGCCATGGATGGTAGGATGATTGCGGATTTTCTGTGCGAGGGGTTCCATATAAAGTGCAAATAAAAGAGGCGAGAGTGGGCATCCTTGCCTCGTGCCCCGGGCTATCGCAAAAGAAGATGAGGATATTCCATTAACACGCACAAATGCCCGGGGAGCGCGGTAGATGCACTGCACCCATTGGATAAAACGGGGGACAAATCCGAAACCTCGCAGGACGTCGAAGAGATATGTCCAGCATACCCTATCGAACGCCTTTTCGGCGTCTACCGCAAAGAGTATCGCTGCCGTTTGGGAGCGGTGGACACTATCAATTAGGTGGAGGAGGCGCTTGGTGTTGTCACTGCCCTGGCGCGTGGGGATGAATCCCGCCTGGTCTGGGTCTATCAGGCCTGCCATCAGGGGGTTCAAACGGGCTGCGAGTATTCCTGTAAAAAGCTTCACGTCAACATTGAGCAGTGAAATCGGGCGGTAGGAGCTGCATTGCCCAGGGTCTTTATTAGGCTTGAGGATTACGGAAATCGCCGCCTCCGACATAGAATCCGTCACAGCCCCAGAGTCTAAGAAGGAATTGTAAAGGCGGGTTAAGAGAGGTGCTACTTCATGACAAAACGTTTTATAAAACAGGGCAGGGAAGCTGTCAGGGCCTGGCAATTTGTCAGGCTTCAGCCGGGAGATAGCGGAAATCACTTCGTCTAACCTGATGGGGTCCTCTAGCTGCTCTGCCTGCGCGGGAGGGAGGCGAGATAAGTTGCTGGATTCTAGGTATGCCTGTGCATCAGGGGGGTTCGTGGGACTCTGCGCTGTAGAGTGTTTGGTAGAAGCGGCGGAATTCCTCTACAATCTGGGAATCCAAGTGGACTTCCTCACCATTAGACCGTGTCAGAGAGGAGATATTCCCCGCAATGGCCCAGGCACGCAGTTTTCGGGCGAGCATTTTCCCACACTTGTCACTCCCCAGGTAGAATCTGTGTCGGAGGCACAGCAGTGCAAACTCCGCTTTATCCAGATCCAGGCGTTTGAGAAGCAACCACTTCTTTTCTAGGGAGCGCCACACCCTCTGAGCCCCTGTGCGTTTATGGATCGCCTCTAGTTCAGCTACTTCCTTCTCAAGGTCTGAGCGGGCCTCCCGACGTTTCCGATTATCGGCTGAAGAGATAGCAAGAAATTCCCCGCGAATCACCGCTTTGAGGGTTTCCCAAACGGTAGCCAGGGACGCTTCCCCATTATCGTTGTGGTGTAGATATGTGCATGATCTGAAAGAGAGCGCGGAGCTATTGTGGTGTCGCTGACCCTCGGGAGGAGCGCAGGAGAGACCCAAAACATGTCTAAGCGTGCATAGGATTTATGTGCTGCAGAAAAGTATGTGTAATCACGGATGCCTATATGTTGGATGCGCCATATGTCATGAAGGCCATTATGGGCCATCCATTGTTTGCCTTCTGGAGAGAGGGCTCCCACCTGAGAGTATCGTTGGCCTGATCGGTCCCAGTCACTATCCATGACCAAATTTAGATCGCCGCCTATCACTAAAGCAGCGTCTGGGGAGGAAAGACCCTCTGAGATATGACGGCGAAGGAAAGCCTCCTGGCGGGCATTAGGTGCATAAATGTTGAGTAGAGTGAAAACAGTGGACCCCCATTGAATGCGGAGCGCTAAGACCCTACCTTTGAGCTCATACAGAGTAGACAGCACCTTACCCTCAAATTTGGCCCCAAGCAGGATAGCTACCCCATTCTTCTTCGTTGAATCAGAGGACCAATACTGACGGGGAAAGCGTCGTGTGCGCAGACGGGGAGTGTCTTTGGCAAGCAGATGGGTCTCCTGGAGGAGACATATGTCTCCTCCGGAATGGTCCAATAGGGAGAGAATCGCTGCGCGTTTTGTAGGGTGATTAAGGCGACTCACATGGAGGCTGACGATCTTTAGGTGTCTAGGCATAACGGGTGGGAGTTAGCCTGGGAGGACCCATCGTGAATAAAGGGTGTGAAGCACAGTATGCGGGCGGAGGGGAGCGCGGGCCTGCGAGTGAAGTGTGGGAACACAGAGACTGGTACGGGAAACCCCTAAAAGAAAGGCAACAAATACATAAATGAAAACAACCCACAAAAACTCAACCCCCAAGAAGAAACAGTAGACAAAAGTTCGTCTGTAAGGCATAGCCTAAAGGGAACATGGTCCTGAGAAAAAACACAATACCGGACGTCTGGAGAACCAAGAGCCGCGGAGAGGCAACCCGTTGGTCAGGAGAGGTGGTCACTCCATACGCCCCTCCGGCTGCGCTCTATGACATCCATCTCCATGGTCTATGCTGGAATGTTCAGGGGGAACACGAGCGGTCTTGGGACTGGGAGAGAGTAGATAGCACCGCCTCACGTTCTTTCGCCACTTCTTCCGGATCTGGCTTCAGATGGGTCGAGGACTTCCCAACAGACTGCCAGCGGGGTGGTCGCCTCAGGGACCGGACCTTGGAGTCGTCTCCCTTTGTCGAATCTTCAGCGTTGTCTAATCCCAACAGGACCAGGGCCTCCCGCAGCGAGCGTATTTGTCGTAGCTTCCCCTGATATTTAAAGATTATGCGGAAGGGGTGGCCCCATGAATATGGGATTCCTTTGTCGCGCAGATAGGAGGTGACCACACAAAACTCCCGTCGCTTGGCCAAGGTGGAGGCTGCAAGGTCCTGGAAGAGAGCTGGAGAATGCCCTTGGAACTGTATTTGCTGCATTGTGCGGGCGTTGCAAAGAGAATCTGCTCTTTGAGCTGAAAATCGTGCACACATACGATGATGTCCGGCGGGGGCGCTTTCTCTCCCCTAGGAAGGCCCACACGATGAACGCGGTCCATCTGGATTTCCTGCTGGCTGTCGTCACCTAGCACATGTCTAAAGAGGGCCAAGATGTATGATCGCAAATTGTCCCCTTCCGCTTTCCAGGGCACCGCACGAATGCGGATATTATTCCGCCGTGAGCGGTTTTCGAGATCTTCTACGTGTGCCTGTAGGTCTAGGTTTTGGATCCTGCAGCCTTAGCACTTCCTGCTGCAGTTGATGAAGATCTTCCTCCCGCGTTAGTTCGTGTTCTTCAAGCACAGACACCCTTTCACCCACTTCGTCAACATCCCGCCGGACTTCTTTGAGATCTGCCGTGAGCTGTCCTTTAAGATCGAGGATATCCTCTTTTATGGCGGCGAACAACTCCATCATAAAGGCTTTCGTGGCCGGCTCATTTGCGCCCTCCAGCGGATCGGGAGTGCCCGGAGCTTGGGAGCCTGACTGGGCTGTATCGGAGGTGCCAGATTGTTTCAGCAGGAGGTCCTTGAGAGTATTCTCCCTTCTCGCTCGAGCCGCCGCCATGTCCTTTCAATGTGGCCAATGTATAGGCCAGGGGAGAGGGCCGTAGGTCGTAAGCTCCGTAGGCGTAGAGTGTTCAGTATCCCACTTGTTCCCAGGCCGAAGTGGCAGATCTCCTACCCGTGCCAAGAGACTGACACTCACTCTCGCTGGAGCTGGAAGATGCAGGGGGGCAGCGCGCAAGTGAGCGTCTCTGCTTCGCTCCGCCCTATTAGTGGTCAAGCTAGCCCCTAAGGTACCGATGTCCTCGACTCAGCCTTAGTGAGTCTAGTCTTCAGTCCATTGGGAGGAGTAGACTCAGGTGTTTATGGGGGTCCGCACATGCAGTGGTGCCCAGGAAGCCTGCTGGTCTCCCCCCAGTAAGGATAGATGGCTACTCAGAAGGCCGCAGGGAGCTGCGTGCGTTTGTCGCTGGGGAAGCTGCGCTGAGAGGGTCAGTCGAACCCCACTCCGGTGGGCACTAGGGCTGGCTCAGAGTCAAGATCGGCCGCAAGCCAGCCAAGTCTCATGCAGCTGTCTGGGGCAGCTGAAGAAGATGCGGGGTGCCAGACCTGTCGCATGAACAGTCGTCGCTCTGCTGATAGTAGCCCAGGTTGATATCAGAGGCCTGAAGGAGATGAGCAGAACAACAGGCCCCCGGTGCCTCCAACACGCTGTCAATCAGGCGCAAGGCAGAATCCCACTAGGCCGTAAGCGGCAACGTCTATCGGGGGTTAGCTGGTGAGGACAGCAGACCACAGGTCGTAGCGCCGACGGGCTCGATTCCCAGGCTGAGTTAGTGGAGGCCAGGAATTATAGGCCCGCTCTCAAGATGGCGGATGGACAGCAGGCTTGTCCCAGGAGGGTGTGGCGCTCGTAGTGTGATCGAGGGTAGGGCTTATACTCCAAGCCAAGCAGGAGGAACAGGCTCGTGTGCAGCAAGGGTCAAGTGATGGGGCCCCAAAGCGCTGTTCAGGGCCGTTGGCAAGGAGACGCCGCCTCAGCAGGCCAGCAGGTAAAATGGCGGGCGCTCACGTACCTTCGCTCTTGGCCGCTACCGCGTCCACGCGGTCCGCCCACTGCCCAGCCCCCAGAGCGCCGCAGTCAGGTCCCCGAGCTGTTTCCAAGATCAGGGGCAGCCCCGCGGCATGTAGATGCAGCGCCGCCGCCGCCCTCGCGTCAGGCCCGCCAGGAGCGCAGCTGCGTCCGCCGCGTCTCCCCTCTCAGCTCCGGCTCGGATCCGTTGATCACCCCGTCCGGAGCATCAACGCGGCCGAAAAACACCTCCTCAGCTGCACCGGAGGTTACACAAGCAGTATACCTCTCGTGCTCGCCAGAAGACGACCAGGGGATGGGACAATAACAAGGCAAAGTAACGGCGGAGCCGGAGGGACAGAATATCACGTCCTACCGAGCCGCCATCTTGGCCACGCCCCCCATCACGGACAAATTTAAAGCGGTTTCATATGTGTTGCAGCAGAGGAGTAGGATGACTGTTGTCCCTGCTGCCCTGCATGTTGTCTGTCAGTGCCACAGCCCTGGAGATACTGAACTGGTTGCTATACTACCGGTTGGAACGGATGCCACAGTCCATAGACCTGGAGTACCCTCTGAACTTAAGGAACTCGTGGGCTAGTTCTTGCCCTGGTACCAACAGTCGAGAGGATCATGAGGAAATTCTGCTGTCTTTGGATCTCCCTGGAGTCAACTCTGCCTTTTCTCTGAAAAGTCTGGACCAATCAAAGGACATGTTCATTAAGGATGCCAGTACATCGCCCAAAAATGCTGCGGATCTCATCCATGCGTGCCCCCTCAAGACCACGTTGGTACCAACAGCCCTGTCAATACAATCTGTAGTAACCATGCCAGCATGAATCACAACCTTTGCTGCACCCTGCCCATCATGTATTGCTTGAGTCAAAGAAGTCTGATCTTCTGGGACCACTGGCAAGATCTTGCTGGCCATGTCCCAGACAGCACATGTGTATGCGCCCAGCAGGTATATGCGTTGAAAAATCTCGGGTCAAACTTCATAAAAACATTCTTTTCCTGAATGTGTCGATCCATTTGGTCTCCAACTCTGGGGATTGATCAGGGCTATCCTTGCTAGAGGAAGCCTGGGCAATGAGGCTCTAAGGTGTACCGTGTTTTAAAATCTGGGTCACCCGGCGCAGGTCTATATTGCCAGGCTACTGGTCTGCTAGCAAGTGGCCAAAAAAAGGGTTTTGACCGTGTAGTCATTAAAGCGTCAGTAAGGGCCCTATTAAACTTCTTTCCATTGCAAAGTTGTGTACTACTTAGGATGGATGCCACGCCGCATACTGGGATTGGTTTGAGATATGATGCACATAATGACAGGTTGAGTCGTATGGATGGATGGCCACGCTGTTATATGGATTTCTGTGCTCACTCTATTTTTATGCTCTTTAATTGGCCTTTGTTTCTGTAAAATGGAAGATGTGTTATGTCCTGTCCCATGTTTACTGTACTATTGATGTGATGTCATTACTTAGCCGTAGGAATGTATGATGTCTGAGAGCCTGAATGTATGATGCCTGGTGGAGTCTGTGTACATAGTAAGGCCTAATGAAGATATTGTTTTACTTGTACCAGCCAATACACGTGTTGAATTTCTCACAATTTCTAGACCATGCACTTAATAGGCTATCAACCTGGGTTTTTCTCGATCGAAGACGCAGAAGCTCTTTCTCACCTGGTCTAGGCCGTCCGAGCTAACACTTGTAGTCAGGACCTCGATTCGGAGGTGCACCCTTCCCGATCGTACATCTTCTAGGGGAATCCACTAGAACAAAAGTAAGAGAGTGAGAAATCATAAAAGGCAGCGCAGCTGTGAGGTGAATGAAGGATGGGCGAACAGTGGAGAAAGAGGGAGAAGGACAAGAGAAAGAGAAATAGATGAGGTGAGAGGATGAACACACAATGGACATCACAAAGAGGTGTTGTAATTAAGTAAATAGGCTAACCCATGCAAAGGTAAAGGTAAAGAGGACGAGAAGTCAAGTCGTAGGACAGCAGGAGATCAAGGGGAAATGAAGGAAAGAAACAGAACGGGAAGGGTTAGAAGTTTGTGTCTGATCTCCACTCCATTTATTTCCCTAGCAAAAATCCTTTTTTAAAACCACCAATCTCACCCATAGTGGTTACCCCATCTAATTCTCATTGGCAGCAGATATAGAATTTAATTGACAAATTCAGAAGAAAAAGAGTCTAGAAAATGAAAACACTGCTAGAAAACCATCTAGTCTGTCTTTCATGTATTGATTAATGAACCATGTTTGTAACTTCTCTGCTTCATCCTTAGACAACAACACCATATTGTCCATTGTGTGCTTGTATAAGATACTGAACGTGGAGAAGTGACACTTAATGTCCAGTCAAAGAATAACATCAACTGAGGTCCTGAATGCAATAGGCACAACCTCAGCAATTTCACCCAGTGACCAGTCTAAGTATGGTACTGGCTGTTGTCCTGCAGGGGACAGATGCCAGCCAGATCACCGGTCGTCAGTCATAGTGTGGCATTGGCTATGGACATGGAGGAAGCATGCTGGTGCAGCAGTGACACCCAGGTGCCAGTCAAAGTATGGTATGGGTTGCTTTCATACAGATCCAGACACTGACATCAAATTCCTAGAGCCACTAAATATAATAAATTGAGGAGACTACTCTGCAATTTGCTTATATAGTGACAGTCACAGCTGTCAAGTATGCGAGGAACAAATCCAGTCATTGTTGGAACTTTTGAAATGTAATTGATGCCTTATCCATCTAAAGCCATTAACAGAGGAGATGTGTGTGGGTGAAGACAAAAAGTGTTGCTGTTGCTGGGTTGCTCAGAGGAGATGTGTGTGGGTGAAGACAAAAAGGGTTGCTGTTGCTGGGTTGCCCTTTGGAGTACGAAAGTCAGGAGCGGTGAAATCCAACATAGTCTGGACGCAAAAAAAAACCAAAGAACAGGGAAAAAATATGATACATTCTAAAACTGAAAATGAAGGAAAACAGAAGGAGCATGAATTGTCTTACCTCATCCATAAATTTGCTTTGGACTACCTTCTCAAGGCTTATCTTAAACCTACAAGATGGGATTAGATAAAAACATAAACCTTATTAGGATTCAGGAAAATTAAAAACACTTGAATAAGATAAGAGCAACCAAGATGGATCCATCTGCCCCTTTCACGGTCCTTGTTGGTGCTAAACCTGAGGTGGATAGACTACAGAACATACAAAAGGCAGTCTCTTCCCCTGAAACGCCTTGAAAGCGGTTCATTCATTCATTTATTATTTAACTTTTTCATATCTTGCCTGGCATTTTTTGTATCAAATCCCATCTACTTCAAAAGCAATATGAACATGTTAATGTGTTAAGGTAAAAAAAAAGTGGCAGACGTTTTAGCATCTCCTAGCATTATATACATACTTGTGCTACAATACCTCTAAAGCACAGCACCCTTTGAAGCCATCAACCCTCCTTAAAGCCACTATCCCAAAGGCCAAGGCATGACAGTGCATATGGCAATTATACATGGAAAATATTTTGCTGCCTGAGCAATAACAAATTGCTTTAGTTTACAAAAATAAGCTACATGTAAACCAAAAAACGGGAATTGTAAAATGGACTTTCAACACTGCTAAAATATAATTAATTCAAAAGGCATTGAAGGAATGTTTTCCACCATCCACCCACTGTTCGGCACAAAACAGTTCCAGTACAGACCTTCCAAGGAAATCATCTTTGTCAACATCCTTATCGAAAAGCTCCACAGCCACATCCTGACCTGGAACGTCATCCACAAGGACCTGGAAGAAACATTACACATAATGGGTTGCACAGGACGATGAATGAGCACATTGTGTTGAAGTCTGAAAATCACAGTGGTACATGAAATTCCTGCTCTATTCTAGCTAATGTATTATATATACAAGGTGCCTCTGTTCTTCCCAGTCTTGCTGGGGTGAGAGGCTAAAGTCTTTGGAGGGTGATTTTATTTAGAACTGTTTGGTGCACCAGCAAAGGGACACACTTGGAAGATAGAGCATCAGTAATGGTAGATGGTTTAAACAGAAAAGTTCAACTCATTGCTGCCCCAATGCCTTTTAGAGTGGGCCATTCTAGACACTAAACTTGGCGAGCACAAGTAAAGAAATAGGATTTTCCTCTTCAAGTCCCCTCTATATTAAATGTTTTGTTTACTGTTTCCTTTAAGGTGGAATCTTTCTAAGATCAGCTGAAATGTTTTCTAATGTGTCCTGGGTAATAAGGGCTAGTACTAAACACTTGAGAACAAGTACCCTGTCACTCCTGTAAACTACTTAAGGTCAGAAGAATGGAACAACTGACTCTCTTCTCTGTCCTCCTTATAAACAGCATGTGAATCAATAACAAATTCATGATGCAAAATATTTCATCCACCTATAGGTTTTAGTAGTTTGGGGAATGGAGGAATCAGGGACTGGCTGAGTGGAAGCTAGACAACTGCAGTCACAGAAGGTTGAAAGATCCCACCTCATCCCTTTGTCTAAGGTGTGTAGTGTAAACTCTGTGTGAGAAGGGAAATACCAATCAGTGAGAACCCAGAGGGGGCTTCAGTCCAGGAAGAGGACAAGAAATCAAGCAACTTTCATATTTACAACACAGTGACTTAGTGTGACTCTGATTGTTGTTAACTTTTATCACAATAATTTTAATGTTAAAAATACTGATATTGCCCAATAACTGGAAAACACACTGTGTAAACATATTCAGGAGATAGAAATGGATTTTATTGTCCTTTGGGGGGGGGGGAATTTTAATTGCAAATTATGCCCCCTATCAAAACAGTCTGCATGTCATTTAGTGCAAGGGGGCAGTGAAGGTGGTTGCCACTTCTATCATCACCCCTGTGGGAATATTTTCAACTCTTTATTGTCAAAATTCTCCCTCTCGCTTACTCTTGACCTTATCAAAACGGATGGAATTGATTTAGTTTCATATGTTGGGAGAGGCAAAGGCACCTTAATTGATTTTATCGTTTTTTCCGATTATTTTAACCCGCACAATGTGATTTTTACCATACCCAAGGTCTGTTTCAGTGACCATTACCCTTTATCACTGGAGTTAGAGATCCAATCTGACGACCAATTTACACCTGTTAAATCATTGTGAGAAAGTGCCATCTTTCTTGCATGGTATGCCCCCCACTGTTTGCTGAATTGCTGATGTACATCGACTGAGTGTGCCCTGGGCTCCTGCCAATCAGGTGCCCAGGGCCTGTGTTCCTTCCCTAAAACTGCATTACAGCCTAAACCCAATTGGCACCTCTGGCCACATGTCAGCCCCTGGTAAATGGTACCCTAGGTACCCAGGGCATTGTGACCAGAGAAGGCCCCTAAGGGCTGCTGCACTTATTGTGCCACCCTTAGAGGCCCTGTATCCTGACACCCACACCCTGCCTTTGCAGGCTGAGTGTCTTGGTGCAGAACTAAACAGAGAGTCGACATGGCACACATCCCTGTGTGCCATGCCCCTAAACACACTGCCCTGGCATACCTCAGTCACCCCTCTAGCTGGGTGCACTATGCCAGTGGTGTGGGCACAGGTGCATGAGCCCTGTGCCCCTACAGTACCCAGGGCCATTCCTGGGCACTGTAAGTGCAGTGATGCCATTAAGAGTATATGGTGCTGGGAGGTTGTCATTACGAACTCCACAGCACCATAATGGCTACACTGAAGACTGAGAAGTTTGGTATCAAACTTCTCAGCACATTAAACCCACACTGATGCCAGTGTGGGATTTAATATAAAATGCACGACAGAGGGCAACTTAGAGTTGCCCCCTGAACCTAACCTACAATCCACGTCCTGTCTGAGGGGCTGCATAGGCTGCCACCCAGCAGACATGTTGCTGGACCCATGGGTAGAGAGCCATCCGCTCTCCCGGGCCTGCAACAATGCACGTCCTGGGCGAGGTGCTAGGCCTCCTCCCCCAGGATGGGCAGGGGGAAGCTTCAAAGGCATTCCGCCTTTGTGAGCTTCCCCAGACCACTTGCTGTACTCAGCAACTGGTCCCCACTGGTTCTAGCCCCCACTCTGGGGGGAAACACCAAGGGAGGAGAGGGGGTGTGCCAGCCTCTGCCAACCCCACCCCTCAGGTGGGGGAGGCGAGGTGAAGCACATCTCCGGGCTCTCGCCATCTTGAAGATGGGGAGCCCTGCCCAATCAGGACTAGGCTCCTACCCCCTCCCACTGGAGAGTGGCAGGATAGGGGTGTACCCACCCCAGGGAAGGGACCCATTGGTCCCTGCCCTTTACCTACCTGTAACGCCCCTAAATCTAGTATTTAGGGGCACCCTGAACCTTCCTTCCTTAGATCCAGATTCCGAAACAAGAAAGAAGATCAAGAAACAAGAAGACCTGCCGTGCAGCTGCTAACAAGAGGAAGACACCAACTGATTTGGCCCCAGCCCTACCGGCCTGTCGACCCTAAAACCTGCTCCTGCTAAACCCCGGCGTCTCCAGTGGTCAGCAACCTCAAGAACCCCGGAGGACCTGACTGCCTTGTGACTCTAACTACCTGGGACTCCCACGAGCAGTGGTACTGCTCAAAAGCAAGTAACCTACCCCTGGTGCCTACCAGGAACCGCGAATCCAGCACACTCTGCACCCGCCGAGCCCGGCCTGTGCCTGAGTGGACAAAGACCACGAGGACGTCCCCCCGGCGACTGTGACCCAGAATCCAGCACCCAAGGACCCCCCTGGGCCCCCTCCAACCGCGACCAGCCGAGGGTAAGATTTCCGACGCCTAAAGACACCCCTGCAACCGACGCCCCTCGGCCTCGTGTGCCCAACTCCTGGGTGCCTACCCTTCCTACAGCTTCCCAACTTACCTCTCGAAGTGGTGGTCGCACCTGAAGAATCACCGTACCCGAGCTTGCAGCCTTTGTTCGTCACGCAGCTTTCCCATTGAAAACCATTGGGCGCCCGACGGCCCAAAAGCCCACTGCACCCGGCCGCCCCAGTGCCGCTGAGGGTGCACCCACTACCCTGTTCGACTTCCCCACTTGCCCTGAGTAAGTGACCAGGAGCTTTGCTCCCCCAGCCGAGTGGTCTGCCTGCCAGCAGCCACCAACCCAAGGCCCCCTGCCGTCCATAGGATAACATTGGGCCTACTCACTCTGCACCCGGCCGCCCCTGTGCCGCTGAGGGTGTAACAACTGTACTTACCTGACCCTGGGGGACCCCTGAGTCTATGCCCAGTCTATGTCTCTGCCAGTCGAGTACTTACCCAAAAGCCGATAACTCACTTTTCTTCCATAGGGTAACATTGACTGGTTTCACTTGGAAATTCTTCTAAGTGTGGAGTTTTGAAACTTTAAAATATTCATCTAAAATCAACCGAATTACGAAAACGAATGTACTCACCTGTTATCAGGAGAGATCCCAGTGCTGGATCTTGGTGCCCAGCACTGACCCTGAAAAGTAATTATAACTGTACTTACCGGTAACTTAAATTTCCTTCCATAGGATAACATTGCCTGTTTTTTTCCGAAAAAGTTTCTAAGTGTCGATTTTGCAAACTTACAAATATTCGTTAAAAATCGCCTGTGTGACATAAACGCATTCTTTCAATTGTTTACAGGAGATGCACCAGTGCTGGATCCAGGATCCAACACTGAGTAAGAAAAAGTAACAATAACACTACTTACCTGCTAAGTGAATTTCCTCCCCTAGGATAACATTGGTGATTCTATGTGAAAAAGTTTCTAAGTGCCAACTTTTAAAATAAAATAATATTCCTTAAAAATCACAACTGTAACCAAAACGTTTTTACTCAACTGTTTACAGGAGATGTCCCAGGACTGAATCTAGGATCCAGTCCTGTGGTAAGAAAAGTAATCCAAAAAGTAATCTATTGCATTTAACTAGAAATTCCCATTGAGCTCAATGTATTATTGTGTTTGAAATTGTGTTGCCTATTGCAACAACTGTAACTATTGTATTCAAAAGTCTATTGCCTATTTGAAAAGTATTTAACTAAAGTAACTCATTCTGAGAAAGTATATTTTGATACCTATTGTTGGTTCTAAAATAAAACTATATATTTTGATACAAAACCATTGGCCTAGAGTTCAGTTCTTGAGTGTGTGAGACCATTTGCTGACTGAGTGTGTACATCAAATGCTTAACACTGTCCTCTGATACTGCCTTACTGCTCGACCAAGCTACCACTTTAGAGAGTAAGGTTATATCTAACTTTAGCCTCTGCCAAATCTCTGGGGACTGTGGACTCTGTGCACACTGAACCTTACTTTGGTTCAGTATATACAGAGCCACTTTCTTACAATCATGCCTGTTAGAAATGGGATCTCTAGTTGGCAAGGGTTTGCACCTTTGTCCAAGTAGGGACCCTTCTTCCTAGTCAGGGTAAGGGTGTTACACTCGTGAAGTAACCCCTGCTCACCCTCGTGGTAGCTTGGCACGAGCAGTCCGGCTTAATTCAGAGGCAGTGTGTAAAGTATTTGCACATAACCAACAGTAATACAGTGTAAGCACTACAAACGGACACCACACCAGTTTAGAAAAATAACCAATTTTTATATACTCTAGACAAGACCAATTACGACAAAAATCCACAATACTATGCTTTAAAAATGAATGCTTGATAAGGTAACTTCTTCTTTGCAGGAATAGTCCAAAAGGAAAATGCTACTTACCAGTATGCATCTGTTCTTGGCATGTAGAGCTGCAGATCCTCACACTGTGCATTAGATCGCCATCTGGTGTTGGGCTCGGATGCTTGCACTTTGTTGTTGTCTTCGAAGAAGTCTTTGTAGTCATGTGATAGGTGACTCTTCCTTAGGACAATAGTGCGCATGGGCATCGACTCCATCCTCAGATTGTTTTTCGCCATATTGGGGAGTGATGGAGTTAGTAGAAAAGAAAAGAGATGTCCATGTGTGTGTATCTAATTAAGATAGGACTGGAGCACATACAGGTCCCGGGGAGGTGGGTGGGCGTGTGAGGATCTGCAGCTCTACATGCCAAGAACAGATGCATACTGGTAAGTAGCATTTTCCGTTCGAGGCATGTGAGCTGCAGAGCTCACACTGTGCATAGACTGTACAGCAGTATCTCCCCTACCGGTGGTCACCTGTATGTGTTGCAGTAGTTTGAAAAAGGGTTTTAAGGACAGCTTGGCCCACGGAAGCTTGTTGCTTGGCTTGCACATCAACACAATAGTGTTTAGTGAAGGTGTGTGTTGTAGACCATGTGGCTGCCTTACATATGTCTTCTAGGGAATGTTCCCTAAGAATGCCATGGATGCCCCTAGTTTGCGTGTTGAGTGCGCTCTAGGGGGAACTGATAATGTGCGTTTGGCTTTTTGGTAGCAGATTTGGATACATTTAACAATCCACCTTGCAACCCCGGCTTTTGAGATGGGATTACCTTTGTGTGGTGGAGAGAAAGCCACAAACAATTGTTTGGTTTTGCGAAAGGATTTGGTTCTGTCAATGTAATACATAAGGGCTCTTTTGACATCTAGGGTGTGGAGAGCTCTTTCTGCCACGGAATCTGGGTTTTGGAAGAACACAGGTAGTTCTACTGATTGGTTAAGGTGGAAAGGCGAAATGACTTTGGGAAGGAATTTTGGGTTTGTTCTGAGAACTACCTTTTTATGATGTATTTGTAAGAAAGGCTCTTGTATAGTTAGAGCTTGTAGTTCACTGACTCTCCTTAGAGAAGTGATTGCAATTAGAAACGCAACTTTCCATGTAAGGAATTGAAGTTCACATTTATGTAAGGGTTCGAAAGGTGGACCCATGAGCCTGGTAAGTACTATATTAAGATTCCACACTGGGGAAGGTGGTAATCTGGGAGGTATGATCCGCTTAAGGCCTTCCATGAAGGCTTTGATGGCGGGAACTTTGAATAGTGATAAGTGTTGCCTGTTTTGCAAGTAAGCAGCAAGGGCTGCGAGGTGCAGACGTATGGATGAGTATTCAAGACTACATCTTTGCAAATGTAGCAAATAACAAATGATGTTTTGCGTAGAGGCTTGTAATGGTTGGATGTTATTATTAGTGCAGTAAATAGCGAATCTTTTCCATTTAGCTGCATAGCAGGCTCTGGTAGTTGGGCGTCTAGCTTCTTTTATAACGTCCATGCAGTCTGGGGGTAGGTTAAGGTAACCGAATTCTAGGACTTCAGGAGCCAAATTGCAAGGTTCAGCTGAGATGGATCTGGGTGCATTATCTCTCCATGGCTCTGCGTTAGCATTGTTGGGGAGAGGTGTAGTCTTTGGTATGGGACTACTGATAGCTCCAGTAGTGTGGTGAACCACGGTTGGCGTGCCCATGTAGGGGCTACTAGTATCATTTTGAGAGACTGTTGTCGAAGCTTGCGTACTACAAGTGGGATGAGTGGGAGCGGTGGAAAAGCGTACACAAATCTGCCGGACCAGTTCATCCATATCGCATTGCCCTTGGACTGCGGGTGTGGAAGCCTGGCGGCGAAGGTTGGGCATTTGGCGTTTTGGTGTGTGGCGAACAGATCTAAGTCTGGCTGGCCCCACATCTGGAAGAAAGGTAGAAGAACTTGTGGATGTAGTTCCCACTCGTGAATCTGTTGTGCCTGTCGACTTAACAGATCTGCAATCTGATTGTGAACCCCTGGTAGGTGTTCTGCTAGAAGGTAAATGTTTTGTGGAATGGCCCACCTCCAAATGTCCTGTGCTAGTTGGGACAGTTGTGGAGAGTGTGTCCCCCCTGTTTTTGTATATAGTACATAGCTGTGATGTTGTCTGTTCGGATCAGGACAGCTTTGTTTTGTACGTGGAGTTGAAAGGACTTGAGAGCTAGGAATATGGCTAGTAACTCTAGGTGGTTGATGTGGAACCGCTTCTGCTGAGTGGTCCACTTGCCCTGTGTTGTATGGTGTAACAGGTGTGCTCCCCATCCTGTAAGGGATGCGTCCGTGGTTAGTACTACTTGTGGAACCGGCTCTAGGAACAAATTGGACAAATTGTTGGTGTTCCACCACTGCAGAGAGCGATGTGTGCGGCTGTCTACCAACACCAGATCTGTAAGATGTCCCTGAGCCTGGTTCCATTGGCGCGCTAGGCACTCTTGTAGAGGACGCATTTGAAGTTTTGCATGAGGGACGAGAAAAATGCAGGATGCCATCATGCCGATGAGCTGCATAAACACTCTGGCTGGAAGAGAGTGTTGCATTTGAAACCTGGGGACAAGGGTTTGTATACTGGCTATCCTGGCTGGGCTGGGGTAAGCTAGAGCAGTGGAAGTGTTTATCGTAGCTCCCAGATATTGAAGGACATGGGAGGGCTGAAGGTGGGACTTGGTATAGTTTATTGTGAAGCCCAAGTTGTGTAATGTTTGTATCGTTTGGTGAGTGTGTTGGACACACTGGTTGAATGATTTGGCTTTGATAAGCCAGTCGTCCAGGTATGGGAAGACATGTATTTGTTGTCTTCGTAGATGCGCTGCTACTACTGCAAGGCATTTGGTAAACACTCTTGGAGCAGTGGTGACTCCGAATGGCAGTACTTTGAACTGGTAGTGCTGCCCATTGAGAACGAACCTTAGATACTTCCTGTGAGCAGGATGTATGGGAATGTGGAAGTAGGCGTCCTTGAGGTCTAATGTGGCAAGGAAGTCTTGTTGTTGTAGTAAGGGAAGCACTTGTTGGAGAGTGATCATGTGAAAATGATCTGAGTGTATGTATTGATTGAGAGGTCTGAGGTCTAAAATAGGCCTGAGAGTGCCGTCCTTTTTGGGAATGAGGAAGTACAGGGAGTAAACCCCTGTGCCCTGCTGTAGCAGAGGCACTGGCTCTATGGCGTGCTTTTGAAGCAGGGAAAGTACCTCTTGTTGTAAAAGTGTAAGATGGTCTGTGGACATTGGACGTTGCCTGGGTGGTATGGTGGGGGGGGTAGCTGTTAGCTACAGGCAGTAGCCATGTTGGATAATCTGTCTCACCCACCTGTCTGTTGTAATGGAGTTCCAGACAGGCAGGAACTGTGATAGTCTTCCCCCGACAGGGGTGTTGTGGTCGGGGGAAGTGGAGGAAAGTCACTGTTTGGGAGTGGTGGAGGTACGGGTGTTGTTATTATTACCTCGACCTCTGCCCTTAGAGTTGTTGCCTCTGTAACCACCCCTAAAGTATCCTCTATTAGGGGAGGTTTGGGTGTTTGTTCGATAGGAAGAGGAACTGTCTGCGGTGGTATTCCTGGAGCCCCCTCTGTAAAAGGAGCGGCGAAAGGAGCCACGTTGCTGCGGGGACTGCAATGCTCCCATTGATTTGGCAGTGTCAGTATCCTTCTTCATCTTTTCTAGTGCTGTGTCGACAGCAGGACCAAATAGTTGGTTTTGGTTAAAGGGCTGGTTTAGTATAGTAGTCTGAACCTCTGGCTTAAAACCTGAAATGCGAAGCCAGGCGTGTCGTCTGATAAGCACGCTAGTGTTAACTGACCTAGCGGCGGTGTCGGCTGCGTCTAAGGCGCACTTAATGGAGGCATTGGAAATAAGTTTGCCTTCTTGAATGAGGTCAGTGGCTTGTGTTTTGTATTGATCAGGTAGATGTTGAAGGAGGGTTTCTAGCTGATCGTAGTGTGCCCTGTCGTACCTAGCTAGTAGAGCTTGGGTGTTAGCGATGCGCCAGATGTTGGTGGCTTGCGCAGCTACGCGTTTGCCAGAGGAATCTAACAATTTGGATTCTTTATCAGGGGGCGGAGCATCCCCTGAAGTTTGGGAATTGGCGCGTTTTCTAGCATTAGAAACGACCAGTGAGTCAAGGGGGAGCTGACCTTTGATGTAGGTGGGGTCATCGGGGGCAGGTCTATACTTTTTATCCACTCTAGGATTAAGGATCCTGGCTCTGACCGGGTCGTTAAAAATTTCAGGTGCATGTTTAATGACACCCTTGATCATGGGCAAAGTTTGAACCGTTTTCTGAGACCGTTCAAAAGTGTCTAGAAGAAAATCTTCCTCTGGTTGGTCGGTGTGAATATGCACCCCATGAAAAACGGCCGCCCTATGTATGAGTTGCCCAAAACCTATGTGATCATCTGGTGGAGATGGTTTTGTGGGATAAGGTGGAGGGCTGGGGAGGTCTGTAGGGTCTGGGGGTCATTATAACCCCAGTCATCCTGTGGTGGATTATCTGGATCCAGATATAAATTATGAGGGTCATCCCCGTACCCCATGTTGTCCTCATACTCATGTGGGGGAGAATCCGCAGGTTGAGGAGGTGTAATAGGGATGTGGAGAGGAGGGGTGTTAGAGAGAGGTATAGGGGAAGAAGGAGGCATAGGGGAAGTGGAAGAGTCTTTCTTCTTCGGAGGGACAGGCTTGTGACGTGGCACAGAGGAAATATGTCCTGTTTTAGGATTGATATAAAGTTTGTGTTGATTAGGATCGATGGGATCCGGTGTAAACAGTTCCTCTCCTTGAATATTAGTTTTGGGCGCCGACTTTTTCGGTTCCGAACGTGGTGATGGCTTCTTTAAATGTTCCTTTGCTTTAGAAGGCGTCGAGGCGTCCTTCGGTTTAGCTACAGGCTCGACCGGCTTTAGTTTAGGGGGTGTGTCGAGTAGCTTTGGTTTCGGTGCCGAGGGATCCGCGTGCTTGGAGGCGGATTTGGGGACTGAGCTGGATTTCGGCGCCGGGTGGTCTTTGTGTTTCGGCGCCGAAGGTGCCGGTGTAACGGGCACATGAGGTTTGGTCGGTGCCGAGGAACTAGAAGGCTTTGTTTTCTTGTTCGGTGCCGAGCCCGAAGGCGGGGCGTCCGAAACACGTTTACGGTCTCGACTGGGGCCCGTAGGCAAAGTACTGACCGGTGCCTTCGATTTTGCAGGGAGGGTGGGGCAGGGGCAGTAGTACTCACACGCTGCCCTGAAGGGATGGAACTGTCGGAGTCCTCTGCCTCGGAGATGATAGTGAGGTCTTCGGAGTCTTCTTCCGGAACATCGGGACCCTCGTCGAAGATGTTGACGGGTTCCGGAGCGGACCTGTGCGCCATGATGTGTCTTCGGGCTCGACGATCTCTGATTGTCTTCTTGGAGCGGAAGGAGGCGCAGGCCGGACAAGTGGCCTCGTTATTGTCTGGTGAGAGGCACCGATTACAGACCTGGTGGTGGTCACTATGTGGAAACTTTGCTCCACATTGGGGGCATTTTCGGAATGGCGTCCTTTCCATGGGCAGTAGGCCTTACGGCGTCGATGGGCCCAACGGCCCGCGTCGACGGCTGGAAAGGAGATCGAGGAAGGGACGTCGAGATGTCGATGTCGGTATTAGGCGTTGAAAAGTGGAAAACGCTGCAAAAAAAAACGAGTTTCGAACCGGAGTGTCAAAATGCATCCGAACCCGATGGCGGAAAAAAACAATCTGAGGATGGAGTCGATGCCCATGCGCACTATTGTCCTAAGGAGGAGTCACCTATCACATGACTACAAAGACTTCTTCGAAGACAACAACAAAGTGCAAGCATCCGAGCCCAACACCAGATGGCGATCTAATGCACAGTGTGAGCTCTGCAGCTCACATGCCTCGAACACAAAGTTCGTACGAGTCGGTAGCTCCGTCCGAGCCTACCGCGATGCTGAAAACCACAGAGTCTAACAGTTCCAGCCGGCCGCGTTGATACGGGCCAGCAGAGTCGTGAACAGACTCGGTCACAGTACCGTTCTCGTTGTGGCTGGTACGTAGTGTACGAGCCGGTCGGCGTTCGTCGCGGTTGCGGTGCAAGACGGAGCGATGCAAGGTGCGGTGTCCCTCGATGCGGTGCAGGCAGCGGCTCGATGAGCGTCGTGCAGACGGAGTCGGTGAGTCCAAGGCGTGCGATGCAGGGTGAGACGATGCTCGATGCGGTGCTGACAGGTTGCGATGCAGGCGACCAAGCCGGAGTGCAGGAGCTGGCGTCGGACAGCGGTGCGAGTCGGAGCGGTGCGTCGCAGACGTGCGAGCGGTGCCCCAAATGCGATGCGGTCACGACTCTTGAGCCAGTTGCAGCGACCGCGTCGGTCGGGTCCGGCTGGTTCAGTGAAGCGATGCGAACTGCGGTGCCCACAGGTCACGGTGCAAGCAGCGGCTCGGTGTTTGGCGGCGTCGGACGTCGCCCACGGTGAGACCAGGGTTGCGATGCGAAGCGGGGCGATGCGGTCTGCGGTGCAAACAGGTCACCGGCCAGGGATGGATTCGGTTGACGGAGTCGGTTGCGGTTCCCTTCCTCTGTGGCAACTGAAACAGCGTTCCAGAAGCGGTACCCAGAGGCTTGTGAAGTCTTTGCAGTCCCTGAGACTTCTTAACAGGAGGCCAGCTCGGTTTCAGGCCCTTGGAGATACTCAGCACAAGTTTGTAGAAAGTTCAGTCCTTTCACTGCCCAAGGCAGAAGCAGCAGCTGCAGGCCAACCCAACAAAGCAACAACACAGCAAAGGGGCAGTACTCCTCCTGGCAGCTCTTCCAGCTCTTCGTCTTGGCAGGTTCCTTGATTCCAGCGAGATCTAAATTCATGGGGTCAGGGCCCCAATATTTATATCCCAAATTCCTTTGTTCTCTGAAGGCAGAGAGGCCTTTGCCTAGTCCAAACCAGTTCTGGAGCACTTTGTTGACAAGTCTCCGTCCCTTCTTTCAGTGAGTAGGCCAGGGACATCAGACGCACCACAGGAGGTGGAGCCAGCATTGTGGAGGGAAGGCACTGTCCTATTCAGGGCCCAGGTGCGACCCCTCCCACCCATCTACATGTAGATCTTGCTATTCAGCCCTGTGCTGACTCACCCTGTCTCCTGGCATCCCCCAGCCCCTGTCACTCACACTCCAGACAAGGGATACACAACCTCGCAGAGGCAGGCTTGGATGGTTAGACAAGAAAATACCCACTTTCTAAAAGTGGTATTTTCAAACATAGAATGTTAAAACCAACTTCACTAAAAGATGCATTTTATCATTCCGAGTCCAGGCATACTAAACTCGAATTTCTACCATGTTCCCGGGGTCAGTTAGGATTATAAGCTGTAATAATCAAAACTGCCCGTTCTGGCCTAGGGGGAACAGGTAGCCTTGCAATAGTGAAAAACGAAATAGGCTATAATTCACTATCAGGACATGCCACACACACCAGGGCATGTCCTACCTTTCGCATACAACGCACCCTGCCCACAGGGGTACCTTGGGCCTACCTTAGGGGTGACTAACATGTAGAAAAGGGAAGGTTTAGGGACTTGCAAGTGTGTGCACTTGCCAAGTCGACATGGCAGCCCCAGGCTGCGCACAGGCTCTGCGATGGCAGGCCCGAGTTACGCTTTACAGGCTGTTTGCGTGGGTGGCACAATCCAGTGCTGCAGCCCACCAACAGCATTTGGTCTATAGGCCCTGGCACTCGCAGTGCACTTTACAAGGGACTGACACATAAACCAAATAGGCCAATCATGGAAACGCCAATCCATAACACATTTTACACAGAGAGCATATGCACTTTAGCACTGATTAGCAGTGGTAAAGTGCCCAGAGTCCTAAAACCAACACACACAGGGTCAAAAACAGGAGGCCAAAAAGCAAAAAGTCTGGGGGTAAACCCGCTGAAAAAGCCAAGTCTAACACAACCCCCTCCCAGCCTAAAGCCAGGGTAGACTAATCAATCCCTTGATGGACTTCCCTGCTTGGGGCGATAGAACATAGACCTGGCCCACAACAGCGGGGCACGTTCTGGTTCTACGCCTTTCCAAACCCAGTTGGATCCCTCTATCCATACTCTCAGGGCCCTCTAAGCTGACCCATGGGGTACCCTTCTCTTCACCTGTGAGCCCCATCTGTGCAGCGCCTAAACTTACTTTGCTCACAGATGAGTCCCAACAGGCTGACAGTGCACACATGGCCAACACAGTGGTGTGGCCCCGTCCACCCCCAGGGTGTGACTCCTGTGCCCCTCTCAGGGGCAACGCTGTCCACCAGGACAGTAAGCCACAGTGGCTACCGACAGTTGTCAGTGGGGAGACCCAGGCCTTATGCCTCTCAGGGCTCTCTAACCTCTGTGGGGTCAGAGAGTGGGGGGCGGTAGCCCCAGGTGCCTGGCACCCTTGGTCCACTCTCCCTCCTGTCAGGTCAGGTATGACATCCTGACACTGACCCACCAACCCCGGGCCTGTACCCGGCAGCTGGACAGGAGACTGGGGTGGCCTCCCCCACACCCGGTCCTCCTCCCTGGGGCTCTGTACCCTCCCACCTGGAGCGGTACCCCCAAAAGACAAACTGGTAGGGGCACTGTTAGCAGTCGCCCCTTCCTCCAGGTCAGGGGGGACACCCTGAACCTGGTCCTTTAACCCAGGGTCTGTACCCTTAGGTTCAACCTGTGCCTGGCAACCCAGGACTTCCGGGGGAGTACACCAACCCTCCCCAAGGGAAACACACTCCTCATGAGTCGTGCGAGAGTCTGCCTGGTGCCGGTCTCCAGCCTCCTGTCCACCTGACAGAGCATGAAGACCCCCCAGGCCAGAAGTGGCCTCACCAGGGTCAGTCCTGGGGTGCTCTGACCTCAGAGCGGGCAACCCTTGACCCACTGGTCCTTCCACTGGGGACAGCGCCCCCCCCTCACCCTTTTCTCTGGACTCATGCCCCCTCCCAGCTGGAGCGGGGCTGCCAGACACCGGAACCAGTGGGATGCTCGTTACAGCAGTCCCCCCCCAGTTCCTTAGACACTAGGGGATCACCCTCAATGGATGGCCAGGACCAGGCCCTAGGCCATCCAGATGTCTCTGGTCTTTGCCAACTAACAGAGTGGGGGGCAGTAACCCCTGGTACATAGTAACCATACTCCACTCTTCCTCTCATCAGTGCAGTTCTAAAGAACCACTGATCCTCCAACCTAGGGTCTGCACCCTCGGGTTCACCAGAGGTCTCGGGCGAGGCTCTCCTCCCCTTACCTCTCCTTCTGGGGTCCGGCCCTCTCCTCCCAGGAGAAGCACCCCCAGAACCAAAAACTGTCAGGATGCTGGAACCAGACCTCCTACACAATTCTTCCACCAGTTCAGGGCCTTGACCCTGCAACTGATTCACCACCCTTGGAGCTAAACCCTCAGGTTGAACCGGGGTCAGAGGCGAGGACTCCCTCCCTCTGCACCCCCTTCCAGAGTTCTGTACCCTCCCACCTGGAGTGGTACCCCTAGAAGACAAACCGGTCAGAACACTGCTTACAGTCGTCCTTCCCTCCAGGTCAGGCAGGACCTGAACCTGGCCTCCTAACCCAGGGACTGAACCCTGCAGCTGAGCACCTGCCTGGCGCACCAGGACTTCCTTGGGAGCACGCATACCCCGCCTGAGGGCAACACATGACTCATGTGTTGCGTGACAGTCTGCCTGGCGCAGATCTCCCGACCACTGTCCACCTGACAGTGCGCAAAGATCCCCCAGGACAGAAGTGGTGTCACCATGGTCACTGCTAGGAGGCTCAGCCCTTCTGGCTGGCCTCTGACTCACTGGTTCTCCCACTGGGGAACACATCCCCCTCTCACCCCTCACTCTGGACTTCTGCACCCTCCCAACTGGAGCGGTACTGCCAGACACCAGAACCACTGGAGCTCTGTTTACAGAGGCTCCAGGTTCTCCTGTCAGTAGGAGATCTCCCTCAACGGACGGCCTACCAGTACAGTCTAGGCTCCCCACCTGGGTTTCCCTCCTGGAACCACCGAGGCTCCGGGACCGGGTTTTGGGCACCTTGGGCCGCAGCCCATTCTCACTCCTTCTCCGCAGAGACAGGACGTGAGTCCCTACACCCTTCCCATGACACCGGGACCTATCTGGGCTATTACAAACCTTTCCCACCACTCTTGGTTGGGAAATACCTAAGCCACTTCCTCCAGGATCACCCCCAGATGCTTCTCCAGACCCTCTGGAATCCACCAAAAGGTCTGCCTCCAGTGCAAGCTCCCTGGGGTCAGAGAACTCACACTCCACTGGGTGTTGGCATAGCTCTGGAAAACAGGGACTTAAAATATGCTCTCCAACAATTGAATCACACAGCCCCACACAGGTGTTAACCAAACTGCCCTTCACCCAACCATCCAGTGCCTCAGACAAGTACCCCACAACATTCTCACAAGACTGGCGAGACAGTGTCTGACTGTTGCTGTCCCTCAACCCATACTCTTCTGGCTGGTCTTCATACTCACTTACCAGGGCTTCTACCATGGGGGAACCCCTCTCCCTGCACCTCTCATCTAGAGTCAGTAGAGTGTCCCTCCCACTACCAGGAATATGATCCCCTGCGCCAGTTCCCCAATCTACCTCAGGGACACTACGCACCACTGGAGTAACCTCACAATCCTGAACCCCCTGGTGTATGTCAACCCCCTCCTTGAAGTAGGGCCCCAAATCTGTGTGTGTGTCTACCTCATCCTCAGTACTGGACACTACACTTTTGCTGCCACCATCTGGGCTGGACAAAGCCCTACCGGCTTCCCAATCCAGCTCCAGCTCTCTCATTTTAAGCTCATGATCCAAGATCATCCTCCTTTCCTCCATGGCTAATCTCTTCTCCTCCCGCTCACTCTCCAGCCTGAGCTTCTGCAGCTCAAACTGCCTTGCCTCCCGCCTGTCCTCCAGCTCCTCTGGGGACAGACTGCTGCTGCCTGACCTGGCGGGTTCCCCCCTACCCAAAAGCATATCCACCCTGGAAATAGGCTCCTCCACCTCCTCACTGAGATTACCAGGCTGCCCACTGGCATGTCTGGCTGCTACCCAGGCCCTCAGCGCCTTCTGTATCTCCTCCTTCCTTGGAGGCCTTTAATTTGGACTTTCAGGTTTTTACAAATTGCTCGTAGTTCCTTTACGGCGTAGGTTTCCAACCTATCCTCCTCAAAGATAATTTCCAGAGATGCAACGGATGATGCAGCTGTGTCAGGCATGACAAAAGTAGTGAGTTGAAAACTGGCAAGATCAAAAATAGGCCAAAAGAAAAAGAACCAGTATGTGGTACGTAATGGTCTGCGATATGGTAGTAGTGCACACCAATCACTGTAAGTCAAGTGCAAACACAAGTCCTATCCTCACCACTGACAACCAATGTTAGAAATGGGATCTCTAGTTGGCAAGGGTTTGCACCTTTGTCCAAGTAGGGACCCTTCTTCCTAGTCAGGGTAAGGGTGTTACACTCGTGAAGTAACCCCTGCTCACCCTCGTGGTAGCTTGGCACGAGCAGTCCGGCTTAATTCAGAGGCAGTGTGTAAAGTATTTGCACATAACCAACAGTAATGCAGTGTAAGCACTACAACCGGACACCACACCAGTTTAGAAAAATAACCAATTTTTATATACTCTAGACAAGACCAATTACGACAAAAATCCACAATACTATACTTTAAAAATGAATGCTTGATAAGGTAACTTCTTCTTTGCAGGAATAGTCCAAAAACAAAGTTCGTACGAGTCGGTAGCTCCGTCCGAGCCTACCGCGATGCTGAAAACCACAGAGTCTAACAGTTCCAGCCGGCCGCGTCGATACGGGCCAGCAGAGTCGTGAACAGACTCGGTCACAGTACCTTTCTCGTTGTGGCTGGTACGGAGTGTACGAGCCGGTCGGCGTTCGTCGCGGTTGCGGTGCAAGACGGAGCGATGCAAGGTGCGGTGTCCCTTGATGCGGTGCAGGCAGCGGCTCGATGAGCGTCGTGCAGACGGAGTCGGTGAGTCCAAGGCGTGCGATGCAGGGTGAGACGATGCTCGATGCGGTGCTGACAGGTTGCGATGCAGGCGACCAAGCCGGAGTGCGGGAGCTGGCGTCGGACAGCGGTGCGAGTCGGAGCGGTGCGTCGCAGACGTGCGAGCGGTGCCCCAAATGCGATGCGGTCACGACTCTTGAGCCAGTTGCAGCGACCGCGTCGGTCGGGTCCGGCTGGTTCAGTGAAGCGATGTGAACTGCGGTGCCCACAGGTCACGGTGCAAGCAGCGGCTCGGTGTTTGGCGGCGTCGGACGTCGCCCACGGTGAGACCAGGGTTGCGATGCGAAGCGGGGCGATGCGGTCTGCGGTGCAAACAGGTCACCGGCCAGGGATGGATTCGGTTGACGGAGTCGGTTGCGGTTCCCTTCCTCTGTGGCAACTGAAACAGCGTTCCAGAAGCGGTACCCAGAGGCTTGTGAAGTCTTTGCAGTCCCTGAGACTTCTTAACAGGAGGCCAGCTCGGTTTCAGGCCCTTGGAGATACTCAGCACAAGTTTGTAGAAAGTTCAGTCCTTTCACTGCCCAAGGCAGAAGCAGCAGCTGCAGGCCAACCCAACAAAGCAACAACACAGCAAAGGGGCAGTACTCCTCCTGGCAGCTCTTCCAGCTCTTCGTCTTGGCAGGTTCCTTGATTCCAGCGAGATCTAAATTCATGGGGTCAGGGCCCCAATATTTATATCCCAAATTCCTTTGTTCTCTGAAGGCAGAGAGGCCTTTGCCTAGTCCAAACCAGTTCTGGAGCACTTTGTTGACAAGTCTCCGTCCCTTCAATCAGTGAGTAGGCCAGGGACATCAGACGCACCACAGGAGGTGGAGCCAGCATTGTGGAGGGAAGGCACTGTCCTATTCAGGGCCCAGGTGCGACCCCTCCCACCCATCTACATGTAGATCTTGCTATTCAGCCCTGTGCTGACTCACCCTGTCTCCTGGCATCCCCCAGCCCCTGTCACTCACACTCCAGACAAGGGATACACAACCTCGCAGAGGCAGGCTTGGATGGTTAGACAAGAAAATACCCACTTTCTAAAAGTGGTATTTTCAAACACAGAATGTTAAAACCAACTTCACTAAAAGATGCATTTTATCATTCTGAGTCCAGGCATACTAAACTCGAATTTCTACCATGTTCCCGGGGTCAGTTAGGATTATAAGCTGTAATAATCAAAACTGCCCGTTCTGGCCTAGGGGAACAGGTAGCCTTGCAATAGTGAAAAACGAACTAGGCTATAATTCACTATCAGGACATGCCACACACACCAGGGCATGTCCTACCTTTCGCATACAACGCACCCTGCCCACAGGGGTACCTTGGGCCTACCTTAGGGGTGACTAACATGTAGAAAAGGGAAGGTTTAGGGACTTGCAAGTGTGTGCACTTGCCAAGTCGACATGGCAGCCCCAGGCTGCGCACAGGCTCTGCGATGGCAGGCCCGAGTTACGCTTTACGGGCTGTTTGCGTGGGTGGCACAATCCAGTGCTGCAGCCCACCAACAGCATTTGGTCTATAGGCCCTGGCACTCGCAGTGCACTTTACAAGGGACTGACACATAAACCAAATAGGCCAATCATGGAAACGCCAATCCATAACACATTTTACACAGAGAGCATATGCACTTTAGCACTGATTAGCAGTGGTAAAGTGCCCAGAGTCCTAAAACCAACACACACAGGGTCAAAAACAGGAGGCCAAAAAGCAAAAAGTCTGGGGGTAAACCCGCTGAAAAAGCCAAGTCTAACAATGCCCAATAACTTATGTTAAAAATAAGGGGTTACTACGTAAGTGGTCGACTATAAACCCCGATCTTGTATTACGCCAGATTATAACATCTAATTTGGGACAAGTCCTAGATTGTCTGGAAGATAGTATAAATCCTTCAGCTATGTTAACATCCTTTGCGGCAATAATCGAGACTGTTAACACCGTACTAACTTATAACCATAATACAAAACCTCGGGGGGAAAAAAAAGTGGTTTAATAGTGACTGTACATATTTTCATAACAAATTAATTGAGACCTTAAAGGTAAGACCTCGAGATAAGTTGAAGGTAAAACAGTCACGTACTGAATATAAACAGGCGCTAGAGAGACGCAAGCTAGAAATTAGACAAGAAGCTTGGGAACAACTTCATGCAGCGTGCCAGAGCAGAGATTCTAGACTATTTTGGCAAATTGTTAACCAGGACTATTTTTAACAGTTCTAAAAATGGTAACATTGATGCCACAATAATGCCCGAAACTTGGGTAGAACACTTTTCTGGTCTATACAAATATGATAGTGAGCCCCACCTTAGTGTCAAATTGAATTATGGGGCATCAACTTTGGCACACCCGACACTGGATGAGATAGAAAGGGCCCTAACTCAGACTGTGAAGAACAAGGCCCCTGGCCCTGATGGCGTTCCTGCGGACCTGTTCTTAGCCAACCCATCACTGTGGCTTCCCTTGCTAACAAACATCTTAAGTTGTAACGTGTCCCAGGGCCCCCTGATTCTTGGAGAACTGTGATAATAGTTCCTATTTTTAAAAAAGGAGACAGGTCGGACCCTAAATGTTATAGGCCCATATCTTTAATTGATTGTACCTGTAAGTTAATGGGCAGGGTAATACTACAGCGGTTGGAGGCCTGGGTAACAGATAGTGGGAAGTTCTCAGACATTCAATATGGCTTTAGGAGAGGCCTGGGCACGGTTGAACAATGCCTCAACCTGCACCTGGTCATAGGTAAATATACTCTAGCCAAGCCTGGATCCCTCTATTTTGGGTTTATGGACTTGACGTCTGCTTTTGACTGGGTGCAGAGAGGAAGGCTCTGGGAAAAAATGTTGAATATGGGTATTGAACCACCCATTGTGCACGTTTTGGCAGCTATGCACCAAGATGTGACGGGGAGAGTCCGATATGGAGTAGGTGGCGAACTTACGGCCCCGATAAAAATGAACCGCGGGGTTCGCCAGGGTTGCGTTCTCGCACCTTTTTTATTTTGCCTGTATATAAATGACTTAGAAAGCCACATCAAACAGGGGAATGTGGATGCTCCCCTGATAGGCCGCAGGATGTTACCTGCATTGTTATATGCAGACGATTGTGTCTGAATGTCCAGGACTGGGGTAGGGCTGCAGAGGCTTTTAACTAGTTTCAATGATTTTATGAATGACCTCGGCCTGAAGACCAATGTAGGGAAATCACATACTATGGTGGTGGGTAATTCCCCCACCAATTTAAAAACGTGTTTTATAAATAATGAAAAGTTGTCATATGTGCCCACCTTCTCTTATTTGGGAATTCTCTTCAACCAAAAAAGCACATGGCAACATCTAGTAGAATCGAGGACTAGTGGTTTTAATCAAAATCTGGAGGCAGTCTTTAGATTTACCAAACAATTAGGCTCAAAGCCCATTAATGCAATTATTAACATCTATAAAGCCCGCACATGCGCTGTTATCCTGTATGGTGCTGGAGTCTGGGGGTTCTGTGATGTAGAGGGTTTACAAAGAGCAGAGAATATGTTTATGAAACGCCTGTTGACAGTCCCCAAAAGCACTGCCGCCACTATTTGCCATAGTGAACTTGGTTTGACTCCCTTGTCTTTTCGAATAAAATTGGCCCCGATATTACTGTGGTATAATATCTGGGCAAAGGAAGAAGCTGTCTTAAATCGTGCTGTCATCTTAGATTGTTTAAAAGTACAAGTTACTTACCTTCGGTAACGATGTATCTGATAGAGACGATTCTAGCCGCAGATTCCTTAACGTAGAATTATCCCCAGCCGTGAGGCTGGATCCGGAAAATTTTGCCACAGCATCCATGCGCGCCGGGTGGGGGGGGGGGGGCGTGGCACCACACGACTCCGCCCTGACGCTGTCCGCGGACGTGACGTCAGCGAGGTCACATAAGTCCCACCCCGGCGCGCTGACATCAGTTTTCCTTGGAGAACTTTTCCGTGCCACAACGCGGAGCCATCACAAACAAAACTGGGAAAGCATGGGAACAGTGTGTGAAAAGCAGTGTAACAGAAAGGGAAGAAGCGAATGGTGAAGGACAGCACCATGAGGGACAGTGGCAGGCACTGTGTCACTGAAAGGCATGTAAGGGAAAGAGCAGAGTACCGCCTCTGAGAAGCAACCCTGCAAAGCCAAAGCAATATCCACCCTGGAGACAGAAAAAACAGGTGAAAAATGCCACAACAGACGACAGAAAGTCTGCAACCACAAGCTATAACAGTGAAGGGCAACAAGCCGGAACAGAGGAGGAACGACAAAGGACCCCAAGACAACACCACCAAGGAGCGTCGCATCCCCTGTAAAGAACCAAGGGCTGAGGCACAGCCAAGAGACCCTAACCCAGAGGACTGCAGAGGAGTCAGAAAACCCCAAGCAATGAGAAAGGGAGAAGAGCATGAGTAGACCCCACACTGGAACAACCAGGGTGGAGGGACGCAGAAAGACATGTAAACCCACCGTCCAAGTACCCGAAAGGAAGGGGTGGAACAAGAAACAGAACGAAGCATCCCGCCAGGGAGGAAGTGAAAGAGGAGACTCGCAAAAGACAAGCCACCCTGAGGGAGGCGATTGCAGAAGACCAAACCGAAGGTCCTCGCAGAACGGGGAGGAAGGGCGGGCCGTGAAGGAATCTGCGGCTAGAATCGTCTCTACCAGATACATCGTTACCGAAGGTAAGTAACTTGTACATCTGATAGAGACTACTAGCCGCAGATTCCTTAACGTAGAATAGATACCCTAGCCATACCCAGAGGGGAGGAGGGCCTGCAAGAGAATCCTACCAGCTTGGAAGAACACAGGACCCCAACAGGGGATGTGTCACGGGGACAGGAAGGACGGCCCAGCCCCCACCAAGCAGCGGAAGAACAAGGAGAAGGGAAGGCCAGGATACCACAAGCCTACCCGAAGGCCCAAGGGAGTCCGCCAGAGAACCCGGAGGGACAGGCGGCACCAAGAGAGTATCAAGAAGAAAGAACCACCCGCGAATCCAAGGAGAAGAGGTGGGAACGGGGGCAGAGCCCGCTTCAGGAGCAGGAGCGGCCCCCCACAGCCGAGAAGCGCAGACGTGAGAAGGAAGACACAGTCATGCAAGCCCCAGCAGAGCGACGGACAGGAGCACACGGGACACGCCAAGGCCCACAAGGGTGGACCATAACGTCCCGGCGTGCACAGCCGGCAGCTGGTACAGACCATGAAGAAGCGCCCAGAACAGGCCGAGCGCAAGACCAGGACCGAGGCAAGGGAGCCCCCCGCACAAGCCCCAAAGAAGGACCGTCCCAGTGGTACAATCCGGCCCACGAAGAGAAGTGGGAAACATGTAGCACAGACCCAAAGCCGTCAACCAGAACACAGGAGAACACCAGGAAGAACCCGGCCCCCCTGGAACTCAAGGTAGAGGAAACACCAAGACACGACGCCGTAGACGGCATGACAAAAAGTCGGTCTGGCGATCCAGCGGCTGAGGAGGGAAGGCAAAACGCACCAGCGGATACTGAGCAGGACGGAACCTAGAGCAGCGGACGCCACGCGAAGGCTGAAGAAAAAAGAAGAGAGAGAGAGAGAGAGAGGGACCGCACCAAGCGGAATACAGTGACGCCAGGAACCACGAGGAACCCAAGGAGGGATCCACGCCCGCCCAGCTGAGGACAGGGCTATACAATAGCCAACAAGTACCCCACCTAGGGTATGGCCAAAACAAAACAGGGGAACACCTCTCAGGGAAAAACCCACAGCAGAGGTCCAGAACCGAAAAACCTGTGGTTATCACCACAGATGGCTTACCAATCAGCCAAAAAAGGGGACACAAATGGCCCAACCTGAGGACCCATACGGCATCATTAACCGCCAAAAAACACACACACAGCAAGCGAAAAGGCCGTACCCGCAGCCAAAGGGACAGAGGGACCAACCGAAGGACCCGAAAGGCAGTCCTAGCCCCACACAGCACACAGAGGGGCCAACCGAAACACTAGGCCCAAGGAGAAAGGAGGGACAAACGCCTCCCAGAAGACACTGAGGACCGACAACCCGAAGGTTACGGAGGGGGAGGAGGACGGAGCCTCGCATGGAGTCGTTGAATAGCGGAGTCCGCGTGGGAGTTAAATAACAGAATCCCATCAAAGGGCAGGTCAACAAGACGCTCACGAATATTCTCTGGAAAGACGCTATCCCGCAACCAAGCATGGCGGCGGAGGGCCACGGAACTCGCCATAGCGCGGGCGAGGGAATCAGAGACATCCAAGGCCGAACTGAGAATAAAAGCAGCTAACTCCCGACCATCCAACACATGGTGCCGCAGATCAGCATGGACACCGTCGTGGGAGGCGCGAGACAGAAGGGACTCCGCGGAATCCCATAGGTCAGAGGTAGCCCTGGCCAACACACAAAGGGTGTTGAGCGCGCGCAGAGCAGCACTAGTGGAAGCGAAAATGTTACGCCCCCAGGAGTCCAACCACCGGGCCTCCCGTGATGGAGGGAGCAACACCGAAGGCAAGGAGGGGAAAGCAGTCTGCAGGACAGGGCCCTGGGCAGAGGGGTGGGAAAAAAGGCAGACCGGATCGTGCGGGGCAGGACGGTGGCGGTGGAGGAGCAGGTGAGGCACCGGATCCCCCGTAGCAGGATGCCCCCAGGCCCCCAGAAGAGAGTTATGGAGCGAAGCTTCAAACGGAAGAAGAGGATCCCCTCCACCAGAGCCCTGGTGGAGAATCCCCAACAAGTGATCCGTTGGGAGCGGAGCAACCGGATTGCCCATCTGCAAAATGCCAGCGGCCATGGAGATGGCCCGGACAAAGGCTACACTCGCCTCCGTAGGGCGACGTGGGGGAGAGAGCAACTCTTCCGTGGGCGAAGGCTGCAAACTAAGCCGCCCGTCCCTATGCCCTGCCGGAGGAAGAAACGGCCAGCCCCTGTAGGATGAAGGACCCACGGACGAGTGGGGAGCCTGAGGGGTCTCCGAAGAAGGCGGAGAAGCCTGCGGGGCCACCAACTGCAAGGTGCGGGAGAGCGGGTCCGGGGACTGGGGATGCGGAGATGGCATAGAGCCCGCCCCGGAAGCCGCCGGGGAAAAAGCAACAATGCGGCGTCCAGTCTCCGGTGAAGAGGAGACAAGGAGATGACAACCCTCCGGAGAGGAGGAGTCGACGCTCCGACGGTGCCGGAGAGCCCGCCAGCGGCACCGGTGTGTCCTCGCAAGGCGCGGAAGTGTCCACCAGGGGCGCCGAGTCTACCTCCACCACCACACGCAGTCTAGGAAAAAGGGGCGGGGTTGGAGCCGAAGCGGCCAATGAACGGCGCCGAAAAGGCGCCGGCTCGACCCCCGACGAGGCAGCCGCCGGTGCAGGGGTCCGAGAGGGACTCGGGGAGGCACCCCGAGTTCCGGCCTCCACCCGCGGCGCCACCAGGGCCGGGGAGGAAAGCCGTCGGCGCCGGAAAGTCGCCGGCTCGGCCTCCGATAAGACAGCCGCCTGCCCAGAGGACCGAGGGGGACTCTGGGACGAGCCGTGAGTCCCGGCGACCACCCGCGACACCACAGGGAGCCCCGCGGGGCTTTGCGGCGAGGCAGGGACGCCGTGGGCCGAAGAGGGGAACCCCGGAGGGCCGCACCTCGATGACACCACACCTCCAGAACCTGAAGCCGAACACATCGGCGCCGGGGGCGAATCCGCCGGCGAGTCCGCGGAAGGCCCCGCGCATGGCAAGGGATCCGCAGATGTCTCAGGAAGAGGAGGGGGGCCCAAAGAAGCCTGCAGAGCCGAAGCGTAGGCCTTCATTTGGGCCCTTGTCGCCCCAACGCCAGGAAACGGCGGATAGGTTGGCGATGGGCGAGGGCGCACGTCCCGAGAGGAACCCGCGCCCTCATCAGAACGAGGACAGGGCCTCGGTGACAAACTGCCAGACTTACCGGCGGGCGAGAGACGCCCGTGGGGCCTCGGCGAAGGACGATGCCGCAACCGGAATCGGCGGCTCCTGGACCCTTCCGAGGCATGGGACGGACGCGGGGACGAGACCGATCTGGACAAGCGGGCCGAAAGCAACTTCATCCGGCGCACCCGCCGGGACTTCGGCTTGAGATGCTGACAGGCGTCGCAGTCCGTAGAGTCATGGTGCTCGCCCAAACACCACATACAAATAGGGTGAGGGTCTGTCGCCGACATCTGACGCGCACAAGAAGCACACCTTTTGAAACCCGAAGGCATTGCACACTGTTCCCAACGCAAAGCGTTAAAAGAGGCCTGCAAACAGGCTAAGGGAACTCACTCCGGATCCGCGTTGCACGCGGAAAAGAAGAAAACTGATGTCAGCGCGCCGGGGTGTGACTTATGTGACCTCGCTGACGTCACGTCCGCGGACAGCGTCAGGGCGGAGTCGTGTGGTGCCATGCCCCCCCCCCCGGCGCGCAGGGATGCTGTGGCAAACTTTTCCGGATCCAGTCTCACGCCTGGGGATAATTCTACGTTAAGGAATCTGCGGCTAGTAGTCTCTATCAGATCTGGAGTGCATGAAAAAAATACCCTGGCTTAGCTATATAAAAGATCAGTTAGAGACCATGGGGTTGGTTGATTGCTTTCACAATCCAGGGAATATTGCCAAAATACCAAAAGTAAAGCTGAAAAGCGATTTTTTAACATACTCTCATCTGACTAGAGGAAATCTTGAAATGGCAAAAAAGAGGGTTTTAGAACACTCACTGTTAGTGTGTACTCCAGGTATTGAGCCTTACCTTTCTTTTTATTTCACACACGCCAAATTGTTTTATCTCATAAGGTTCCGATTTGGCATCTCATATTTTTTGGTCTCATATCCATGCAATGTATATTGTGATGCCAAACTGGACCTATGCCCATGTGATTCAGAGTCAGTCCAGAGCACCTTACATTTTATGTTTTTTTGTAAACTTTATTCTAACCCAAGGCGTGCTTTTTTAATACCCCTTTTAAAATTTTTAAACATAAAAAAGTGTCGGGCTGCTTTATATCACCTCCAGCTTTTAAAAGATGAATTTACCTGTTTAATGATCTACAGGTACATCTCTTCGGCTGTAAGGCTACGGGACATTGTTGGAAAATGATTTTATGACCTCATTTATATCTTGTGCCCAGGTTTTAAGATGATTCTTTGTACAATTAATTGCTTATTATATTGATATTGTGATAACTGAAACTGCTACTGTCATGGATTTATCGTTAGATGTTTTGTATTTTTATCTGTAATTTTATTTGAAATGTATTTATGATGCATTCTTTTATGGCTGGTATACAGCCGAATAAAGATTTTTGACTGACTGACTTAGTGTTTATCTCAGGAGAGGTGTGGCTGCCCTTGCACTCGTTTCATGAATGAACTGGCATTTATAAAGCGTTCTAGTACTCCAAGGAGTGTCCTGGTGCTATTCACCTCTGCCCACACATAGAAGGCCTAATCAGTTTTAGACTTAGTTAAACAAACATGTCGCCAGTCCTACATGGGAGGGATATGTTAATCGAGATCTAGACCGGGTCCTGAAATAAACCCTTTTTCAGGGGTAAATCTTTAGCTCAACTGAATAATTTGCTAAAGTAAGGGCAGATCTTGTTCTTCTGGGAACAAGGCGTCAGATTGTAGCATCACTCAGATTGTGACTACATCTCATACTATATGGCGTCATAGCGAAGGGAAACCAGACATGGACAGTCACATAATTTAAAAAACCCGAGGTCAGACTAACATAATTTCAGCAAGAAATCTCAGAATCTGACAATCAGAAATACTGTCAATAACAGACTGAAATAACTCAAAGAACCTGAGATGAGACCGCAATTACTGCAGTAATCTGATGTCAGACTCCAAGATTTCTCTAGAAACTTCATATTAGGCTGTGACATCACTCCAAGAAGCTGTTAGATGGTCATTCAAACACTACAAGATCCAGACATGAAAATATAGCATATCACTTCCAGAAAATGACAGCAGGCAGATACATGATTGCTAGACACACCAGTCAAACTAATCTTACTCAAGACAATTCATGTAAGATATCAATAACACTCTAGGAACCTAAGATCAGCCTGTGACGCCACACCAGAAACCTGATGGCAGACTGTTGCATTTCTCTAGGACCTGGATATCAGACTGTAATAACATTCTGTAAACCTGTCAACAGCCCCCAGACAAACAAGATAGAGGTGCACCTACCTCGTACATCTCATTCCATCGGGGGTTCAAGTTCTCCTTGATCACACGGCTACGAAATTTCTTTCCTCCGACCTGGATCACAGCATATGGATCTGAGGCACCCTTCACCAACCCCTTCATGAAGTTATCCTTGGCGATGAGATTCTCTGCTTCCACCAGGTGGATCCGGAGGGCATTCTGTGCAGAGGACAGCAGAAGAAAGTGAGTGCGTTGCTCTTCCTTGTCATACTAGGAGCCGCTTCTCCAATCTCACACTAATTGTTTGCTCTGAAGTTGTGTTCTTCTAGGGATACCGGAGTGGGTGAAAAGGTAACATCAAAATATGCAAAATCACAAGCCATGCATAATGAACCAGAGATTCATTCTTTTTAAGGAGCTGGGGTAGGAATGTCGGCAGAGCTTGAGGGAGTGATTTCAAGCAGAGGATTTTTTTAGGCAACGTAGATTCTGAAGTTCAGTGTAGAGGATAGATTCAAAGACACAAGGAGGGAACCAGTGAAGTGAAAGGCAGTTATAAAAAAGAGCATGTCATCAGCGGCCGTTATGCTGGCTAGTACAAGTATGCAGATCACCCTCAGCAAGAACTGAAACAAAGAGTCAGAGGAGCGTCAATAAGTCATGGCTTGCTTTTTGTACAACTGTAAATGGAAGTCTTAGCAAAAACTGTGCCTTAATGCAAACCATATGAAAATTCTGCTTTGTTCCATAGCTTTCTAACATCCTTGCCCCCTAACAAATAGTCAATAGATACAGTAGCACTGTCTGACTCCAGGTTGAACATCATACCAGACGTCAGTGCAGTCTCCAAAAGCATTTTACAGCATCACTGACAACTGCAGTAGCAGAAATCCTCTAATTTTTAAATCTACTCTGGCTGGACTGCACGGGTTCTTCCTAATGCCTCTTCACTACTGGACTACTGCAACACCATCTAAATGGTAATCCTGGACAAGACCATCAGCGGGATGCAAAGGAACCAGAAACATACGGATATCATACTGTACCGACTGCCTTATACTGGCTACAAAACAAAGACACATCCCAATTCAGAACACTCTGCCTTGTGCATATTTCACTTAATAAAAAGACACAGGACTACACCACCAAGGTGAACAACCCATACAAGCTTGTCAGAACTCTCTGATCATGCAATCAGCTGTATACAAACCATTTGGCCAAAGATTATTTTACACACAATACTCTATCTCCTGGAACTCTGTTGTGCTTCCAAAGAAAACTTCCAGAGACTCTGCAGAGAGCTGAAGAGTCATCTTTTAGTCTTAGCTTAAAGCCTACGGATGGCCTCTTCTTTGTGCAGCACCCCTAACCCTTTTTCTGAAAATGCTTTAAATAATCTGCGAAACTACCCAAGTGCCACATAAAAAACTCCAATAAAATGAAAGTGAGAAATTAATGGCAACAGAAAGAGATCTAGAGCAGCAGGGATGCTCCCTGCCAGCAAAAATACAAGGACAGATTTTGTAATTCTTGTCCGAACACAAATGTGTGTATTGCAAGACATGGAGTTAAATACTTACTATAACAAAGTGACATCCATGTAGGCAGCAATGATCAGCAGTATGCTCGATAAAGAGTAAACACTCTGGCTCACTTATTGAATGCACTGAGTGCATTAAAGGGAGGTGGCCAGTCTCAGGTCAGACCCACTATGTATTGTTCTACATACTTTAAATGCTCTTCAGCTGCCGCGGCAGTATTGGTACCTCTTTTCCAAATCGGATGTTCGAGCTCGTTATGGTGGGTAAAGGCTTCTCCTCTGTGTTGATCGTAGTGAATGAAGTGGGCTGCTCCTTTTCTGGTGTCTCGCTGGCAGATCTGGGTGAAGGGCTCACGACCTTATCAAGAGCATCTTGGAACAGAATCTGCAGAACAAAATAGAAACAATTACAACAGTGATGAGGTACATTTGTGCCCGACACCACTAGAGGTGAAGCCCTAGATCTTTCCATGGAGAAGGAGAGGCAGGGAACTGTCATGGGCAGAAGTATCCCGATCCAAGATTGGAATAACTATGCAGGGTCTGACCGAGAATGATGTGGGTCATAGGCAAGACCTCGGATGATGCAGAAAATAGCACAAAAAGACCTCTATCAACAGGTCTCAGTGTGGGCACAAGAGGTAAGGTCTTGTTTACTTGTGCCTCTCTCAATGTCAAGAGTATTGGGCTAAAATCCAATGAATATGTTTCTGAGCACGAAGGACGTCAGTCCCATTAGTCCTATTCACCGAAACGCATTTTTATCACAAAAAGCCAGCTTACATGGGCTGTGATAACTATTTTGGTATTTTTGAGATTCCCCAATGTACATCTAGATTGCACATGAAGCCGCATTACTACTGGGCACCGACCACCACATTAACGGACAGGAAAGCAAAAATGTCTCTCCGTGAGCCATGTTGAAGGTGTAGCGGAGGAAACCAGAGAAGTTACCTCTCCTTAAGTCTCCAGCCAGAGCACAGTGAAATGCCTCAACGTCTGGAAGAGGTGGCACTGCAGATCACACACAATGTACATTGATAAGTTTTGACAGGATTCAAAAAACAGATTTCTCTCATTTCCTGGGTTTTACAAAATAAAGCTCCTTGAGACTTCCTGGGGTACATTTGGCTTCGGATCTCTGAAGAGCTTTCACACTCACCCGCAGGACAAGCTTCATGTAGATACGGCTGCCTGAACCAGACTTCTCCAGCTGGAAGGCTTGATCTAGTGTCATGTTTTCAGCAATTAGCAGACGACTCAGCTGTATCTTCAGGGAGCCTAGAGTGACTTCACGATCCTCATCTTTCACCTGTAGATCAGAAAAACAAAGAAGAATAGCTGGGTGAAGGGCCTCTTTTGGATGATGGTGCCAAGTGTAAAGGAGTAATACCATGGTCAGGAAACAAACCTGGATGTCCAAATCCTGGCTCTGTGGATCACTGACGAAGAAGCCAAATGGCTGCTCCCAGACAGGGCTAACTGTGTTCTGGACATTCTGTGGGTGCGAAGAAAGATTCATTGAGTAAGTGCATGCACAGTGTGTGTGGCAAAGGGAAGCAAATACATTTCCTGTACTCTGGCCTAGAGCTACCACAAAGCCAGTACTCTTACACTATTTACAACAGATCCCTACAGCCCGCATTCTTAGCTATTTTCTGAAGCTACCCCAAAACTAGAACTCACATTATTCCCAACATCCCCTTCACCAAGTGCATTCACATAATTACCCGCAGATCGCAACAGACATCATTCATAGATCACTACATTAAAATCTGCTTTGTCGATTGGTTTCCCAAATTTGTCTTTGTTAGAAACTACAGGTATTTTGAATCTGCACACTGAGAAATCACTAACCAGATTTTCAATTCATAAGCGTCTCTTAAAATGTGAAGAGAGATTTTAAGACTTGTTGCACAAGTTACTAACTTGTGTAACGATATATCTGTAAGAGACAGTAGTTAGTGACAGATTCCTTACCTTAGAATATCCCCAGGTGTCAGGCTGGATCCGGAAAGTTTTTGCGTAGCAGTACCCTTGCGTGTCGGTAGGCGGCGTCGTGCGGCTCCGCGTCAGTCGTCGGCATCGTGATCGCCGGGATGACGTCGCGGGCAGTACTTAGACGCCGCCCCTGCGCGCTGACGTCAGTTCTGTACACGACTTTCCGCGCCAGGAACGCAGAGCCATGCAAGAAGCTGACATAGGTGTCTGAACAATACTAGGGCCCTGAAAGGGATGTCCTTAACCCTAGAAATCAGTTCGCAGAACGGGGAGGATGGGTGGGCGGTAAGGAATCTGTCACTAACTACTGTCTCTTACAGATATATCGTTACACAAGTTAGTAACTTGTGCATCTGAAAGAGACACATTAGTGACAGATTCCTTAACTTAGAATAGATACCCCAGCAATACCAACCCCGGTGGTGGGTCTGCGAACAAAGATCAGACAAGGAAGTCTCGGAGAACAGAACGGCCAAAGAAGCCGTCCCTCCGGACTTGGCTGTCAAGGCAGTAATGCTTGGTAAACGTGTGCAGCGAGGCCCACGTAGCTGCCTGACAGATATCCTGCAGCGGAATACCGCGGCCTAAAGCCGTGGTAGCAGCCGTTGCCCTGGTGGAATGGGCACGCAGCCCAACAGGAGGCTCCTTCTTAGCCAAAGAATAGCAGGCTTTGATACACAAGGTTACCCAGCGGGAGATGGTTCTCTTGTGCACCGCCCGACCTTTTTTGGCGCCCACGTAGCCAACAAAGAGCTGGTCATCCACCCGGAAGTGTTGTGTGCGGTTGATATAAAAGGAAAGCGCACGTTTTGGGTCCAGACGGTGGAGCCTCTCTTCCTCTCTTGAAGGATGCGGAAAGAAGGTGGGCAAAGTGATGGTCTGCCCAATGTGGAAGGCAGTAACCACCTTTGGCAAGGAGGACGGACGCGTACTAAGAACAACCTTGTCTGAATGGACAGACAGAAAGGGAGGTTTGCATGATAGAGCCTGGAGCTCACTCACCCGCCGAGCGGAGGTGATGGCCACCAGAAAGGCTGTCTTCAGAGTCAGAAGACGAAGAGGACAGTTATGGAGAGGCTCAAAGGGAGCGCACATGAGAAAGGTAAGAACCAAGTTCAAGTCCCACTGAGGCATCACAAACGGAACAGGAGGGAAGAGGTGTGTAATGCCTTTTAGGAACCTGTTAACAACAGGGGACTTGAAAAGGGAGGGCTGATCAGGAAGCCTGAGGAAGGCCGAGATGGCACAAAGATAGCCCTTGATGGTACCCAGGGCAGAACCCTGTTGGGCCAGGGAAAGAAGGAACAGAAGAACCTCAGAAAGAGGGGCAGAGAGGGGATTCACAGCCTTTGCTGTGCACCATGCCACAAACTTGTTCCACCTGCAGGCGTATACCACCTTAGTGGAGGGACGCCTGGCTGCCAGAATCACATCACAAACTTCGGGAGGCAAGTCGAAAGGAATCAACTGTCGCCGCTCAATCTCCACGCAAGCAGGTGGAGGCTGGACAGGTTCGGGTGGAGGACCGTCCCCTGCTGCTGCGACAGAAGATCCTCCCGAAGAGGCAGACGGATCGGGGGATCGACGCTCATACTGAGTAGCTCGGGATACCAAACTCTTCGAGCCCAGTCCGGAGCCACAAGTATGACTTGGGCCCGGTCGCGCCGAATCTTCTTCAACACTCTGGGTAGAAGTGGTATAGGCGGAAAGGCGTACAACAGACCGCAACTCCACTCGCGACGAAAAGCGTCGCCGAGCGAGTGCCGCCTTGGAAATTCCAACGCGCAGAACTGATGACATTGCGCGTTCTCTTCGGTGGCGAATAGATCTAACCAAGGCTCTCCCCACTGCAGAAAGAGTCCTTGCGCCACTTCCGAGTGAAGACGCCATTCGTGATCCATTATGCACCTGCGGCTGCAGGTTCGTCCGCCCTGGCGTTCAGGGAACCTGCCAGGTGTTGAACCATCAGGAACATGCCCTGATGTTTCAGCCATGTCCAGAGGCGCAGAGCCTCCTGACAGAGGGTCCACGACCCCACCCCGCCTTGTTTGTTGCAGTACCACATGGCGGTGGTGTTGTCTGTGAACACCTGCACTACCTTCCCTTTGACAGAGGGAAGGAATGCCTTGAGTGCAAGTCGGATCGCCCGGAGCTCCAGAAGGTTGATATGGAGCCGGGACTCCGCCGGAGACCAGAGGCCTCTGATCTCCGCCTCTCCCATGTGACCGCCCCATCCCAGAAGGGACGCGTCCGTCACAACTGTGTGCTCTGGCTGGGGAAGGGAGAGGGATCTGCCCATGACCCATTGCCGGTTCGAGAGCCACCACTGCAACTGTTTTGCAGTCCCCTCCGAGATCTGGACGTGATCGGACAGGTTGCCCTGGTGCTGCGCCCACTGGAACTTCAGGTCCCACTGCAGAGCCCGCATATGCCATCTGGCATGATCGACCAGCAGGATGCAGGAGGCCATGAGGCCCAGCAGCCTCAGGGTCATCCGTACCGAAACCCAGGATAAAGGCTGAAAGATCGGAATCATAGCCTGAATATCCCGGACTCGCCGTTCGGGAGGATAGGCCCGAAACTGCGTCGTGTCCAGAACTACTCCGATGAAAAGGAGCTGTGGAGAAGGAATCAGATGCGACTTCGGCACATTGATGGAGAACCCCAGCGAGTGCAGGAGTTCGGCCGTAGTCTGGAGGTGGGAGACGACTGCCTGGGACGAGCCCGCCTTCAGCAGCCAGTCGTCGAGGTAGGGGAAGACTGGAACCCCTGCCCGGCGCAGATGAGCTGCGACCACCGCCATCACTTTCGTGAACACCCGAGGGGCACTTGTAAGGCCAAAGGGGAGCACGGTGAACTGAAAATGCTCGAGGCCTACCGTGAACCGCAGGTAACGCCGGTGGGCCGGCAGGACGGGATGTGAAAATAAGCGTCCTGCAAGTCCAACGCTACCAACCAGTCTCCAGGGTCGAGGGCAGTCAAGATCTGAGCTAGGGAGAGCATCTTGAACTTCTCCTTCCGGAGGAAGCGATTGACGTTCCGGAGGTCTAAGATAGGACGCATGTCCTCCTTGTCCTTTTTGGGCACCAGAAAGTAGTGGGAGTAGCAACCACGTCCTACTTCTGGGGTCGGAACATGCTCGATGGCCCTCTTGGCCAAGAGGGCCGTGACTTCCTTCTGCAGAAGCACCAAGTGATCCCTGACATGCGGTGGAATTGAGGTGGCATGGCTGGGGGGGTGGTCTCGAAGGGGAGGGAGTAGCCCCTTCGGACAATGTCCAAGACCCACCTGTCCGAGGTGATGGCATGCCAGTGGTGAAGGTGATGGCGGACCCTGCCCCCTACTGGCGTGCTGTGCACCTGAAAGGAAGGACTAGGAGGGCTTGGAGGCCGCGGACGGGGCGGAGTTGGTGGCCTGACCCGCTCGCTGGGTTGCCCGACCCGCCACGGCGGGAGCCACGTCCTCGGCCACGCGAAGACGCTTGCTGCGCGGGCCGGTGGCTGGGCAGCGGACGTGACTGGGCGCCCCTTCCGTGGCCACGAAAGGGGCGAAAAGCAGAGGTTAGCGGAGGGCGCACAGCAGAAAGGCCCAGGGACTTGGCAGTAGCCCGTGAGTCCTTAAAACGCTCCAGCGCATGGTCTGCTTTGGAACCAAAAAGACCGACTCCATCAAAGGGCATGTCCATGAGTGTATTCTGGACATCACCCGAGAAACCAGTTGTTCTCAGCCAGGCGTGGCGATGCAGCGCCACCGTCGTTGCAAGCGATCTGCCCAGCGAGTCGGCGGTATCAAGGCCACAACGTATGGTGTACTTTGCCGCATCCCTACCTTCCGCAATGGTGCGGGTAAGCAGTGTCTGGACCTCCTCAGAACACTGGGGCAAAACGGCCGCCACCGAATCCCAGAGAGTGGGAATATCGGCCCAAAAGGCAAGCGGTGTTGACAGACCGCAAGCCAGCACTGGAGGAAGAAAAGGCCTTCTTCCCAAATTGGTCCAGGCGTTTGGATTCCCTATCCGGAGGGGCGGTAGGGAAGGCGGTTTGGGAGGCAGAGGCTTGGACAACCAAGCTCTGGGGGGTGGGATGTTGAGAGAGAAACAAGGGGTCGCCCGGAGCAGGGCGGTGGCGTCGGGCCACGTTCCTATCCACAGGAGCCCCTGTGGTGGGCTTGGACCAGGTGCCCAAAAGAACGTCAGACAGTGCATCATTAAACAGCAGCAATGGCTCCGAGGAGGTAGCTGCCGGCTGAAGCACTTCCGTCAGGAGGTTAGTCCTGACAGCCACAGTAGGCAATTGGAGGTGCAAGGCTCCAGCTGCTATACGCAACACCGTTGCGAAATTTGCTCCCTCCTCCGTAGCCACGGAAGGAGGAGACAGCATGCCAGAGTCAGGAGAAGTGTCCAGACCACTGGCATCCCCAAGTTCCTCTGCCCAGTCCTGATCATACTCACACTGCTGTGTGAGAGGGTCTTCCGACCCCTCCCAGCTCTCCTGGTCCTCCTCCGATTGAAAATAAGGAGGAGGGGGGACGTCAGGGACCCAAGGTCTCATTGGCGCCGGAGCCGGCGCTGGGCGACGTCGGTCCCACGCTGCGTGCGGATCCGGAGAGAACCGGGGAACGACGCCGCCCGGAGCCCCGGATGGCGTCAGGAACGGCACCGGGGACATCGGCGTCGGCGGAGGCGTGGTTAGGTCAACCGGCGTCGATGGGGGTTGCGGTACCACCGGAGCCGGGATCGAGGCCGGGAGCGAGGCTGGTGAGACAGGCGGCGCCGGGACCGGAGTCGTCGGCGGCGCCGGGGCAACCCCATCAGGGCCCGCGGGGCCCGAAGGCGCACCGGAGGGGCCTTGAGGCCCGAAGAGGCGGGCCATGGCCGACAGGAATGTCTGTATCTCGGCCGGAGTCGCCCCCGAACCCGGGAAGGACGGGTAATGCGGGGGCGGCTCCATAGGCACCTCCGGAGCCGCGGGGATGGTGCCGACAGGGGCCTCAGCCGAGTCGCGAGACCGGCGAGGCGAAGTCTTAGAGCGATGGTGCTTCTTAGACTTTTTGTGCTTCGACTTACCCGAGGAGTGCGAAGACTTGGACTCCGACGACCGGCGAGGACTCGGCGACCGGCCCCTCGACCTCTCCCATGACCGGGGCTTGGTGCGGCGCGGAGCGGACTGCTGGACCTCGAGTAGCTTTCGAGACCGCTCTCGCAAAGCCTTCGGGTGTAAGGCCCGGCAGTCGGAACACGACTTCGTGTCGTGGTCGCGGCCGAGGCAGTAGAGACACTCTAAGTGCGGGTCTGTGATCGACATCATTCGACTACAGGCGTCGCATGGCTTGAAGCCGGGCATCCCTACCGACACCTCGGAGCCTAGATGACTCGAAGAAAAACAGTGAAAAAATCACCAAAAAGTTTAGTCAAAAAATGACTAGGGCACTGCTCTTCCCGGATCTGCGCTTACTGGCGCGGAAAAAAGAAGAACTGACGTCAGCGCGCAGGGGCGGCGTCTAAGTACTGCCCGCGACGTCATCCCGGCGATCACGACGCAGACGACGGACGCGGAGCCGCACGACGCCGCCTACCGACGCGCAAGGGTACTGCTACGCAAAAACTTTCCGGATCCAGCCTGACGCCTGGGGATATTCTAAGGTAAGGAATCTGTCACTAACGTGTCTCTTTCAGATATATGTTTATCGTAATTGTATGTAAATATACTTTATTTAGTTTCTCAGGCACACAGCTTGCCTGTTCTTTGCATGAAGGAGCTGCAAAAGAGCCGGGCCTGGTTCCCTTTGCACTGGCCTACAGGGCCCTGCAGCCTAAAGATGGCAGAGTGGGGGTGGCATGGGGGTCAACACCACATCCCTTGAATGAACTTCAATGAAACAGCAATGGAATGAGCAAGGGGAATGCTAGGCCTGCTGATACAGTGAAGCTTCAAATGGGTAAGGGATAGCAGAATTTGGAGAACTGTGGTTCAGGCCTGCTTTTCCAAGGAGGCTTATGGTCAGGGGTCACCAAACCAATTTTGGTGAGACCAGCATTGTTTTCATAGTAGGGATGGAATGTAAATGGCTTTCTCAAGGGGCATTGCATTTTTTACTGTTAACAGTTGTGACATTTTGAAAGTTCCAACCAGACCACTCACTTTACAGAATTTTATGAATAAGTCATAAACCTGTAGTAAACTAGGGAGTGGCTGGAGGAAGAGGATCAAAGTAGGAGCATCTCCCCACCTCTGCTGGGCTTGTTATATGTTATACCTGATAGTGTCTGAGATAAAAGCTTCTAAGTTGCACTGAAATACTTTATGTGGTAAAGTCTACAGCCTACTCATGCAGGACAAGACTTGGGCAAAAACTAGAAGGAAGAAGTTGGAGGTCGTATGTGGTCTGTTAGCCACTGAAGCCAAGCCATGTGAGTGCTCCCAAGACACAGAACCCGGCTGGTAGTCTGAACACGTTGGAAGACAGCCAGACTGCAAATGTATGTGGTGCAGAATGTGGAAGAAGAGGGGAGACTGCTAGAAGAGTGTGAGAAAAATTTAACTGCTAACACCAAAAATAGTGTGTTTCTAACAGAGGATCAGAGTGAGCTAATCTCCTGGTGGCCCTCAGGGATTCAACAAGGCACCAAAAAGACTCTTCCTGTTATGCAGAACAGTTCACCAGTTATATCTGGTTTGGCACTGACCTTTGGGAAAATTCTGTTGAAACTGTTCAACTTTCACTGTGAACCGGCATTTAAAGGAGAGCTATCCGGTGGAAGGCAAAGACTTCGATGTTCGCACCAAGGTCAGAACTTACACCTGGGAAGGTGGAGGCACTGTCTACTGGCTTAGACAGACTAGGAAGGACGAGAAGAGACTCTGGGCCAGATGTACGACCTTTTTTTGCGGTCGAAAACGGGAAATCGGCCTGTTTTCTACCGCAAAATGTACGGGTCGTACATCTGGTCCTCTGTCTACTATGCAGACATAAAACCAGGGACAACTTTGAAAAAACTCTGTGACATCTGGAAGCTGTGAATTGTGCTTGCACAAAGTGACTGACTCACATCCAGCTACTCGGCCTGACTGAAGGCAAGAGGCAGCCTGGAGCTGGAAGTAATGCTGTGCTACTGGAGCAGAAGGAATTCTGTGTCAGGACCGGAGGCTCAGGTTATGCTTTTCTTTCTTTATTAGCTCCATAAAGCAGCTAATCAAACCATAAGAGAAACAGTAGAAAAACCTTATGTACACTACATATTCCCCATAAATCCCATATATCACACCAACTACCACAGCCCGCCAATCATATCCTGTCACAGTCATCCCCATAACTGAGAGACACTATCTTTCTTTGCTTCATGTTTTTTTGTATATGTATGCTGTCATTGCTTTCTTAGTTGCTGCTTAAACCACTCATAGCGGGGCGAGCCGGGTGCTTCCACCCTTTTCTACTCCGCTCGCAGGGGTGCCTGATCAGATGTTGGCTCGAGTCGCTTGCCCACAGCGTTCCCCCCCCACCGTTTCTGCTGACACACGTTGCACCTGCCCCCATTCAATATTGGCAGGCTGCTTCCTCCTTCGGCAGCTCCGCTTGGGAGCGAAGGGTGCGCAGATAGCCCAATTGGGCTACCCATGTGTAGTCCCCTTTTTAATATTTATGCTGCCAGTGCTTTTTACACACTCAGCGGCTCTGCGCAGACTCCCTCCACTGCTGCAATGAGGCACCTCTCCCCCAGGCTGTAACAACAGGGGCTCCCTTTTACTGCTCCCGCATGACGCCCTGTACAGCGGAATCTCTGAGGGCTGCAAAACTTTGGACCCTACACTTTGTGCTTCCCCTGTGGCCTTGCTTCTTCTTGCTCCCCTCTGGGGGTATTTAATCTGTGGTCTTGCTGGCCAGCTCTTTGTTCTGCCCCCTCTCCACCCCTATATTTCTCATCATGTCTGACTGTGAGCCCTTTGACCCCAACGAAAATGAGGCCTACAGGCCAGAGGAGGATGAAGGGTATTCTAATGATAATGGCCTGGTGGAGGTCATTGATCACTCTGTGTAACGCTCCTTGGGTAAGGAGCTGTCGGTGACCTTTCAACTAATCACGGAGTGCCTTGACAAGTTTGCTGGACGCCAGAAGAACTCTCCCCTGTCCACCTCTTCAGCACTCTCAGGTTCCCCCCAGCCTAAATCAGCAGAGTGACCTCATGCTGAGCCCATTGTTGGATTGTCACAGGACATCTTGGTGGACATACGTATAGTGTTAAGACGGTGTCTCGTGACCCGAAGAAGGACCTTTCTCACCCTGATTCAGATTCTAACCCCCTTTCTTTCCCCCGGCTCTGACCTTAGCAGACTCCCGGGTAACAAACGTAAGGGCCCTGCTAGCCCCCTCCCGGGCAGTTCTCTTACTTCCATTCCTCATAACCCCTTGGATTTTGTCCATCCGAGGTCATATGACTGGACCCCAACCCCTGCGGTGGCCAACTGCATGCAAGCCAATCCCCACAAAAGTTTTGGAAAGGAGGTGCGTAACTGCCTCAGAGCTAAAGGTCCCAGACCCGACCTGCAGCATAAAACAGTAGAGATTCCGTACATAGACCCAAGTATGCCTACTTTATTAAAGAAATATGCTTGTTACCCCAAGAAGGGTATTGAACGGGTCTTGATAGCCTTGCAAGACATGCTGCTTGACGTTTCTGGCCCCCTGGCAAAAATCTTGGAATTGGCTCAGAAGACTGGTACAGATGTGAACCCTGAGGTCCTCGCCGGTTGGGCCCAACGGTTGGTGTGCCTCCTTGGCAACGCCACCTATGCAATCTCTTCGGAGAGTTGGAGGTCAGTCCTGATAAGGATCGATCCCAAACTTGTTTATTTAGCCATGTCTGAAAGAGAATCTGTTTGGGGATCATTTCGTAAAGGATATTGGGCAGTTTGTGAACACATTTACCACCCTCGACAAGGTGTAGACCTCCCTCAAGAAGGTCTTTCAGGCCCATTTCAGATGGGCCAGCCGAGGTCGAGGGCACTTGGCTGGCCCCTTCTTCTCACAAGGCCCCCAGAGGGTTTCCGGGCTTCGACGTCGAGGGAACAGGGAGGACTGCTCTCAAGCTGGCTTCTTCCCCTTCAGATCAAGGGGCTTCAGAGGTCGCTTCAACAGGGGTGTTGCATCTGGCTCTCAAGCCTCCTTCAATGTTCAGTTTTCAGGTAATTCCTCTTCCTTGTTTTCCCTTGGGGGGCAGAATTCGCCATTTTGTAAATTTTTTCCAGCGCTTGGGTTCTCAATACTTTCCAGGGTTACAGAATGAGGCTCCTTCAGAACTCCGTTCAGTCCTCTGTTCTTCCCCCTCTCCATTTTTCCCACAAGATTTGGGCTTTATAGACTTTGAAATTCAAGACCTTGTAAGGAAGCAAACCACTGCTCCTTCTTGTAAGTATCCCAGGGGCTTCTGCAGCACGATCTTTCTCGTCCAGAAGAAGGGTGGCGGTCAACGTCTGGTAATCAATCAGAGACATTTCAACCAATGGGAGGTTTATCGCCACTTTGAGATGGAAGGTATTCATCTTCTCCGGGATCTACTCCAGAAAGGAGATTGGATGGTCCGCTTGGACCAAAAAGATGCCTACCTTACAGTCCCCATTTTTGCCCCTTCCAGGCGCTTTCTTCTATTCCAGTAGCGGTCCCAAGGGTTCAAGTACCTGGTCCTCCTCTTCGGCTCTCGATGACGGGAGTGTGAATGATCATCTATCTTGACAACATCATCCTGACGGCCCAGTCTCGGGATACCTTACTTCTTCATCTCTCGTGGACTACCTCTGTTCTGCAGGAGCTGGGCTTCATTCTCAACCTCAAGAAATCAGTGGTAACTCCCTCTCCACAGATGGAGTTTTTAGGTTTCCAGGTGGATTCGGTCAAGGCCCAGCTATGACGATGAAGTCGATCAAGAGGGAGTTGAAGTTGGCACTGTGCAAGCAGGTGCTTTCGTTGAGATCTGTGGCATGGCTGGTGGGCCTCTTTGCCTCCTCCATACAAGCAATGTTTCCAGGCCTGCTGCACTACATGGCACTACAGGGCTCTCCAGCGCTTGAAGATTCAGCACCTTCGACAAAGGGTGACGTATGACCGTCAGGTTCCACTGTCTCAGGAAGTGAAAACAAAGCTCACATTGTGGCTACAGCACATTTTCGGGGCTGTTCCAATTGTGGTCATCTAGTCCAAAGCCAGCCGTTGGGGCTGGGGTGCCCTGTGTGGAGAGTTTTCCACAGGAGGTTGGTGGTCACCAGAAGAACTCAGCCTCCACATAAATTGTCTCGAACTGTTGGCAGAGTCTTTCTCTATCAAAACCTTATCTCCCAAGAAGCCCAATTGTTGCACCCTCCTGCGGATGGACAATGTCTCGGCGGTCTGCTATATCAACAGATTGGGCGGCACCAAGTCTCAGATGTTGGCAGACATCGCCAAGGACTTCTGGCACTTTCGCCTTCGACAAAGGATCACAGTGGTAGCAGAATACCTGCCTAGCAGGGACAACATTGTGGTGGATTGGAACTCTAGATTTCTGGTGGATCCCACCTATTGGGGGCTTCATCCCCATGTTTTGCAGATGATTCATCAGGCTTTGGGTCCCTGCAGGGTGGATCTGTTTGCATCCAGACTGAACTGTCAGTTAAGGGATTTCTACAGTTGGAGGCTGGACCCAGCGGTGCTAGCCACGGATGCCTTTCTTCATGATTGGGCAGCGCAGGTGAACTATGCATTTCCCCCCTTTGAGATGATCCCCAGGGTTGCGACCAAAGTCAGATGGCAACGAGCAACGGTGGTGTTGGTCACTCCTGTCTGGAAAACTCAATCTTGGTTTCTGGTTCTGTTGGAGATGTCAACGGATTTCCTGCTTCCTCTTTGGGTGTTCCCGGAGTTTTGACGGACCCGACGGGAATGCTTCAGCCTCTTGTCCTGCAGAACTAGTTGGCTCTCATGGCCTGGAAAATCTCGGGAGAAGTGGCCAGAGCGCTGGAATTTCAGAGGTTGCTGCCTGCTTGATACAACAGGCTTGGGCTCCAGCCAGCCACAAGCAATATGCTTCAGCATGCTAAAAGTGGATGAGTTGGTGCTTGCAACACAATCTGGATGTTATTAATTTTATGAAGGATGCTAATACTTTTATGTCGGAATGAAGGATGTTATCCATTTTAATTCAGAATGAGTCTTGTTCAACTTGTGTTACAGGTCAGTAAATAATTTCAGATCCGCTATATCTGCTGGTCATACCCAGATGGATGGTAAGCCGGTTGGGATGCATCCTTTGATTTGTATACACTGCTCAAAGGCATTAAGGTATCTATTCCGCCTAAATCCAGATATGTTCAGTTATGGGATGTTAACTGTGTTCTGAACCTTTTTGAACAAAGGCCTGAGTATGCTTTGTTATCTACTAAACAATTGTCTGCTAAATTGACGTTATTGTGTTTCGTCTCGTGTAGACGGGTCTCAGATGTGAGAGCTCTGGATTTAGCAGGTAGGTTATTTTCTCCTGAAGGTGTCTCTTTTACTATTTTGAAACAGACAAAGACTCTGTCTAGGTGAAGTGATTATCCAGCTTTCCCTCACAATGAGAAACTCTGGTTTGATGTTTGAAGGTCTATGAGGATCGCGTGCTGGCCTGTCACGCAGATCCAATTGGGCAATTGCTGTTGTCGCTTCAGAACCATTACAACAGGTGTCTACTGTGACCCTTGCTAGGTTGCAATTGATGTTTCTGTGTATGGCGCTCATTCTGCTAGAGGCGCCATGGCTTCCAACGCCTTTGATCTGGGGTCTAGATTGGAGGATATTTTACGGGCGGCTGATTGGTCATCTGATTCTATATGGAAACAATTTTATTATATGCCTATCATACATGCAGCCTCTATTGAGGTGGAACAGCTTTGAACCAGCATAATCTTAGCCTCTGGCCCTGACATAGAATAAACCATTTTCTAGCATTTGTGACAAGAATTTTCTATTCTATTAAGGACACGCAGGCAATGATTATCCCACCCGGTTTGGGTTAGTTAGCAATTGCTTCTCAGAGCTGGTCATGTTAACCTATTTCTGCAGTTTTGACACATGAGAATTATCTTTAGTGTATGTTGTTTTGCCCACCCGGATGTTTAGAGAACTGTTTCATGAGGTATTGTCTACTTTCAGGAGCGGAACGTGAGCAGGAGTGAGATGATCTTGGTGAAGAGTCGCTTCATCGTGACCGGATGGACCCTGTTTTCCTGGAAAGATTTCGTTTTGATATGGATTGCCATCAAGTTGGCTTCGCGGGGGCGTGGCTTGCCGAGCTGCGAAATGGCCGCTGAGTAGGCGAGCTTCGCCGGCCGAGAAACTTATCCGACATATATCCGCACAAAGGGGGTGCGCAAACGGTGCACCTTTAAGATATGCAGGAGCGGACGGTGTGAAGAACCCAATATCCTAAATTCAAAGACCTAAGTGCCCAAGAAGTGCGGCGACGTGGCTTGGCCGGTGAGGTCCGGGGCACCCCTGCTGCTGCTGCGATAGGGAAGCGGATCGCGGCGAAAATCAAGCCCGCGGCGCGGCTGCTGCGGTGGGCCGCATTCGCGGACGGAGGAGCCTGAGCAGCGCACAGGGACCGGAAGATGGGAGCCCCGACAATATAAGCACGGAGGGGTATGCGGACAGTGTGAGGCGCCCAGCGTTTAAAAAATAAATAAATAAATAAATAAGCAAGATCGGAGTCCGGGAAGCGCGGCGAAGTGACCCGATCTGTGGAGACCGGAGGCCAACTGCCGCTGCTGGGTCGAGGAAGTGGACTGCGGCCGAGCATTAGCCCTGGTTGCCGCTGAAGTTGGGGGTGCCTGAGTGGAGAGAGCTTGACCTGTGCGGCGGGGGCACTGGACAAATACCTGCTGAGAAGCGGAAGGTATGTGACACCCGTGGCCCGGTGACCAGAACTCTGAGCCCTAACAGTGTGGCCCGAACTGTAGAGACCGGGAGACACCTGCCGCCGCTGTGAAGGGGAAGCGGACCGCGGCCGAAATTGAGCCCGCAGCGCCGCCGCTGTGGTGGGCCACGTTCAAATCCGGAGGATCAAGTGTGGCACACATAGACCAGAGAGGTGGGAGGCCCCGGGAAAAATACCGGATAAGAGGTGCGTGTCCAGACGGTCAACAGAGTGGTATAGGCCCCGAGAGAAGAAGGGACGCAAAGACCCGGTAGGCCCTGGGAGGCTGGGCAGGTGGAAGACAACCCGAAGAACCCGGGGCTGGCTCGCCGGTAAGAAGGAAATTGGAGACTGGGCGAAGAACTGAGAGGGACTACTCTAGCTCGCCCTTGGAGCAGGTATGCAAGGCCTAGGGAGCGGCCTATAACCACAGACAGGCCCCTGAGTGACAGAGGAATAACAGCGGCCTGGCTAGAGGGAACGAGTTGGGACCTGCGGACCAGGACGGACCGACACTTATCACCCCCCACGCCGGACGCCCCAACATACAAGGGAGTTGCGAGATCCACGAAGAGGTACCCGGAATATGATAATGAGACGGGCGCAGTAAGTTCTGCTATACAAAGGGAGAACTCTGTGAATTGAAGGGAGAGACCAACTGACGTGGAGGTTGGCTGCTGCATGTGAAACCTGCTGGAGGACCCACTCACTACTGGAAAAAAGACAGCGAACACCCTGATACCGGTTGGATTGTTGGTAGGAAGGGGGGCATTGGTAAAGCGCACAAAGAACCTGTGATTCACGTTGGGTGGGCCCACTTATTCGGTTGCAAAATGGGCAAACAAGACGCCAAGCAGCCGAAGATCTCCTTTGACCAACGGAGAACCACAAGGAACGCAGAGCATGAGCTGGAAGCGGGAGCGGAGCGACATCCAGACCAACAGGTAGAGGACCAGGGGAAGATCTGAGATCCCTAATGTTGGAAATGAGGTCCAGTCTCCGAAATATCGATACAAAATTGGACACGCTAACCTCTCAACTAGATGCGGTTAAGACACAAGTGGGCACACATGAAACCAGACTGGATGTTTTGGAGAACCGGGCCTCGGACTTTCATGACTTCCAAGTAGAAACGAAGGAACAGCTCCTCCAAATGGACAAGGTCCTTGGGGTCATCAGAGCGAAGAACGAGGATTTGGAGGCCCGTTCACGCCGCAACAACCTCCGCATTATGGGAGTATCGGAGACAACGGCCATTACGAAGATGGAGACGTATGTTTCGGATATGCTCCATGAACTATTTGATCCCCACCTCTCTACGGTCTTTGCAGTGGAGAGGGCACACAGGGCATTGGGCCCCAAACCACCGGTAGGGGCCACTCCCAGACCAATATTGGCCAAAATCCTCAATTACCAGGATCGTGACACTGTGCTCAGGCAGGCCCGAGGTAAGGGTACGATTAAGTATGGAGGCAACACTATCTCATTTTATCCGGATTTTACCCCAGCGGTACAGGCGGCGAGGAGGGAGTTCCTGCAGGCCAAGAGGATACTACTACAAGCCCAGATCCCATACGCTCTTCTGTACCCGGCAAAACTCCGGGTCAACTTTGACGGAGAGGTCCACTTCTTTACGGATGCCAAATCTGCCCTCAAGTTCGCTAAGCATGTAGGGGGAAGGCGGCCAGACAACACCTCAAAGAGCCAGCCACAGATCAGACGAGTCTAAGCGACAATGACTGAATGGTCTTTTGACTCTGAGGGGCTCCGGATCATCCCTCCGATAGACTACGTAACTATGGTTCGGGGGTTTTATGCTTGTTTAGAGGTGGTATGCTGGGAATACGGGTACAAATAGTATACTAGGAGGTCGTCCAGCTAGGTAATACAAGGTTCCTAGGGGGTCGGAGCAGTATATGCACGTCTAGGTGCATCACGAGGGACATCAGAGCCAGATAATTGTCACTAGGGAGGTACTGTCAGAAGGGGTTGTAATTTTGCATAGAGGTTCGAGAGGTTTGGGGATGAGTTTATGAAACTGTAAGGTGCCAGGAGGTGGCACACCGCATTTATTTCTCGGCCACCCTGAGAAATTAGGGGAGTGTGCCGGTAGCACCACGCCCCCATGGGAGAGTTCCCACAAGTTATTGAATGTTCTTTTTTGTTGGGGATGGGTAATCTACAACCTGATTGGGGGGTTGGTGTGAGAGGTGGGTGGGGGTTTTTTTTTGTTTCTTTGTTTGCCACAGATATGCATTACACTGTACGAGACACTTGCTTGGTACACTTGTACGTGTTCCTATGCCGCACTGCACCCGTCCCGGCACACTGCAGAGACATGTATTCATTATGACGGCCTTGAATTTTCTCACCTGGAATATCCGGGGGTTAAATGACGATAGAAAAGCCAGGCTGGTGCATTCCTATTTGGCCCGACATCAAGTGGACATTTGCATGCTACAGGAGACACACCTCAGTACTCCATCATCCCCTAGACTTAAACACGGGAGATGGGGGTCGGTCTACTCCTCCATTTTTTCTAACTATTCGAAGGGAGTTGCTGTTCTGCTAAGGCGGGGGCTGGACTGGAAGGCAGGTGCGATAAACTTAGACCCCGACGGAAGCTATGCCATAATCCAGGGTTCTCTGATGGGACAACAGTTGGTGCTGGTTGCGGTATATGGGCCCAATACTGACACACCTGAGTTTTTCCAAACTGTATGGGCAAGGGAGAAGGCGACAAATTGTGATACCATTATTTGGGGGGGGGATTTCAACGCCATACTGGATGACGAGCTGGACCGGAAAGGGGCTTCTAGACCACTGCACCCGATGGCTAGTGGGGCACTGCAGGCTATAATGGCAGACGGAGACCTGATAGATATTTGGCGGCGGTTGCACCCTGGGGTTAAGGAGGGTACATGCATCTCGGAGTATCACAAAGCATGGTCCAGACTTGATTATTGGGTGGTATCCAGGGACGTGGTTACATGGACAAGGGACGCCCTAAATCTTCCTAGATCCCTGTCAGACCATGCGCCTTGCCTTCTGAGGCTAGAAATGCCACACACAGCTCCCCGTATGTTCACGTGGAGACTGCCACAGGAAGCACTGTTGGACGAAGCATTCAAAGAAGAAATTAGAGGGGACATAAACAACTACTTTTCGTTGAACACTGGTTCGGTAGACAAGGTGGCCACCCTGTGGGAGGCGTTCAAAACAGTGATAAGGGGGAGCTGAATAGCCAGGCAGGCGGGGGTGTTGAAGGCCATCAGGGGAACTCTAGAGGCGCTTGAAAAACAGATAAGGGAGCTGGAGGCTCAATTCTATTCCTCCGGGGAACCCACCGTCTTGGCATCCATAAAAGAAAAACTCCTGGAATTTGAGGAGGAGGCGAGTAGGGAGGTTAAGTTTCTGGGGAAGCATACTCAGGCCAGGAGATATGGAGAGGGAGACAGGCCCGGGAGAACACTAGCGACTATGCTCCGCCCCCCGCGCTCCGCAGCCTTCGTGACGGAGCTCACAAATGCAGATGGGTCGAAGGTTAGGGGGCAGAAAGCTGTGCTTGAGGAATTTTCTGGTTTTTATCATAGGCTTTATGCAACGACACAAAACTCTGCGCCTGCAGAGCTGCTGCCGTTCCTTGATTCTCTGGAGTTGCTGTGGTTGAGCGGGGGACACAGGGACTATCTTGACTCTCCCTTTACGGTTGAAGACGTGGCGAAGGTTATAAAAAGTCTACCGATAAATAAGGCCCCGGGGTCAGACGGACTGACAACCGTCTTTTATAAAACATATGTTGAGGAGCTAGCGCCACGATTATTTGATGTATATGAGGAGGCGCTTGAGGCTCGTGTGCTTCCGCCGTCAATGCGAGAGGCAATAATTATCACCCTTTTAAAACCAGGGAAACCGGAGGATGACCTAGACTCGTATCGACCGCTTTCCTTAATTAATGTAGATGTGAAGATTCTGGCGAAACTCATTGCAAACAGGCTGCAACCCTTGCTACCACTGGTCGCTCGCCCAGACCAGTCAGGTTTTATTCCGGGGAGGTCGACATCTCAAAATCTCAGAACGTTGTTCTCCGTGCTGCATTATTTACACCCTGAGGTGCAGGCGGCGGCGTTTTTTTAGACGCCACAAAGGCATTCGATACATTGGAATGGCACTATCTTTTTACAATTTTGGGTCGCATGGGATTTAGTCCGCTTTTTATTAACATGGTGAGATTACTTTACACGCGGCCGATGGCACGAGTGAGAGTCAATGGCCTCCTTTCAGAGCCATTTGCTATATCAAGGGGAACGAGGCAGGGGTGCCCCCTGTCACCGTTGCTCTTCGCGATCGCAATGGAGCCCCTGGCAGCGCGAATCCGACAACACCATACAGCGAAGGGGATTGGATTTAGTGCACGAAGCCTCCTAATATCACTATATGCAGATGATGTTACACTTTATGTCTCCAACCCGGCATCCAATCTTGACCCGATATTGCGCGAATTCATTAGATTTGGGGGTCTCTCTGGCATTTCTATAAATTGGGCAAAATCTGTTATTTTCCCGCTCACAGACACTACAGTCCAGACACCATCTGAGTTCCCACTTAATTGGACCATAGAGCCCGTGAAATATCTAGGGATATGGATAAGCAGGGATATGCAGGAGCTGTGGCAGGAGAACTATGGACGAGCCATGGCATGGCTTGAAGGGAAGATTGTTGCTTGGGCTGGACTCCCACTCTCTTTGGCTGGGAGGATCGCGTTGATAAAAATGGTGGTATTGCCTAAGTTCCTGTACTTGTTCGTCAACGTGCCTGTTGTGCTCACAAGTGCCTTTTTAGTAACTTGCGATCCCTGTTGATCTCTCTGACTTGGGCGGGCGGGCAAGCCAGGATGTCCTGGGAGTTGCTGACACTGCCGCTACGACAGGGAGGATTGGGGGCGCCGGACATGCAGCTATACGCCTGGAGTGCGCAAGCACAGTTTTTTCACTACTGGGTACACCCAACTCCCTTTCAACCACATGTTGCCATAGAGGCGGACATGGCTAAACCCCTGCCCCTGCGAGTAGCTTTATTTGGACAATATAAACGCCCTAGGGACGGCATAGACACAGTGGAGACACTTCGGTGGGCATGGCAGCAGTTAAAAAGGAGAGCTGACATGGCCCTTCTATATGCCCCATCCATATCCCTGGCCAACAACCCGATGCTGTTCCCCTCGGGAGACGGCATAGGGACAGAACTGGCACACGCAATGGAATTAAGAACCTTTGGGGATCTCTACCTGGAGGGCGAGTTTCGGCCACCGCCTGAAGGGGAAGAGGGTCGCCCGGTGGCCTTTGCTGAATCCTTTGCATATCATAAAATAAAGATGGCATGCCGAGCCCTGCATAGCACCTTTCCGAATGCCCCACCTATATTGAGCGCGCTAGAGGATGTACTCGCGGTGGCCTCCCCACGTAGGCTTATTACAAGAATATACAATCATATGCAGATGACGGCCCCAGTTGTGCAACCCCGGGCACTCAGGGCTTGGAATGAGGAGCTCCAGGACCCGCTTACTGACGATCAATGGCTCTATTGCTGCAGTCAGTTAACAGCATTGTCCCCTAACTATAAACTCCGCCTTATCCACTTTAAATATATACATAGGTTTTACAGAACACCAACTAGAATGCACCATATAGGCCTCAAAGATGATGACAGCTGTTGGAGATGTGGTTTTGCACCTGCGGGGTTTATACATGTTGCATGGGACTGCCCGCGGCTAACGACTTATTGGACAAGTATATTTAGTATAATAAGTCAAATAACGGGAGCGCAGGGGGAGCCCAGTCTTCTACAGGGGTTACTTGGCTATGTGAAAGACACACCGGTACAATTTAGGAAATTACACGCAATGCTCCTACTATATGCTAAACGGCGAGTGGCCATCCACTGGGGCAGCAGGAGGGTCCCGACTAAAATGGATTGGTTGAGGGATGTTACATTTGGCCACTCTCAACTAACGTTATTCTGGGAACTGATGCCCTCAGCATCGCGTCCAAAGGATATTTGGGAGCCGTTTGTGGTGTGGATCCGTGGGCATACGGGGTAGTTGGTAGAACTGCGGTTCCAGGAGATACTGGGAGAGTGCGGCTGTGAGGGGCGGAGCCCATAACAGTAGGGCACATGTCCGGGGGAGATGTGGAGTAGCGAGCCCCGGGTAGAGCGGGAGTAAGGTAGCAATGTACTGCATGGAGCTAAGAAATAATGTGCTGCAATAAAGATTTCTGTGATCGGTACTGTGGAGGGTGCGGCTGGGGCGGAGATGGGAGTGGAGCGGATCTATGGGAACGACATGTGATTTGAATATTGTAATCATGTAATGCAAGTGTTATGCTGATTGTATCATTTCTGGCATTCTGTCTGGCGAGTTTTGGGTTGTGTATTAATTGTTTTGAAATGCAAATAAACAAATTAAAAAAAAAAAAAGTTGGCTTCGCAATCCCTGCTGTTCCATTGATGTTGGCTTTGGTTCTTCAGATCCTGCTGACTTTGAGTTTATTCGCAAAGAAAGAAGCAGTCAAGATGGTGGCTCTCAAATGTGGGAACTGTGGCAGGATATGACTGGTGGATTGTGGTATGGGGGTGTGATATAAGGGATTCATGGGATGTGTAGTTTTCATAAGTATTTTTTACTGCTTCTCTAATGTTTAGATTGTCTGCTGTTTGGAGCTAGAAAAGAAAGAGAAGCATAATCCTCGCCTCTGTGTCCTTAACAGAATTTAATATTTTTGTTGCGAATGCTAGAAATGTTTTAGTCTCCAGTGTCTATATGTGAGTAACGAACAAGTTACTTGCCTTCAGCAATGCTCTTACTGGTAGAGACTCTATCTAAATGCAGATTCCTCAACTTTTTAATATTCCCCAGGAGTCAGAAACTTTTGAGCAGTACCTATGTTTGCCAGGAGGTGGTGCTGTATGGCTCAGCATGGACGCCGTTCCGCTCTGGAAATGACGTGAAGCCTATATAGGCGCTACTCCTGTGTGCTGACGTCAGTTGCTTTCGAGGCTGTTCGCTCCCTCAGATACAGAGCCAAAACAGCAAACTGGCTGGGCCATCATGCAGATTCCTAGACTTGGGATCTTATTAAAGGGTAGAGCCCAAATCACAGAAAGGAGAGGATGGGAGGGTCTGTGAGGAATCTGTGGTTAGATAGAGTCTTAACCAGAAAGAGCGTTACAGAAGGTAAGTTACTTGTTCTTCTGACAGAGACGCCTAATCGCACATTCGTCACCTTTTGAATAGGTACAAAAGCGGTACCTATAAGGAAGTGGGTTGGTGAATTGGCTCAAACCAATAAGTCCTGTAGGACCAAGTGGGCGAAATGCCCCTCTCGGCGAACCTGGGTGTTCAGACAGTATGTGAATATATGGAGTGACGCCCACAAAGCTGCCTGGCAAATGTCCAGGACAGGAACTCTGCGTGCCAACGCAGTTTTGGTCCTGGTAGAACGGGCTCGCAATACATCTGGAGGCTGGTCTTTGGCCAATGCGTAGCAGATCTTAATGCAGAGCACGATCCAGCCGGAAATGGCCAGTTTCTGCACAGCCTTGCCTTTTCTTGCCCTGGAGAACATCACACAGAGCTGATCATCCACCCAGTATTTTCTGGTACATCGATGTAAAAACTCAGTACTTTTTTTCGGTCCAAGTGATGGAGTGTCTCCTCCTGCTTAGAGAGGTGAGGTGGAGCACATAATGCCGGCAGGGTGATGGCTTGACTTACGTTGAACGGTGTCACAACATTTGCCAAGAAGGATGCCTGAATCTGCAGAATCCGTTTGTCTGAGAAGAAGGTGGCGTATGGTGAGTGAACACAGCGAGCTCAAAGCTCACTCACTCGCCGAGGTGATGGCACCGCCTTGATGGTGAGGAGCAGAAAGGGACAACCGTTAATCAGCTCAAAGAAGGTACACATCAAATATGTGAGGACTAAGTTAAGGTCCCATTGTGGCATGACAAAAGGAGAAAACTAATTTTGTAGGCCTTTCAAAAACGCATCACAACCGATGATTTAAACAATGTGGGCTGGCAGTGGTGGCTGGTGATCCCTGACAGTGGTGAGGCGCAATGCTTGCCAAAGGTTCACCTCACTGTTTTCAAATTTTGCCTTCGGTGCCCTCACATGCAAATGTGCTCATTCACTTGCTCAGTTTCTCACTCACAATTGCACTTCCACACACTTTCACAATCACTGAACCTCACTCAAACCTACTGGTGACAGGGGCTCTGACCTGAACTCCTGTGCTACAGGATTTCTGATTTAATAGGGCAGCCGATGCAGTTGCAACAGGGCTATGGTTACACCTGCTGCACAATTGATAGAACACTCTCACTCCCTCTCACAATCGCCCCCTCACTCATTCTAGCTCACTAACACTGTTTTACTCATTCTGTTATTCAAATTCACTCTCTCGTTCATTGATTCTTACTCTTTCATTCTCATTGACACTCTCAAACACATTAATCTAACACACTCTCACTCAATCTTGTTCTCTCCCAATCACTCACAACCACACTTTCACTTACACATACACAGAGAAAGAACACAGACATTTGCCCCTGCACACAGAGCAGCAGGGCCTGGTTTCAGAGGAAGTACCACCACAAGCAGTCTCCCAGATTCTTGACAGGACTGGAAGCACAGCCCTATCAGAAGCAGAGACAATGCTTCGGATCCTGCCCCTGCTGCACTGTGTGGCTCCTCATTGGCCACAGGGATGCACTTACCTGAGTCCTGATAGCCACATTTTAGCAGATATAGTGGGCTACAGGAGGCATGCACAGTATGTCGGCTAATTAAAGAGATCGTGCCTGTGTTGGGGGATATTAGTTGAACTACGTCCCTCACCTGTACAATCTAGACATCCATCTACAGAGTGCTGGGTTTTCAAACAACACTCTGCAGCTGGATCATGGTTCAGCCACCTCTTCCCCCTCCTGTTATCAGAAGCCTGCTGGAGAGGCTGAGAGTTTTGACCTACATACTGCAGAGTTCATGTAAACATGCACACTGGTAAATTAAATTATTGTAATCATTTAATTTAGCAGTGGTTACTTGGGCACACACGTGCCAGGCTACACCATGGAGCCCATGAAAAGGAGCTGTTCCTGAGTGCTGGTCCGACAACTGTAAAAAGATAGAAAGAACCAAAAGGTCCCCTTAACTGTGCCGAGAGCAAAGTCTTGCTGTGCAAGGAACAAAATAAACAACAGAATATCAGATACCTTGGTCTGGAGTGAGTCAATCTGGCGTATGCCGCACCAAACCATAAATTTGTCCTAACGACAGGCGTATACTGTTTTTGTCGAGAAACGCCTGGCTGCCATGATGACATCAACCACCTCTGGGGAAAGGTCGAAGATGTTCAACTGTCGCTGCTCTATCTCTATGCATGAAGATGGAGATTTAGAAGGCCTGGGTGTAGAACCCTGCCCTGTTGCTGCAACAGCAGGTTGTCCCACAGGGGCAATCTGGTCAGAAGATAGATGCTCAAACCCAGGAGATCTGGATACCATACTCTCCATGCCCTATCTGGGGCCAATACGATGACTTGGTCCAGGTAGTTACTGATTTTATTCAGACCTCAGGGCAGGAGTGGTGTCGACAGGAAGGAGTACAGGAGTCCCAAGTTCCACTTGAGGTGGAATGTGTTCCTTAACGTGAGGCACCTTGGAAACTCAAGTGCCCAGAACTGCTGACGTTGCATGTTCTCAGCAGTGGCGAACAGATCAGGCTATGGCTCTACTCATTCACGGAAGAGACCTTACAGCCACCTCTGGGTGTAACTGCACCTCGTGATCCACTAGGCATTGATGGTTGAGCTCCTCTGCCCAGGCATTCAAGGATACTGTCAGGTGGTTCACTACCAGGAAGATCCCTTGATGGTCCAGCCATTTCCATCATGGCACAGGGTCGAAGACCCCCCATTGCCCTACTTGTTGCAATACCACATATCGTTGTGCATAAGCACCTGCACCAGTGTCACTTTGATGGAAATAAGGAAGGCTTTCAACACCAAGCGGATAGCCATCAGCTCCAGGAGGGTGACATAGAGCCAGGCCTCCACTGGAGACCAAAGGCCTCCGATCTCCACCTCTCCCAGGTAGCCGCCACAACCCAAAAGGGACGCATCGGTCATCACTGTCAAATCTGGGTGGGGTAGGGAGACGGGTCTGCCACTGACCCAATCACGGTCCAGTACCCACCCCTACAAATCTTTTACAGTCTCCTCCAAGATCTGGATGTGATAGGAGAGGTCCCCTTGATGTTGGGCCCACTGAGACTTTAGATCCCACTGCAAAGCCCGAATTTGCCACCTGGCGTGCTTGACCAACAGGATTCAGGAGGCCATCAGTCCCAATAGCATCAGAGTCAACCTCACTAAAATCCATGACAGAGTATGAAAGATCGGGATCATAGCCTGAATATCTTGGACCTTCCTTTCTGGGTGAAAAGCATAAGACCAAACCATTTCCAGAATGGCTCCTATGAAGTGGAGCACCTAAGATAGAGTCAGGTGAGGCTTTGGCACACTGATAGTGAATCCCAAAGATTACAGGAGGTTCGCCGTAGTCTGGAGGTGGGTGAAGACTGCCTGGGGCGAACCCGCCTTCAACAGCTAGTTGTTGAGGTAGGGGAAGACTGGGACACCTGACCATCCGAACATGTGCTGCTACCACCACCATCACTTTCGTGAACACATGTGGGGCCCTGATGAGACCAAGGGAGCACAACAAACTTAAAAAGCTCCTGTCCCACCATGAACCACAAGTAGTGCCCATTGGCCATCAGGATAGGGATATGGAAATAGGTGGCCTGCAGGTCTATCGCCACCATCCAGTCTCCCAGGTTGAAGGCAGTCAAAAACGGAGCCAATGTGCGCATCTTGATTTTTCCTTCAGTAGGAAGGCATTGAGAGGACGCACATCCAACATAGACTGAAAATCTCCATCCTTCAGCACCTGAAAGTAGCAGGAATAACAACCACACCCCACTTCTGGCACGGACACCCTCTCAATAGCCCTTTTGGCCAAAAGGGCTTGCAATTCCTGCTGTAAGACGGACAGATGATCCTCTGCCAGTCGCTCTGGTGACAGTGGAAGATGCTGCAGATTGGCAATGAAAGGAAAGGTTTTCCCCTTCTGGACTATCTGTAGGACCTACCTGTCTGATGTGATTGGTCTGCCAACCTGGTAAGAATCGCCAGATCATGCTTCCAACTAGGTGGCTGTGCTCCACTAAGAGAGCGCTGAAGGGGTTTGGTAAGTGGGGCTGCGGAGTGGAGGGGAAAGTGGACTGAGAGGCTCACTGACAAAGACCACAGGGGTGGTGGGCACCGCAGCTGCAAACTGCTGTGCACCTTGCTGGGGATGAATTGGCTGACGGTATGGAGATGCGGAAAGGACGGGAGGGCTGATGCGGCTTGCAAGGCGGGGCAGATAAATCCAGGGAGCGAACTTTGGCCCTCCTCTCTTTGACCCACTCAAGAGCAGATTCTGCCTTCTCCCAAAACAGGCAAATCCCCTCAAATGGTATGGCCATAAGGGACAATTGAACATCAACTGAAAAACCAGTGGACCTCAGCCAGGCATGGTGGTGAATGGCGACACTGGTGTGAATGACTCGCCCGATCGAATGGGTGATGCCCAAGCAACAATGAATTGTGAACTTGGCAACATTATGATTGTCTTGGATGGATAGGGATAGGACAGGTCAGAGGGCTTCTGGGTTACCTGGGAGGACCTGGGCCACTGAATCCCAAAGAGCATGGGAATAACAGCCCAGGAGGCAGCTGGCATTCACAGACCTGATGGCCAAGCTGGTGGAAGAAAATACCTTTGTCCCAAAGGTCTCCACATGCTTTAAATCCCTATCGGGGAGAAGTCAGGAAGGTATTCGAGAGACACCTGCACCACTAAGCTTGGGGCCCAAAGGCACGTCAGAGGGAGTCGGTAAGGATCCGAAGAGTCGCAGCATGGCCTCGAGGAACTCTTCAATATGCTTCAGTGTTGCAGACAGCCCCAGAAACTTGGGTTGTGACATCGATCGTCTTCAGGAGTGAGAATCTGAGGCATGGTGAAGCCCTTGCACTTCTCAGAATTTTACGAGTGACAGGAAGGGCCAAACTCCTACTTGGATTTTTGGGGGTTTTACTTTCGACTTACCCGAACACTTGGAGCGTGACGACAATGTACCTCGGGAGCAACTCCTGCAACTTCTGGACCAGGAATGGGACCTGGACCGACCCTTCGACTTGTCTCGTCGTGGAGTCTTCCAGTGTTTGGTGATATAAAGTTTGGCCTCGAGGTTTCATAAGGCCTTCAGGTTCATCGACGGACAATAACTGCAGGCTTTAGAGTCATGGGTCAACCCCAGGCAAATCTGATGAGGATCTGTCACAGACAGTTGTTTGGACAGTCCTTACAGGGTTTGAATACTGTTGTTTTGGGAGGAGACACTTTCTTTGCAAACTGAAACATTTTTAGGTTGAAACCTGTCTGGAAGAGATGAGAGGTAGCTACGGATGGTGGTGTGGAAATAAAGGAATTGACGTTAGTACGCAGGAGTTCTGCCTATATAGGCTCTCCACGTCATTACTGGAGCAGAATGGAATCAGTGTGGAGCTGCATGGCACCACCTACCGTCGCGCAAAGGTACTGCTCAAAAGTTTTCATATCCAGTCAGATGCCTGGGGAATATTCAAATGGTAAAGGATCTGTGTAGAAAAGTGCCCCTTTTGTCATGGTTACCCCCACTTTTTGCCCCTTGTAATGCTGTTTTTCGACTGATGTGCACTGGGTCCCTGCTAACCAGGCCCCAGTGCCAGTGCTCATTTCCTAAAGACAAGGTAAAATGGTCTAATTGTGATACAATTGGCACATGCTTGAGCACCCCTGCAAGTCCCTAGTAAATGGTACCCCTGGTCCCGAGGGCATTGGTGCTAAAGAGGGTCCCTAAGGGCTGCAGCATGTATTATGCCACCCCAAGGGACCCCCATACAAATTGCAAGCAGGCTGCCATTGCATACTGCGTGTTATGGTGAAAACCATAGTGAAAACACAACATGGCACACTCACTGTGTGCCCTGCCAAAGTCACTGCATGTAAGATATGCAAGCCATTCCTACAGCAAGCCTTGTAGACCTAAGGCAGGGTGCATAATATTAAACGTGAGAGCATATCTGCATGAGCAGCTATGGCCCTGTACTGTTTAGTTCAACTACTAGATGGTACAAGTGAACAGGGAAGCCCTCTTAAGTATATGTACTGGGTACTGGTCATTACCAGTTTCCCAGCTACATGATGGATTACTTAAACCTATTGTGTTTGGTATCAAACACCTTGTCCTAATAAATCTGTACTGTTGCCAGTACTAGATTTATTATGACATGCACTCAGAGGGCACCTTAGAGGAGACCCAGAAAAAACTACCAGTATCTAGTGTGCTGGCTGAATGGTATCATCCAGTCTGCCACCACAGACAAGCTTCTGACCCCCTGCAGGTGAGAGTCCACACTCTCTGTAGTAAGAAACAATGCCTACTCCGGAGGAAGGTGTTCACACCTCCTCCAGCAGGATGACTAGGCTAGTGATTTAGCATATCAAGGCCAGGTGCTTCAAAGCCCCTGCAGCCTTTGATATGTGACCTGGCTTCCCCCAGACCTGGGAGATGCCACATGCTGCCTTGCGGTTCATTTGGCACCAGGACAGGTGAGGAAATTAACTATGCAAGTAGGCGTGTTGCACCTCCAGGTTAGTCACATCCCTATGGTGGGCTACCAGATGTGCTCCACGAAAGAAGGGATCCATGTAAGAAAGGGGCCTCTTTTTGCATGGTTGCCCCCACTTTTTGCTGAACTGCTGATGTTCTTTGACTGAGTGTGCCCTGGGCTCCTGCCAAACAGGTACCCAGGGCCTATGTTCTTTCCCTAAAACTGCATTGAAACAAAACCCAATTGGCACTCTCTGGCCCCAGGTCAGCCCCATGTAAATGGTACCACAGGCACCAAGGGCACTGTGGCCAGGGAAGGCCTCTAAGGGCTGCAGCACTTATTGTGCCACCCTTAGAGGCCCTTTACCTTTACACAAACACACACGGTCTTTGCAGGCTGCGTGTTTTGGTGCAGAACAAAGTGGAGAGTCGACATGGCACACATCCCTGTGTGCCATGCCTACAACCCACTGCCCTGGCATAGATCAGCCACCTCTCTAGCTGGGTGCACTATACCAGTGGTGAGGGTACAGGTGCATGAGCCCTGTCCCCCTACAGTATCTAAGCCAATTCTTAGACATTGTAAGTGCAGTAATGCCATTAAGAGTATATGGTGCTGGGAGTTTGTCATTACGAACTCCACAGTACCATAATAGGTTTACTGAAAACTGGGAAGTTTGGTATCAAACTTCTCAGCACATTAAGCCCACACTGATGCAAGTGTGGGATTTAATGAAAAATGCACACAGAGGGCATCTTAGAGATGCCCCCTGAAAAACGACCTAACACTAGTGTCCAGGATGAGTGGCTGCTCGCCAGCTGCCACCACCAGACATGTTTCTGGACCCCTGGGTCGAGAGCCTGCTGCTCTCGGGGGTCTGAAACAATGCACATCCTGGGATGAGGTGCCAAGCCTCCTCCCCCAGGATGGGCAGGGTCCACGAAGGGGAAGCTTCAAAGGCTTGCCGCCTTTGTGAGCTTCCCCAGGCCTTTTGCTGCTTCCAGCAACTGGCCCCCACCGGTTCTGACCCCCACTTTGGGCGGGAGAATCAGCGGGAAAACCATGTGAGGAAGGGAGGTGTGCCCACCTTTGCCAACCCTACCCCTCAGGTGGGGGAGGCGAGGTGAAGCACAACTCTCAGTCCCCGCCATCTTGCAAATGGGGGGACCCAGCCAACCAGAGTGAGGCATATGCCCCCCTCCCACTGGAGGGTGGCATAATAGGGGGTGTACCCACCCCAAGGAAAGGACCCATTGGTCCCAACCTTTACTTACCTGTAACGCCTCTAAATCTAGTATTTAGGGGCACCACTGAACCTTGCCTCCTCAGACAAGAAACGACCAAGAAGAAAAGAAGAAGAAGGATTGAACAGCTGTGCTAAAGCTAAGAAGAGGAGGATGCCCAGTGACTTGGCCCAGCCCAACTGGCCTGTCCCCATCTCGAACCTGCAGAGGCGAAACCCCAGTGTGTCCTGCAGCCAGCAACCTCAAGAACCCCGAGGACCTGTCCTGCCTTCCACAGAAAAGACTTTATCTCCTGTGAACACCGGATTTGTTCACCCACAGACTCTGGCTCCGGCCAAATCCACGAGTCTGCACCACTCTGCACCTGTCGCCCACGGCCCGAGTTCGATAGGCCCAACCCCACGAGGAGGTCTCCCCAGCGATCCTGACCTGAGATCTGGTGATCTCTGACCTGCCTCGAATCTCCCAGCGAAGCCTGGAGACTCCCCCCGACCACGACCGGAGCTGGTACCCCTGCACCCGATGCCCCATGGCCTTGGGTGGCCCAACCGACGGTGTCCCAGCATCCCCAGGCATCCCAACTTACCTCTCCAGCCGGTGGTCACCTCCAGAAGATCTTCGTCCCCGAGCCTGCAGTCTTTGTTGACACTGGAGAATCCCCATTGAAATCAACAGGGCACCCGACACCAAAACAGCACCCTGCCGCCCCTGCGCCGCTACGGGTGTACTTTGTGTGCTAACTCGGATACCCCTTTGCCCTGAGCCTAACACCACGAGCTTTGCTCCCACAACCCTGTGGCCTGCTCGTAAGCAGTCACCAACCGGAGGCCCCCTATCCCCCATTGGATAACATTGGGCGTCAGCACTCTGCACCAGGCCACCCTAGTGCCGCTGAGGGTGCTTTGAGAGTGCATCCTTGACCCCGGGGGAACCCTTGTTCTAACCCCAGAAACTCAACCCCAAAGACCGAGTACTTACCTGTTAACCGATAACTTCATTTCTCTCCATAGGAATACATTGACTGTTTTTCTTTGAAAAATGTTCCAAGTGTGGAGTTGATTTGCATGACAAACTGATTTTACTTACCTTTTCTCTAGGAAATGTCCCAGTGTGATATCTTGGCGTATCACACTGCGCAGAAAAAGTAACTTAAAAAGTAATCTGAAAAGTAATTTCGACATTTTAACTTACCTGTATTTCAATCAATTGCATTTGAACTTGCATTCAATTGTAAAACACTGCATAAGATTTTGCAAAGCATTTATTTCACTTACCTGTGCCTGGCTTGGCTTGGTTCTAGAAATAAAATAACTTAATAATATTTTTATACAAACAAAATTGGTCTGAGTTCAGTCTTTGAGTGTGTGACATCATTTGCTGATTGAGTGTGTCCAACAAATGCTTAACACTACCCTCGGATAAAGCCTTACTGCTCGCCCACATTACCACAAATAGAGAGTAAGGTGCTATCTACTTTTACCTCTGCCTACCTTTGGGGTTCCACTGGACTCTGTGCACACTATACCTCATTTTGGTATAGTATATACAGAGCCAGCTTCCTACAATCCAGCGTCTTGTTTTTGGTGGAATTGGGAACTCTGGGACAAGGTTATATCCACTCCCCACAGGAAATGGTCATATAGGGGGTGCAGTGACCCATTGGCTACTACCCTTCACTCCCCTTAACGCCACTACATTTAGTATTTAGATGGCCCCCTGACACCAGGAACTCAGATTCGTCTGCCTGAAAGAGGAAGAAAAACCAAGAAGAGCCGAAGATGTGAGAACTGTAGACCAGCATCAACTTTGGCGCAAAACCCTGCCTGACTGCTGCTCTCTCGACAATCACCAACACCGACTTGTCCAGAAGCGGAACACCCTCCCCAAACCCTGGAGGTCAGATCTGCCTTCTTGCCAAGTTTGGAGGTGCCAGGACCCCCAGGAGCCACCCTGCATCAATACCCGAGGTACTGAAGCAGCTGCAAGCACCAACATTTTTTTGTGTTCAGTCGTAACACCACCACCATCAAATCGTACCTGCATGTCGAGGGACTCCGAGAGAAGCCGGCTCCACACCGTGAGCGGCTCTGCTGTGTTTCTTTTCCCTCTTCTGCAGGTACACCAAGAACTGTGAGAGCATCTAAACTCACCTACCCGCCGGGAAAAACACCTCTGCACCCGAGCTCTCCAGCTCAAGCAAACCAAGTGTCTCTGTGGTCCCGAGACCCCGGGTTCTGTAGTATTGATCCTCCAGTCTCCCCCTTGCAGCCTTTTACTTATAGGCACTTTTCACGTTGACTTTTAACGGGTAGCATTTGAGGCTACAGCCGCGTAAAGCAGCTCTGCACCTGGACACCCCAGGGCAGGTAAACTTGAACTCTTGGTGCTTTCTTGGACCTTAGCCCCGACTTACCTTAAGTCCAGAAGAACAGCACTTCCTATACAGTGTGTGTTTCTCCAATAGGATAACATTACCGCGTTTGAGGCTCATGCCTCAAATCTGACAGCTGTCATTTTTTACTATTTTTACTGTAAAAATTGATAACTTTTAAAGTACTTACGTGATTCCGATAATCTTGGTGTCTAAAATTATATAAAAAGATATGTTAGTTTTCTTAATTGGTCTTGAGTTTCTGTCTCATTTATTGAGTCTCTGTGTACAACAAATGCTTAACACTACCCTTTTGTAGGAAAGTACCCCTTTTTGACATTGTCACTCCCACTCTGCCTGGTATTCGATGCAATTTTGACTGGAAGTGCACTGGGTTCCAGCTAAACAGGTTCCCAGTGCCAGATATCTTTCACTAAAAACTGTGCAATTGTACTCAACTGGCAATACACTTTAGCACCCACTGTAAGTCAGTAGATGGTACCCCTGGTACCTAGGGTATGGAGTACTAAAGAGGGTCCCTAAGGGCTGCAGCATGAATTGTGCCACTCTGATTGACCTCTCACCAAACACAGGCATACTGCCATTGCAGGCTGCGTGTCTTGGTGCAGACAAAAGTGAAAACACAACATCACACACATCCCTGTGCGCCATGCCCACAGACACTACATGCAGCCTGGGTAAGTCACCCCTACAGCAGGCCTTGCAGCCCAAGGCAGGGTGCACCATACTGCATGTGAGGACATATCTGCATGAGGAGATATGCCCCTGTGCTGGTCAGTCCAATTGCTGCCAGTACAAGTGATCAGGTAAGCCATTTTAAGTACATGTGCTGGGCACTGGTCAAAAAGAAGGTCCACAGCTACATGATGGCTTTACTGAAACCAAAGATGTTTTGTATCAAACCTTATAGGTGCCCCCTGAAAAACTACCAAATACTGGTCCTAGGCAGCCTGCCACCACAGATAAGTTTCTGACCCCCAGCTGTGAGGGCCTTTGCTCTCAGGAGGTCAGGAACAAAGCCTGCTAGGGCATTAGGGGGTTTTAACCCACAGGATAACCTGCGAATTAGCATTCCAAGGCAGGAGGCTTCAAAGAGCCAGCTACCTTTGGTATGCGAATCTGGCTTCCCTTAGAGGGATGCCCTCCCCCCGACCAGGTCCCATTTAGCACCTGGACAGGCAAGAAACAGAAATTTTTTGTCATGGCAGAATTAGGAACTCTGGGACAGGGTTATGCCCAGTTCCTACAGGAAGTGGTCATAAAGGGGGCGTAGTGAGAGCGTTAGGGCATGGGAAAGCCTAGTGTGCGAGTTGGGAGCGAGCGGGCGGGACAACAATAGTGGGGCAAGCACCCCGAGGTTGGCAGATCCAGAACGGGAGAATGGGCAAGAGGGACATACAGCCTAAAGAAGTCTGACGGTACAGCACTACAACGCACGGACTTTGAGAGATTGACGCACGAGAACCCAACAACACGTAGACACACTCACATGTTTACATTAGCGCAACTCAAGGGGGGAGGGGGGATAGTTTGGTTTAAAGAGGGGATGTTGAAGAAAATATGCCAGAGAATGAACGCAGAATGCCATGTACAATAAGCGCTAAATACGGAAATGAGAATACTCAAATGTAATGTACTGATGTGGTCTAAAAGCCAATAAAATATGGTTAAAAAACAATAAATAAAGGGGGCGTAGTGACCCCATGGGTAAGTAGCCCATTGGCTACTACCCTACACTCCCCTAACACCCCTAAATCTAGTATTTAGGGGAGCCCCTGGCACCAGGAGATCAGATCCTGCCAACCCAAAAGAATAAGAAGGACAGAAGTGCCACGAAATGCAAGAAGTGAGGAAGAAGCAACTGACTTGAAGCCAACCCTGCTGGCCTGTTTGCCTACTCCCAACAATTGCGCCAAAGTCGACTCATCCTGAAAGCTGCTGTGCCTCCAAAAGCCTGGGAGTACCGCCAGTACTTCTACAAAAACACAGGGAACTCCTGTGGAGCAGTAGAGTGGTTCATCTGCAAACTGCAGGTACCAAAGAAAGAACTGTGAGGACTCCAGACTGTGTAAACCCCACACCGGCCAGCACCACCGCACCCGTCACTCTAAGCCTGAGTTGTTGTGGGCCGACGGTGCCAATGCGGTTCCCCAGCCCTCCAGACCTGAAGCACACCTTGGGTTTCCCCGCTGTGAACTTCCTGACGCTGCCTGTAGCCACTGTGCAGGCCCCCCTCTACCGCGAGTGTCCCCGGTGACGAAAACCCGGAGCCTCAAAGCACCTATGCACCTGTCGCCCCTGGCCCACGGAGAAGAGGACCAAAGGTGTCCCCATGTCCTCGAGCACTGCAAGACTTGAGCCCCCCTGTTGGTTCAGCCTGACTGGTCTCCCAGACCAAACCTGCAGACTCTTTTCGACCGGACCTATCCCCATTGACTAACAACCGACGCTAATTGCACCCGGCTGCCCTAGTGCCGCTGGAGGTGACCTGCTGGTGCTGCCTTTGACCTTGCCCTGTACTCACTTTAAATCCAAAGGATTGGTCCTGTAAGTCTCTGTAAAGAACTTCTATGCAGTATTTGTTTTTCCTCCATAGGATAAAATTGCCGCCTATGAAAATTGCAGACTTTTAAAAACTAAAAGTATTTCTATCACGAAACTTACTTACCTGATCGTATTGATTTTGGTGCCTAAATATATATTTTATAAATTGGTGTGGATTTCCTTATTGAGTTGTATGTACCATTTATTGACTATGTGTGTATTTGCAGATGTCTAACACTCCTCTCTGATAAGATAAGCCTATGGCTGCTCAACCACACAACCCCCTAAAAGAGCACCTTGGGATTGCTAGAGCAAGCCCCTGTCCACTCAAAAGGGAATACCTGGACTCTATGCGCAGTACACCTCTTTTTTGGTATACTATATAAAGAGCCAGCTTCCTACACCTCTGATAAGCCTAAACTGCTCGCCCACACTACCACAAAGAGAGCATTTGAGACTATTAATTTAAGCCCTGTAAGCCAATGAGGGTCGTCTGGACTTTCTACATAGTGTACCTCTCTTTAGTACACTACATAAAAAGCCAGCTTCCTACAATCTGCAATTAAAAGTCTTGCAGAACAGGGAAGTGTGGAATCGTACATCTTTGCAGTGACTGATCCAAATGTTGTCGTTTTGATCTTATGTTAGTCTTAAAATGGTTTTTACTTTAACTAAATTGGTTTGGGAGCCTTATGGAGTGATTTATTGCCTCAAGTGTTGTGTTGGTACTGATGACCCCTAACATGCATTCTCTGAAGGAGCCTTCCATCTCAGTTCCACACCACTAAGAGGTAGGTTGGGCTGTTTTGGAGAAACAGAGCTTCCCCTGCTCGGAGCTTATTTTGCCTGGTGGTGGAAGAATTCCCCCACTGGGCAACCCAGCTTCGACAGTCATACACTACAAGCTTTTCATGACCAGCACTAACTTCACTGGCAACAGATCTCCAAAGCCATCATTTATAAATCATACATTATAGCTATCCCACATCCAGAGCTCATACCGTCTTTAAATGTCCTTCACTACAAGTAATCAGATAATTCCCAGCAGATCAAAAAAGCTAGCATGATAACATCTATCACTACAGCTGCACCACTGCCAGCTCTCCAGATCCCATTCCTGCAGATCCCCTGTTGCTGGATCTCCTACACGATTATCAACAGCTCTCACAGTGGTGCTCCAACAGCTATGCATGATCCCACAACCAATGCTGCAAAGGCCAGCTGTGCTCAGACAAATGCATGTACTTGTCTGTACTGGTATTTAGAAGATTACCTTGCTTTCTTTCGTCACGTCGTGAACAGAAAACTGTACCATGGGGTTCGGATTCTTTCCCAACTTCTTTGTCTGTAAGCAAAAGACCAAGAGGGTGTGAGGAAAGCTTAGCAGATGAGAAAAAATAAAATGACCGATGAGCAACTATGCTCCTGCACCTTTGGTATCCTTTGTAGATTGCCACGTACTTGTAAATTTCACCCTACCCACTCGAAAAAAGGCCCTTGCCTTGATATACTGTAATCCAGCATGTGAAGCCTTGTAAGATGGCAACAATGAGGAACACAGAATCCCCCTGAACATTTCTCGAGTTGCCTCATACAATGCCAATGTAATGGTACTCACTGGAAGGTCTTCTGCCTTGTGAAGATAAATGGCAAGGAAGGCTGATGAAGGCTCCTCACGGGTCTTGGCAGTGACTTCCTTGTTCCTGAGGAGCACCTGTGAAAGCAGCAAGGAGAGGACATGTCATGGCGAGGTGAGATGAGCCAATGCATTCCCGCACCTGTAAGGTGAAGAAGAGCCGCCCCTCATTCGCAGAGCTTTCCACATAGAGACTGGAGATTCAACACTAACACAGGTTTAAGGACCAAAGGAATTAGCCACTTGGTTACTTGTATGGTGGACCATGTTCGTAGCATGTGCTAGGGCCCTGTCCTGCATAATATGAAATGGCCAGTGTACTGGCCTCAGCAAAGATTCAGTAAGGTTGTAGTGTGGTTTTCATGGGGGGATTTCTTTCCTCTTTACATTGCTCTTTAAGACATTTCTACATGCTGTATGATTTATTTCAACTCATTTTATAGGGTTTAGTACCGCACTAATAACCCATACTAATTTTTAAGGTAATAAGTCTATACAGCCCAACTATATTTCGCTGTGTGCATAGTCATAACAATATGATAGTGCCAAAAAGTATATACTAACAGAAAATTACTCTTGCCAATTATGCTCTTCCATAAAGTATTGTGATTTACTAACGGCTGTTACACTGTGTTCCTGTGAGAAGTATCTATGACAAGTGATTGTCAGGCCACCCTGCACTGGAACAAATAACTAAGTGACTGAGCATAGTAAGAGGTTGGTTTGTATGTGCTCTCACCTACTGATGGCTTACCAAACACCAGTGCCTAGTAATGGGATGCTATGCCTGCCATCCCCTGCAGGTGACCAAAGAATTCAGATACAGACAGTATAATCCTGTATCTACTAATGAGAGGAGGGAGAAGTATCTAAATGCATGAGAGCTGTGCTCATCCCAAGGACATTTATGCCAATAAGAGAGTGGCCCATTCACGTGGATTGAAACAAGGTATGCAGGGAAGTTTTACATAGCTCTGTAGATCTGAGAATAAATGGAGGCAAAGATTCTCACTAATAAACTATAAAGTTTGGTATTTTTATTTTCTCCACTGTGATTTTACTTGCCTTTGCTACTATTTGTATTATAATAATGACTACTTTAATCCATATTTTCTATAACTGGTTAGGGCATATAAATCCCTGTTATTATACTTTTCTATTGTTTGTGTGCTGATTTGGGAGGTATGAAATTGGGTAGGCTCCTCTTTTTCCCTTTAAGTTCTCTGGCAGGTCTGTTGCCCTCCAAACAAATGTTGTTTCTGATGGATACTAAGTCTGGGCGGTGAACTCCGCTCCGCCTCCGGAGTTTGCAGAGTTTTCCGCACTCCGCGTTACGCAGAGCTCGCTGAGTTTTTTTCCTTGCTCACATTTGTCAACGTCAAGTTGGTGAGCGCGAGCAAGGAAAATCCACCTCCCGGCGAGATTTTTCCTCGTTCGTGATCGTCAACATCAAGTTGGCGATCGCGAGCATGGAAAATCAACCTCCAGGCGAGAATTCTCAATGCAGGCGGTCAGATTTCTCATTGCGAGTGGTTACGTATGCTCACGACCGCTCGCGTTGAGAAACTGTCCGTTTGCATTGAGAAAGCTGCCGCTCGAGTAAAAATCTACTTGAGCGGCAGAAAGGAAGCCGCGCCCGCTTGCGCTGTGCATAGTGCCGTTCTCGATGATTTCACAGGGCGAACAAGCATCTGGCACTGAAAATCATCGCAAACAGCATTGATCTAATGCAGTCTGCCGCTTGCGAGCTTCACATAGCGCGGGCGGAGGTTTTTTTGCACTTCGCGGAGTTCCGCGTAACTCCGCCTAATGGATACAGTAGCACCCGCATGTTCCTTCATTAAACCCCTTCGCAGGCACAAGACTGGATCCAGAAACTTTCCATAGCTACATACATCAAGGACGTAGGAAGGGGCATCATGACATCTCAGACGAAGCCACACAACTTCGTCGAAAGTGAAGTATCACCTACATGAAAGGCACTCGGCGAATGGTAACTCCGTTCCAGCTCCAAGACTTTTACATGCCTCCCTCAAGGCAAAGGATGTAGAGGACAGAGCCAAATGAAAATAAGAAGTAAAGAAAATATCTCTTCAAGAGGAGAAATGTGAAAGTCACAAGACATCTGCGGGAGGTCATGTATATATCAGAAAACATTAGCAAACATAAGTCACTAGTTCTAAAGAGTAATTTCATAACTTCAGTGATTGAACAATTCCCGTAGCAAAAAACAAAAGAAGGGTTGAGGAGCAATAAAGATGAAATTTCAAAAAAGGAGGGATTGCAACATCACCCTACTAAAATGACATTGCTCTTTCATCAGAAAACCAAGCAATAGTGCCTAACAAAAGAAAGCACTGTGTGCACCACAGGGCTACACGTGGGCTACACAGGAGCTTCTCTTAAGAGTGCTGTAGTTCCCTAGTGAAGTGAGCATATAATCTTAAGGAGCCGGCTTACTAGCAACTGCATAACAAAAGAGACCTCTCTCGAAATTGTCTGTTTCCTAATGGCCTTATCAAGCTAGTGACCTTGATATCCAATATACAAGTTATCATTTAACCTAAACAACTGTGTCCTAGGAAAAAGTAGCACAATGCCCTTCTAGGGGCTAACCATATGCAAACATTTGTGCTCCTAAATCACCTTACAAAGATCTATAGCTCTCTCCCTAGACCAGAGGTCTTCAATCTGTGGGGCGCGACCCCCAGGGGGGCCGTGGAGTCCTGGGAAGGGGGTCGCGCATTTCCAGGCCTCACTTCTGCCTGGAATCTAAAACATGTGCTCTTCCTTGTGGAAACCGAAACGCTTCATTCCGGTGTTTGAAATGCTTCAGCTGAAGTTAGATGAGTCTCCTGTATTGTGAAAGGAAGAAGCTGGGCAGATAGGTAAAACAATCCTTCATGCCAGGTTGCCTGAATGAAATGCAATTGTGTGTTATGAGTTAATCTGCAAATGTAAGGGTGCTTGGGAGCGATTCTGGCCTTAATTGCTTTGTGATGGCAAAGATTTGGTTTTGTTTTGAGTGGTAGTAGGAAGAGTTAACAACTGGGCTGTGAAGTGCATGCTTTTAATCATAATTTACACAGCGCTTAGTACCCTTGAAAAGGTGCTGAAGGGACAGTTATGCAAAAAATAAAATGCATCTCTTATGCTCCGGTATTACTAAAATTGACATTTTTAGAAGCTCCATTTTATCCTAAAACTATTTGCAGTTTGTAGCAGTCTATCTTATAATGTGTGTAATGCAAAAATAAAATAATGACTTACACATTCACAGTGCTTTCTGTCACAGGCTGTGACCTCGTAGCACTAAAAATACACGTCACTATTCTTCACTGCGTCAACCAAATGTAATTCTGTGGCTCTCTGGCTACACATAGTCCTTTGCAGTGCATTAACTAATAAAGGTTTCATAATGTACTACAGTGCATTTCCCACTGAGTAAAAACGTTTACATTTTTTTTTTCCATTTGCGCTACCCATTATTTTATATGTACCAACCTCATGGTGAAAGACCTAAAAAAACGTGCAAAATATTTTGGGGCTGATTTATGAGAGGCTTGCGCTGCCGGAGCGTCACTTTTTTTTTAAGCTCCGGTGGCACAAGCATCTCAATCATATCTATGAGGCAACGAAAAGTCACCCTGCATGGCTTTACATGGCCTCATAGATATGGAGTAAGACAAAGCAGCGCAAGTCGCTGCCTTGCCTTAGTCTGTCAAGTAGGTGTTACATGGGCATTGTGGTGGGTGTTCCCACGCAACACCCATGGATTTTGATGCTGCCCCAGATTTACAAAACCATGTAAACCTAGAGGAGCGCCAAAACCTTACGCCTCCCCACAGCAGGCGTAACGAGGAGAAATGTTTTCATTTCTCCTCGTTTTTCCTTTTCTATGTGTGTTGTATTCTGCAGCTCACATAGAAAGAGGAAAACACCTCTCGGGATTGTTTTTGTGCAGGAAGGTGCCCTTCCTGCACAAAAACAATCCTGCCTACATTGGCGCTAGGCAGCAATTTGTGCGTCGACGCAGGGGAAAGGACAGGAATGCACCATATTTCATAAATAAGGTGCATTCCTGCCCTTTCACATTGGCGTAGGCCAGCGAAGCAGGAAGACTTGTGGCGTTGACCTATGCCAATTCCTCATAAATTAGGCCCTTTGTTTTTAGCAAACACAAGGAGATGATGGGGGGAGCGCTGATGCTTTTCAGACACTCACCTCCAGTCACAGATCTGGGTTGAATCCATCATCGTTCTTTAGCTCACTTCTCCACCCCAGTTCAGACACAGCTATATGCAAATCAGTCTTGACCCTGTGCCCCATGGGAACAGTCCAGCCCGAACTGCCAAGCCATGTCTTCCTGGACCGGAAACAAGCATCCTGGGACCGGTTTCGGGCTAACAGCCCTCATCAGCCAGGCTAGCTTGAATCCAGTGGCAAAATGAGCAAGGGACCCACGTCTGGGCATACCCTGCCAACATAGGGCAAACAAAGCAAACACAAGGAGATGATGGACGGAGCGCTGAAACTTTTCAGACACTCACACCCCCAGTCACAGATCTGGGTTGAATCCATCATCGTTCTTTAGCTCACTTCGCCACCCCAGTTCAGACACAGCTATATGCAAATCAGTCTTGACCCTATGCCCCTTGGGAACAGTCCAGCCCGAACTGCCAAGCCATGTCTTCCTGGACCGGAAACAAGCATCCTGGGACCGGTTTCGAGCTAACAGCCCTCATCAGCTATATAGCTGGGTCTGAACTGAGGTGGCGAAGTGAGCTAAAGAATGATGATGGATTCAACCCAGATCTGTGACTGGGTGTGAGTGTCTGAAAAGTTTTAGCGCTCCGTCCATTATCTCCTTGTGTTTGCTTTGTTCGCCCTTTGTTTTTAGCCACACCTTTGACAACGCTTCCATGCTCACTGACCTTTGGTGTGATAAACACTGTTTAATATTATTTCCCCACTGTAAAAATTATTTGCTATGGGAATTGGGGGCATTTATGGTTGTCGATAGTTGTCAATGATGAGGAGTACCAAGTTCTAGAAATTTTTGTCAGGAGGGGGTCCTTACGCCTAAAAAATCTTGGCAGGGGGGTCTCGGCATCAAAAAGTTTGAAGACCTCTGCCCTAGACCAAGATGAAAAGATGAATAAACTACCATAAAATAGAGCCCTAGTAGAAGGGTCCCTAGAGAAGAGAACAACGTCAAGAAAGACTTGCGGCAGATAATAAGAACTTGATGTATGCCTCTCAAGTTCTAAATGTGAAGGTTTAAATTCTGGAGATTGGGTGAAGAAACTCTACACCTCACTGAAACACAAGGTCTTCGCTTCAAGGAAGTCAAATCGTAGGACAAAGACTATGTTGAAGAATGTCTGTGTAACTTCACCACTTGGACTAGTTTGGACACAATAAGATGACCTGAGCTCGATATAATTTTAATATCTTCGGCAAAAGAGGTACAGGAGGAAAATCATAAAAGCGGGACAATTTTCAGTCAATCACTAAAGCATCCTGAAATGGCCCTTGAAGAAGCAACTATTTGGGCATTTCTTATTGCAAGAAGTTGCAAACAATTCTACCACTGGGAAGCCCCAACTCTGAAATGTTGGAAGAAGCACTTCTTGATGACTCTCCCACTCCTGATTCATGAACCAACTTTCTGTTCTGGAAGAACAAGTAATTTACCTTCTGTAACGGCTTATCTGGTAGAGACCACATCTAGCCACAGATTCCTTACCTTTGAATTTCCCCAGGCGTCAAACTGGATCCGGATGTTTTTTCGGGAGCAGTACACCTGCACGCCAGTAGGTGGCGTCGATCGGCTCCACGTGCGTCGTACGCACCAGAAATGACATTGCAGTACCTATATAGGTGCCACCCAGGCATGCTGACGTCAGTTTCTTTTCATGAATTTCCACACCAGAAGCACAGAGCCATGCAGTGTACTGACCACTGGTGTAAAAAGTTAGGGCCCTGAAAGGGATCAGCTCTGTTCCTAGAAATCCGTTCGCAGAGCAGCGATGATAGGTGGGTCTGTAAGGAATCTGACGCTAGATATAGTCTCTACCATATAAGGTGTTACTGAAGGTAAATAACTTGTTCATCTGATAGACTTCTAGCTGCAGATTCATTTCCTTTGAATAGCAACCCAAGGAATACCTCCGCGGAGGTGGGTCTGCGGACCAATTTCAAACAAGGAAGTCCTGCAGGACCGAAAGGGCAAACTGCCAATCCCTACAGACCTGATCGTCCAGCCAGTGGTGCTTAGTAAACGTGTGCAGAGATGCCCACGTTGCTGTCTGGCAGTTGTCCAGGACTGGAACTCAGTGTGCTAACGCAGTGGTCGCAGCTTTAGCTCTTGTGGAATGAGATCGCAAGCCTTCAGGAGGTTGCTTCTGAGCCAGTGCGTAGCAGATTTTGATGCAGAGCAATACCCACCTCAAGATGGTCCACTTTTACACCGCTCAACATTTCCTTGCACCAACATACCCCACGAAGAGTTGGTCGTCCACCCGGAACTCTCGTGTGCAGTCAAGGTAGAACGACAGCACTCTTTTTGGGTCCAGACGGTGGAGTTGCTCCTCTTCTTTAAGAGGGATGTGGAGGAGCGAAAAAAGTAGGCAAGGTGAATAATTGGCCTACAAGAAATGGGGTCACCACTTTTCGCAGAAAGGAGACCCTTGTGCGAAGCACCAGTTAGTCGGGATAGACAGAGAGGTAAGGCAGCTTAGATGATAAGCCCTGCAGCTCGCTCACTCTGCGGGTAGATATAATTGCCACATGGAAGGCTGTATTTAATGTGAGGGCCAATTGTGGAGAGGCTTGAAAGGAGCACACATTAAGAATGTTAAGACCAGATTAGGATCCCACTGAGGCATGACAAATGGTGAAGGAGGGAAAAGATGATTAAGACCCTTTAAAAACCTATGTACAATAGGGGACTTGAACAATGAGGGTTGGTCAGGCAGCTGCTAGAAGGCAGAAAGAGCAGACAGATAGCCGTTAAGAGTGCCCAGAGCAGGGCCCTGCAGGGCAAGGGAAAGAATGAAGAGCAAAACTTCAGAAAGAGGATCAGTTTGTTTTTCTGCACACCATGCCACACCATTTTTGCCAAAGACAAGCGTTTACCATCTTGATGGAGGGACGCCTGGCTACCAGAACGACATGACAGACTTCGGGAGGAAGGTAGAAACCTATCAACTGCCATCACTCAATCTCCACACAAGAAGGCGGAAATTGGACAGGCTCAGACTCTGCTGATGTGACAGAATATCCTCCCGAAGGGGCAGACTGATCGGAGGGCCGATGGCCATGCTCAGTAGTTCGGACCCCAGACTCTCCGTGCCCAGTCCATAGCCACAAGGATGACTTGGGCCCGGTCATACCTGATCCTCTTGAGAACTCTGGGCAGGAGTGGTATGGGAGGAAAGGCGTACAGGAAGCCTGAGTTCTACTTGAGAAAGCGAAAAGGGTCCCTAAACTAGAGCTGCCTTGGGAAGTGCGCAAAATTGCAGACATTGCGAGTTTTCAGCGGAGGCGAACAGGTCTAACCAAGGCTCTTACCACTGCTGAAAGAGACCATGCGCGCCACCTCCAGGTGGAGATGTCATTTGTGATCCGCTAAGCATTGGCGGCTGAGTTTGTCTGCTCTGGCGTTCAGAGAACCTGCCAGGTGTTAAACCACCAGGGATATGCCCTGCTGTTCCTGCCATTCCCAGAGATACAGGGCCTCCTGACAAAGGGTACACAAGCCCACACCACCCTGTTTTGTTGCAGTACCACATGGCGGTGGTGTGGTCCGTGAAAACCTGAAGTAGCCTTTGCTTGATTGAGGGCAGAAAGACTTCCAATGCCAGTCGCATCGCTCAGAGCTCCAGCATGTTGATGTGGAGTCCTGATTCCGCTGGAGACCAAAGTCCTCTGATCTTCACCTCTCCCAGATGGTCGCCCCATCCCAGGAATGACGCGTCTCTACTATCAGATCAGGCTGGGGAAGGGCGAGGGGTCTGCATCTGACGCAATTGCGGTTTGTTAGCCTCCACTGCAGATCCTTTGCAGTGCCCTCCGAGATCTGGACCATGTCGGAGAGATTCCCCTTATGCGGAGCCCACTGGAACTTCGGGTCCCACTGCAGTACCTCCATATGCCAGTGGGCATGTGTCATCTGCAGGATGCAGGAGGCCCAGCAGCCTCAGAGTCAATCTCACCAAAACCCAGGATAGAGGCTGAAACATCAGTATCATAGTCTGAATATCCTGGGCTCGCAGCTTGGGAGGATAAGCCCGAAATTGCACGGTGTCCAGAACAGCTCAGATGAAAGGGAGAGTCTGAGAGGGAGTCAGGTGTGACTTCGGCATGTTGATAGTGAACCCCAGCAAGTGCAAGAGGTTCGCCGTAGTCTGGAGGTGGGAGACAACAGCCTGGGGCGAGCCCGCCTTAAACAGCCAGTCGTCGAGATAGGGGAAGACTGGCACCCCTGATCTTCGTAGATGGTCTGCAACTACTGCCATCACCTTGGTGAACACCAGAGGAGTGCTGGTAAGGCCAAAAGGGAGCATGGTGAACTGAAAATGCTCATGGCCTACATAAACCGCAGATAGCATCGATGGGCAGGCAGGACGGGAATGTGGAAATATGCGTCCTGCAAGTCCAACCCTACCATCCAGTTTCCTGGTTCCAGGATAGACAAGACCTGAGCCAACGTGAACATTTTGAATTTCTCCTCCTTGAGGAAGAAGTTGAGGGCTTGGAGATCTAGAATAGGACAAAGGCCTTTGTCCTTTTTGGGAGCCAGAAAGAAGCGGGAATAGCAACCACAGCCTACTTCTGGCACAGGAACCCTCTGAATGGCTCAGTTGGCCAAGAGAGCCACGACTTCCTCGCAGAGAAGGGACAGATGATCCTCCGTCAGCCGGTCGTGAGATGGAGGCATGGAGTGAGGGGTAGTCTTGAAAGGTAGGGAGTAGCCCCTTCGGACAATCTACAAAACCCACCTGTCCGATGTTATAGACTGCCATTGAGGCAGGTGATGGCGAAACATGCCGCCAACTGCATGCCGATGGTGGTAAAGGGGCAGATTAGGAAGGTTTGGAGAATGCAGTTGCCGGGGATAGCGAACTTACCAGGTGACAGGCTATCTGACCCACAAGGTCTGTGGGTACCGCGCCCTCGGCTATGCAGAGGCTAGGAAGCATGCACCCACAAAAGGAGATAAAGGCAGACAGTGGGTGACATGGGGCCGAAGAGAGGCCCAAGGACCTGGCCATAGCACAAGGGTCCTTAAATCGTTTGAGCGGCGATTCAGCCTAGACTCCGAAGAGACAGGTGCCATCGAAGAGCATGTCCATAAGGGAAGCTTGGACATCCCCCGAAAAGCCAGTCAATCTCAACCAGACATGGTGCCTCAGGGCCACCTTCGATGAAACTGCTCTGCCCAGTGAGTCGGTAATGTGGAGTCCACATTGTATGCCGCAACTCACCCATTGGCAACAGCCTGAGAGAGTGAGGCCCTGGCCTCCTCCGGGACCTGTGGCACCACTTGCGCAACCGTGTCCCACAGAGTGTAGAAATAATGGCACAAAAGGCATGCAGTGTTCACAGACCACAATGCAAGGCTGGCGGAAGAAAACATCTTCTTCCCCAAAGAGTGCAGCCCTTTGGATTCCCTATCCAGGGGAACGGTAGGGAATGCACCTTGGGATGTCAAGGCTTTGACCATCAAGCTCTCCAGGATAGGGTGTTGGGTGAGGAAGTTTGGGTCCCCTGGGGCGGGGTGGTGGCGGAGGGCTATCGTCCTATTCACAGGAGCCCCATGTGTTGGGTTTGGACCAAGTCCCCAAAAGGACGTCAGTGAGGGCATCATTGAATGTGAGTAGGGGTTTGGACAAGGACTCCTGATAGTAACACCTGTGTCAAGATGTTAGACCACTGGAGCCAGGGCCGGAGCCACCAGGCTGGAACCAGATTAGGCCCCCTCTGACCCCACGGGGCCTGAAGGCGCAGTGGCGCCGTTGGGCAACCCAAAGATAAGGTGCATGGGCTCATAGAATTCTTTCAGTTGGACGGGGGTGTCTCCGGCTCCTGGAATGTTGGAGAGGCGAAGAGTCGGCCCAGGCACATGCTCTGAGAAACTAGGCCTTAAATGCCAATGCTCGAGCATGGCGTCAGCCGAGGAGAAGTCGAAGACCAATCCAACTTGTTGCTCATTTTCTTGTACCTCTTACCCGAATGTCCCAACGAGGACTTGGGGTGGGGCAATGACGACTTCGGGCTACTCCCAGGACCTTCCTCTCGACCGAGACCTCGATTTGCCAGAGTCCCAAGCCAGGCTGTCATGAGCTTTAGGAGATGCTCCCTCAAAGCTTTCAGATTCATGGCGCGAGGGTCGTGGTCACACTCTAGACACCACAGGCAGACAAGGTGCGAGTCCGTCACCGACATCGGCCTCTGACAAGCTCCACAGGGCTTGAATCCTGTCTTCCTAGATGACATATTCCCATCACACCAGGACGGAAACCTCAAAACTCTCGACAAAACATTGAAAAAATCTGGTCAAAAAGTGACTGAGGGGGTGGCTCTTCTCCAGATCAGTGCTGGTTGGCACAGAAGGAAAAGAACTGCAGTCAGGGTGCCAGGTTGGCGCCAATATATGTGCTGCGATGTCACTTCTGGTGCTGACAGCACTGACGACGCATGTGGAGCTGATTAATGCCACCTACTGGCACGCAGGGGTACTGCTCACGAAAAATCTTTCGGATCCAGTCTGACGCCTGGGATAATCCAAAAGTAAGGAATCTGCAGCTAGAAGTCTCTATCAGATATCAGCTGTCACATTGTGCTTCTTAATAGATGACCTGCTGGCAGCCTAAAACAAAATCGCCATCGCATCTCAACACAAAGGCGGAGACCATACACCTCTGTGCTTATTTAGGTAATCCATCACAAAAGTAGTGTCTGCAAGAATTTGGATCTCCTTCCCTGAATGGAAGAAAAAAAGACTTTGAGAGCTAGTCTCATTACGAAGTCTTGAGAAGAATTATATGTAATCACCTCTCCTGAAGACTTTACAAAGCACTGAAAAACTTAAACCCTGGGTGAGCACCTCAACTTTAAAGGTAAATAAATGTTTTGTTACCAACTTCGTTTGAAGCTAAAGCTCCCGAAATTGTTTCAACAAGTTCTCCAATTGCATCCATCACTGCACACCCTGAGCAACGAGGCAATCTTGTCCTTCAACTAACCTTAATACTGATTACACTGCATTGTATTTAAATATACAATAATTTGAGCCTTTCTTAACACTTGGGTTGGGGAGTTAAAATGATTTCTAATAGGAGGACAACAAATTAGTAATTTTGATCTTCTACAATAAACTTAAAGCATTTTTCTGTGACCAGGAGTAATAAGAATATGGAAATTTGCTTCTTGCTGATCCAATGAGACTAATCAGTCTTCATTTTGCAAGGCTGAAAACCTGTGCAGAAGAGTAACCAACTTGATCTCCTGCTTCCTGGGGAATTTCTTTGACATACCTCAGGTCCAAAACAGGTCTTAAACAGTTGGAGGTTTCAAAGTGAACAGCAGAGAATAATTCCTGGCAATTATCTGCAAGATATGTAACAGTGAAAGGAGAGTTATTGTTACTATGGAAGACCCTAATACATCCTCCCTCAGTATAAATGTAAACAAAGTGGAGTAATCTCCAGTGAGGGTGAGAGATAGCATCAGGAGGATTTGTTTTTAGTTCTCCCGTCTCCCTAAAGCTGGGGTATTTCATGTCCGAACCATCTGTTATGTCCCGTATAGAGGCCCTAATGTAGACCCGTTCATACATGCCCTAATATGGTCATATTCGTACTTGCCCTATTATGGTCATAGCTGCATATGCCCAATTATGGTCATAACTGTACATGTCCTATTATAGTCATGATTCCTTATATAGGCATGATCTTTCACCTACATTGGGCCTTGCTAGTACACAACGTGCTCTGAGGGCTGAACGTTATCTATCCTGTGGTTTTGAATACAGCAGGGTTTTTCCCAAACACAGGCCCACACTGTACTCATCAATTATGCATGGCTTTCTAGGAATACACCACCTGCATAATATGTATGTATAAAGTTCACCCCTGACGTCTTCCTCATGTCTAACGACAGACCAATACAAACCATACTGAGGACCGAGACTCTTTAGGGTATAAATACACCACATCTTGCCCCGGTAAGACAGAGGGAACCGAGACTTCCATGCTGACACACTGACCAGAGACGCTGAGGCTCCTGCATGCAGTCGCTCCAGCTGACAGCGGTCTGACACAGCCCTGACGGGGTGTCCAACTCGAGACCAGGACGGTGTCCCACACTCTCTCTATTCAGGTATGGGGGTTCGACTAAATCCTAGAAGGATTCTTGGCTCTTAGGTTTTAGACCTACACATATGCTAGGTACACACAGGTACATCTAGTTAGGCATCGTAGGAGTACGCGTACTTGCATAATGCTTTTATATTCATGTATGTATTCATGATTATCGCAATATGGTAGAACTGTTCTATCCCTTTGCTTTTATCGTACTGCTGATAATATATCTCTGCTATTGTCTGCTGGTTGCCGCAGCACATATATTTTACACTAGAATAACAACTGTTCAATAAATACTTATTGAAACGCCCGACTGTTTATTCTGTGTAACTCTCCGAGACAAACCGAATAAGTAAGCACGAGTGACTGAGCGAAAGGTAGTACATTGTTTCCACGATTCTGAGGAATTTGGGTTGTCATGATCTAAGGTTGCCAGAAACTAATCTCTCCCCGAGAGGAGGAGATTCTAGTGGCACTGTGAGCTAGCTAATGCAAACCAGGCTAACATATACGGTGGGGGTGCACGGAGTCAGTCTGCCACCAAGCCCACAGTATATGTTATCCAAACGCGCAGGTCCTGCAGGGGTACTATAGGAACTACACGACATGGCGCCGCCAATGTTGGTTGGGTACAAATTTAACAGTAGAATCTGAGTAGTTCAGTCGTGCTATTCTCAGAGAACCTACTCACAAAACCCCAGAGACGCCTGGAGTGGGTGGGCACAAAATCCGCCGCAGCTGAGTAGTACGAGAATACTATTTATTGGCTGTTGGTTATTCAAGCTTGAAGGACATATAGTTCCTACAATTGTGCATTTACACCTTATCTTAAAATTCTTTAAACTCCCTTCTTCCACTTAAAAATGGTGGAAGAAGCAGAAGCAACAAGGAGAGATGAAACAGACCTCTTCGGTTTAGGAGAAGAAGACCCTGAAGATGCAATACAAATTGCACCAAATTACAGAAGGGCAGTCACCATAAAACTTCTAGAACATGGCTTAAGAGCCTGGGGTGGTAAAGTAATTTTCGTGATCGAGGCACACGAATCCAATAAAACAGAGGTGTTCTATTCATGGGTTACATTCCCAGCAGCGAATCCAGTTACAGATGTATTTCACTACCACCTAGAAGGTGAAACACCAGCGGACTATACTCCTTTTGAGGAGTTAGAGGTTCCGCTCACTTACCAGGAGCATAATTACTGGTTTAAAGGCGCCCTACCCCACGTACGAGGAAAAGCAAGATTAGGCCCGCTCGGAGGAGCAGGAGCCACATGGCCCATATTAGCGGCATACACACCGCATCCTGATATTGGCACAATGACACAGCCAGACTTACTCGTACAACACAGAGATTTAATTAAAATCTACAGAAACCTCACACAATTTGTGATGAGGACTTTAACAGTTCAGCCTGCACCAGCTGCAGCACAAGATACTCCAGTCCAGAGTACAGTTAATAAAATTTCTCCACAAACATTACACGCGGTAATGGGCAAAATGCCAGGAAAACGCGAACAAATACCATTCTGGATAGCTCAGAAAATAACTCAGCTTGAGGCAGTATTTCCGAATACTACCACCTATGAAAAACACAGAATTCTAACAATCTGCTTGCCCATGGGGATAACACCACAACTAGAGGATTGCACCTCTTGGGGTTCAGTCTTCGCTGCCATATATACCAGAACACATGGTATCCCGTCACTAGCAGTAATACCTGACGTATTGAGACAGATACAAAATGAGTACGGAGCAGAGCCTGCCCTTAACTTAGGGATGAAGTTACTAAATAACTTTGACCAGGTATCAGCCATAATACTAGCTAACATTAAGGGGGAAGCAGCTTCAGTGGTGATACGCCAACGCCTAAGGGAGTTCAGTCCAGTAGAACAACAACACGAACTACCCAAAATAATTGAAACTACATATGCAGAATTAGGCAGACAGTCTAGGTGGGAAAGCATTAAAACCACAACTGGTGGGCAGTCCTGAAAAGGACACTACAAAGCAGACACCTACTTCTTCTAAAAAGAAGTGGGAAAATAAAAAACAACAAAAGTCTAAAGACACCAGATCTCAATCCAGGGGTAGGTCTCCTCAACAGGAGCCCTCTGAAAGGAGGTATAACCTCAAGAATAGGGATAATATTAAAAAACCTGACAGGTATCAGGATACTGATACTCGTTCCTCTCGTTCCTTTCAGGGTTCGTCAAGAAACTCCGAGAGGGAAGGACGATCAGAACACAGTCCAGAGACACGCAACGCGCTGCGGACTACGCACCTAAAAAAGAGGATAAACAAAAATCTAAACCTCAGTTCAAAAAGAAGAAGGTAGCAGGTCTCAAGATCAGACATGCCCATAATTCTGAGGATACAGCTTCTGAACGGGAAATGGGCTCTGACGATGCTAGACAGCGCGGCAGAAGTAACGATAGCTCGCCAGAACCTGAAAGAATTTCTGGTGACAGCGGAGTTGAGTGAGTATATCACGGTGGAAACACCTGATACTCGGGTAAGCGCCCCACATAAGTTACATGAGATAACACTCCGGATGGAGGGGAACAAGCCCAGAAAAGTTAAAGGTCTATTTTGGGAAAATCTGTCATCTGGTTATGACATCCTATTAGTAGAGCAAGACTGGCCGCCAGCATTCGTCATGGAATGCCCAAAGGGAGATAAGGTAATTTTTCCAGCCTTTTCCGACCTCGTTCCCATACATCTTAAACATGCATATGCGCAGGAGTGGGCGGTTGCCCTAGCTCCAGCATTGTATAAAAATCATGTTGGTTGGGATGAGGATTCAACCCACCACGTGATCCCGTTAAAAGTTTCCCCAAATGCTCAAAGGCAATACCCTATAAAGCAGGAAGCTAAAAAACAAGTCAGGGAGATCCTAGATCAACTTGAATACCAGGGCCGCATTAATGAATAACATTGTGCGACAAAAATACAAAACAACACTTGATATCTCAAATGGATTTTTCTGCCAAAATATAGCGCCTGAAAGCAGGTATCTGACCGCATTCAGTGCATTAGGGTCCCAACGGCAATTTTGTCGACTCCCCCAAGGGGATAAGAATAGCCCGGGGTTGTTTTCAGCAAGTGTAACAGAGTTACTCCAAAATTTGGATGAAGAAGCATTGTCCTATGTGGATGATATTTATCTGACGGACGATGACTTACCGAGGCACTTGACCAGGGTGAGCACCATTATTATGGGATTCGCCTCTGAGGGCTACAAATTTAATTTAAAAAAATCAAAGACTGCCCACCTCAGTGTCCTGTTTTTAGGATACGAGCTGTCAAGTGAGGGAAAAAGCCTGGCAGCTAACTTTTTAGAAAAGTGTGCGCTGCTCCAACCTCCTAAATCATTAAAGAATTTACAATCGATTTTGGGATTCCTAAATTTTGGTCGAACATACATTTTGGATTACGCAGAAAGAGTAAAACCTTTCTACGATTTAATAAAACCTGATTTTTCAGTCAGACAATGGACACAGGAACATACAAATATCCTGCGTTCCCTACAGGAAGACATGATAGCTTCTAAACATTTACAGACACGCATAAACGCACAGAACTTAGTGATCCGAGTAATAGCGGGTCAATGCGGGTACACTTATTTAACTTTTAATGAAGGTGAAACGGTACCAATCGCATACAAATCACACCTGTACACAAACGCAGAAATGCGTTTCACTTCAACAGAATAAATCCTGACAGCAGTGCAGACCGCTGTAGCAAGAGAAAGAGCTCTGGCTCAGGGAAAGCGCATAATTGTCGTGACCCCAGTACCAGCTTTAGAAGCTGTTACAAAAGCTGGCATTCCAAATGCTAAAGCCTTACATCCAAGATGGATACAATGGGCTAATTCTCTTACTGCAACGGATGTTGAATACAGATTTGATCCAAGTTTAAAAACACAGGCATTCCTGCAATACGAACAAGAATACCCTCTACCAAATGAAATTTTGCCTCTAGATCAGTAAGAATACATTATTTACACTGACGGTTCTGCTCAACCCGCCACAGGAAGCAAGCAAGCTTACAGCGCGGCGTGTGCGATTGTTAAAGGTCGCATGCACGATGGAAACTTCCATTCGAGTTGCACTAAAACGCAATCTCTAGGAGACTGCACGGCTCAGTTGGCAGAACTCAAAGAACTGATACTGGCACTTATAAATACTGATCACGAATTCCCCACACTGATTGTGTGTGATTCCTTTTACTGTGTACAGTCGTACAATGAATATCTACATCATTGGGAACAAAACGGGTTCAAAGATGCAAAAGGTGGCACAATTAAGCATAAAATGCTATGGGAACAGGTAGTGGAGTTGAGAAACGAACTACCAAGGGCTCACGTGATACATACACTGAGTCATCAGCGTGATGGCGTTCACGTTGTAGGGAATTCATTGGCTGATGAAGCCGCAAAAGGGGCTGTTCGCACAGCCGCCGTAGCTGCAGTTACTCGTTCAAGAACGAGAATAGACGGCGAGATAATGGTAGCTGTCAATGCTTCACGCAAAGGCAGCACAGCAGTACCAAAGAAATTTCCACTCAAGTACTCCTACAAGTTAGATGAACAAAACATTCCATATGCTCAGATTCCTGGAGTGGGGGATAGAGTAATACCAAATATGGATCGTAGGTTGGGCTTAATTGTGGCAGTACACGAAGGGAAAGGTTCTGTACATAAGGGACTTAGGGAGACGGTTTCTTTGTTGAAAGAACGTTACTGGTGGCCCGTGATGAGAAGGCAGATTAGAGACTATGTCTGGAACTGCGACATCTGCAAGCAGATGGAAGGGTCCACCACAACACGTCCAGTACAGATACCATTATTAGACAGCATTAGGTTGTCCGTTCGTGTACGCCCAGCTCAAATTTCCCCAAGATCTGGCCTCAGCGCTCGGCTGACGCTCGAACTGTTATAAAAGATTTGCGAGTCTTTATCGGCACATACGCAGTTGGCACGTTACATTCTGACCGTGGTCCGGCGTTTAGCTCTCGGGCTTACAAAGAGGCCATGGAAGGAATGGGCGTAGCATTGCGGTACTCCTTTCCGTACCATCCCGAGGGAAATTCTGTTGTGGAGAGGAAAAACCGAGACTTAAAGCAATCTTTAACAGCTAGGGTATTAGGTAAGGGCGGTAGATGGGTCGATCACCTTTATGGGGTACAGCGCGCGATCAATAATAAGCCAAGAAGCTCATTACGAGGTCCTATTTGGGACAAGAATGTGGGTACCAGATCTTGATTGTGAAGGCACAGTGGCGGATGAAAAACCATTTGATATCCATGATCGTTTGGCTGTTTTACAGGATCTAAATGAATCCAGAACACAACTAAGTAACGTGCTCCAGAAACAGGCCGCCACTGAGGAAGGCAAGGCAGTAACGGCAAGACCTGTCTGGATCCCAAAAGTCGGGGATCTGGTCATAGAGAAGATTGCTGACAAGAAAGAATTTGGGCCATCCTACAGAAAGCCTGTACCGGTCCTAGCAATCCAAGGCACAAGAACTGTACTTCTGCCACCTCTTGCCGGAAAAAAGGAGAAAAGATTTGTCTCAATTGACTTAATCAAACCACACTATGTGGCCGATACTAAACAGTAGGCCTCGTGGACTCCACAGTAGCAGACGCCCTCCTCTCGCTACAATCCAAGAAGTTCAAACAGAAAGACTCATCACATTTGAAGAGCCACCTGTACGGAATGAAGGACTAAGCAACAATGCTATGGAACTCGTTTCACTTCAACAAGAAATTCATCTTCAAAATGAAAATCAACTTAGTAACCAAGTTGCAATCAGACCGACTACAGACATCTACGTCAACATGCCTCGTCAAGAGCAAAATCCGATTTCAACAAATCCAGATGCAATTCCAACAATTGATCGAACTGCTTCTGGCTATTTAATGAACCTTGATACGTTTTCACTGGATCCAAGCGAACCGGAAACGACGCCAGCCAAAAAATCACTCCAACAGAAACTCAATGACTTTTTTAGAAAGACTTACCTGGTGTCACCTTGGATAGAACTATGGTATATCACTGGGATTTTATTTTTCATTTTCTGGCTAGGTTTAATAATAACTTTTAGTATGCTTATTAATGGACTATACCTCCAGCAAAGCTCTACATCCCAAAGAGTCAATTTGATTTTAAAACAACACCAGTCTTCACATCGTGAACCAAGAGACTTGTCTTCAGTGAACATCACAGCAGTTCCTATACCGGACGGTATAGTATGGGACGAGATTGATTATGATTAAGGCTCCCGGTTTTCCGTTTTTATGGATTTTTACAGATAAAAACAGACAGAAAACAATGTGTTTTCTGTCTGCATTTATTTTTAAAAGTGGATAAATACAGAAAATTGGGCTTCTTTTAAGTGACTCTGTGCTGTCTTTCATGAATTATAGGCCAACAGCTGAGCAGATAGACAGCATGGATTGCATGGGAAATTAAAAACAGGATGCACTTTTATTAAATAATGCCATGTGTCAACATACATTTGTAGTATAATGCTAATATTTGCCAGTGGATGTTTTGTTATATAATATTTGGCAGCTGAAATAGCTAAAAAAGACAGACATCAAAGTATGAGTGCGCGTCTATCAGTTAGATAAATATGGAAATGTACAGTTTTACAACTTCATTTATGTGCAAAACACCAAATAAATATGGATAAATACAGATAAAATGGGCAAAAAATAAATATGGATAAATACAGACGGAAATGCTATAAAAATAAATACCATAAAACCGGGAGCCCTAATTATGATGTATTCGGTCCGACTGAACTTTTAAAGCTTAAACATGTATTTAAAATTTCTTTAAGTGATAGCATTACCTCCAGTACATTTTCTGATGATTGGGACACTGATACTGTGAACAATTTAATGTCTGATTTAGAAAAAACTGCTGCATTTCCGAACAATGAAATGTTAGAAGGTACTTCAGATTATGATACATTGTACTGTTATCAGCAATATGGTCATAATTTCTTACACAAATCTATAACACCTAGAAATGTATTTGAGTACCACCAGTGGGAACACTGCCCAACACCTCCAAAAGGTAGTTCGCAAGCATTTGCACAGAAATTCACATACTTCTCAGGGTTTAACACATCTGACCCAAAGTCGTTTTATTATAAAGTAGCGAAAATTTCAGCTCAGAAAATTATGTTAACAAATACCAAACCTATTTACTCTGCATCCTTTTTGAACCAGCTGCCAAAACAGGGTTTCGATCTATGGAAGGACACAATAGATTCAAAATCGATCTGGGGTTCTAGGGACTGGCAAGTCCAGGGAATAGAAGCACTTTTTAGAGCATGCCTCATTCCGCAGCAGATATTATTTCTGAATGAAACTGTGCAACAAACAACCTGTCTTGGATTAGCCAAAGGCAAGGAAATGAACACACCGGGGTTTCCAACACCATCGCAGATGGGTGGGGGCAGAATTCAACTACACATGGGGTGAGATTAGATGACATTTTCAAGTACAACAGATCAGATCCTGATTGGACAGAATGGCTGGTTTGGCCCACTGACACAAACAAATGTCAGCAGAGATTTATGAATACAACTGAAGGGTTTAGTATCCATAGGCCAGACCCACGCTATGTACAGAGACATCACCCGGGGGTAGTGACATCCTATAGTGTTGGGAAGTTGTGCCTTGATTGGCTAGAAACCTCAACACTCACAGAAGTGAAGCACCACTTGACCTTACTCACACCTGACATGGATCTTAAGAGATTTTCTACTGGGACCCAGGAAACAACGTCAGAAACGTTTCATATATGCAGGCCTTTATGCCTATTATAATGAAAACTGGAAAATATCCCAACAAGAGGCCGCAGAAAGGATACGGGAGATAGACCGTATTAACTAAGAAAAGGCATTAGCTATAGTGGATAATGGGTTAACTACTTTGACCTCCAGGATTTACTCATTAGGCAACATTGTGTCTTCGGCAATCGACATATTAGAACAAGATCTGGCCTTGTTACAACACGGGCAATCTCAGCTACGTTCTATTATGATGCTAAGCTGGACGCTGCAATCTTTGCGTGCAGGCTATGTGCCCTGGCGTTTTATAAACACCACGTCTCTGTTTTCAGAATACAAATCTAACTGATAAACAGACAAATGGCACAAAGGGGAGCCAAATATACAATGTTGCGTATTGAGAAACTGGAAAGGTTACCTTTCACTGTAGCCGAATCACCATCAACAGAATGGCTAATTCATGGCCAAATCACTCTGCCGGTCACTACGTTCCAGTTTCAGTATTGCCTTGAGCAGAGGCAGGCAGGCAAATATGAGAAAATGGGTAAGGGATACATCAAGGAAACTTGGGAGTTACCATATAGATACCGATGCCGGAATGGGGATAGAGAAGTGTATCTGAGTGGTACAAACTGCAAGAACGCTTTAAGCGGTTCTCTCATGTGTCAAGATATTTCTCTGCACGGAGCCTGTAGCGGTTCAGTAGCAAACTTATCTTGTCACATGTCAGGGACCCCAGCGGCCATGATCACGCCAGTTTTCCAGCTGCTCTCGAATGGGAGTTACTTAATGTTAAATGATCAAGGTTGCTGTGGGATGCTTCCGGGCGTCGCCTATCTGGTCACTGTTAACTCCAGGGTTACTTGCTGTATGCAAGTATTGTTTTCGCCACTGAACACAGTCAGGGAGACGCCGCTATGGCCTTCATTGAATGTTTCTTTCATACAATTTGATACTCTGAGCAGATTGAAAGCCATGCTTTTACAGCAACCCGTGCCCTTAACCTCCGCTCGAGAAACCTATGAACTTCAAGTTGCAAGGACCTCGACTGAGATACAAGCGCTTATATGTACAAACTGCCCCTTTCATTTCGCAGAAATGGTGGAACGTATCTTCAATATGTCTGATACGAGCGGTATTGTACACCTATTTAAGACCATAGGGTCAGAACTGTTAAGCACCTTTCAGACAGTCCTCGGAGTAATCCCAAATTTTATACACTCCGTATTGGGAAGCGTATTTGGAGGATTCCCGCTCATCCTGTTCCTGATTGCAGGAATCCTGATTGTTATATTACTGCTACGCAATGGACGGCCCAATTCCCGAGGGAATGATGAACGTGCTCCTGGAGCGGAAATACCGTGAACGCATGGTACAACTTCTGGGCATTCCTTGCCTGCGAGAACTCAATGCCTCCTGGTTTCTATCGTTTAGACCAGTCTGGGTAGACTGCATCTTACCTGTTCTTCGATGCCTGTTCTGCGGAGAAGAATGCACGTTGGATCTTTGTCTAACTTTTCCATCAGATGCGCCTCCGGACACGGATGCAATGCTGGACCCCATAAAGGCCCAAGCTCTGCGTTGTCCTCAGTGGCTTCCGATTCTGATGAATGCATTCCTGGAGAATCCACAGGGGCCGTTTGCTCCTGCTGGGTTAGGTGACTCCTCCACAGGCACCCAGGTTACAACTGCCGCACAAGCTGCCGCTGCACCGACTGTTGGCAGTGCTACATTCCATCTATGTGCGATTGACGTTCTCTGTGAGGCGTTGGATTTGTCGTCTGCAGCAGCTAACACCGATAATATTGTGCTTCCCAGCCAGGACGCTTAATCTTGAATTGGCTCATCGTGTCCTGGGAGAGAATTCGGCTTCTTCACTCGTTTCAAAACAAACTATCTAAATTTGGAACATTTCCTAAAATTGACACTTTCACTTGAGAAAAACATGGCCTTCTCCTGCTTATGGTAAAACAACTTTTGTAGGGAAACAATATGGACTTTTTCAAGTGACAACTAGAAATAGCTGAATTTTAAAATTTTCGTTTAAACACTTTTTTAACGATTTTTAGAACCATGTTTTTACTTGCTTTTAAAAATATTTTTAATTTGTCCAGATTTTAAGTATGGTCATTGTTATCCAATTCGGAAGAGGAGTGGGTGTTATGTCCCGTATAGAGGCCCTAATGTAGACCCGTTCATACATGCCCTAATATGGTCATAGCCGCATATGCCCAATTATGGTCATAACTGTACATGTCCTATTATAGTCATGATTCCGTATATAGGCATGATCTTTCACCTACATTGGTCCTTGCTAGTACACAACGTGCTCTGAGGGCTGAACGTTATCTATCCTGTGGTTTTGAATACAGCAGGGTGTTTCCCAAACACAGGCTCACACTGTACTCATCAATTATGCATGGCTTTCTAGGAATACACCACCTGCATAATATGTATGTACAAAGTTCACCCCTGACGTCTTCCTCATGTCTGACGACAGACCAATACAAACCATACTGAGGACCGAGACTCTTTAGGGTATAAATACACCACATCTTGCCCCGGTAAGACAGAGGGAACAGAGACTTCCATGCTGACACACTGACCAGAGACGCTGAGGCTCCTGCATGCAGTCGCTCCAACTGACAGCGGTCTGACACAGCCCTGACAGGGTGTCCAACTCGCGACCAGGACGGTGTCCCACACTCTCTCTATTCAGGTATGGGGGTTCGACTAAATCCTAGAAGGATTCTTGGCTCTTAGGTTTTAGACCTACACATATGCTAGGTACACACAGGTACATCTAGTTAGGCATCGTAGGAGTACGCGCACTTGCATAATGCTTTTATATTCATGTATGTATTCATGATTATCGCAATATGGTAGAACTGTTCTATCCCTTTGCTTTTATCGTACTGCTGATAATATATCTCTGCTATTGTCTGCTGGTTGCCGCAGCACATATATTTTACACTAGAATAACAACTGTTCAATAAATACTTATTGAAACGCCCGACTGTTTATTCTGTGTAACTCTCTGAGACAAACCGAATAAGTAAGCACGAGTGACTGAGCGAAAGGTAGTACATTGTTTCCACGATTCTGAGGAATTTGGGTTGTCATGATCTAAGGTTGCCAGAAACTAATCTCTCCCTGAGAGGAGGAGATTCAAGTGGCACTGTGAGCTAGCTAATGCAAACCAAAAGACTCACAATTGATGGACGGAATGCAGAACAAATCAAAACATTCACCCCCAGTCAAGAGATCTGGGTTAAAGCCTTCATTCTTTTTCTCACCATGCGACCCCAGTTTAGACCTGGCCATATGCAAATCAGTCTTGACCCTGTGCCTCATGGGAACAGTCGAGCCCGAACTGCCAAGCCAGGTCCTCCCTGGACCGGAAACAAGCATCCTAGGACCGGTTTCGGGGTTTCACCCTCTTCAGCCAGGATAGCTTGATTCCAGTGGCACAGTGAGCCCAGGACCCACGTCTGGGCATACCTGGCGCACTTAGGGCGAGAAAGCAAAAGACACACAATTGATGGAGATAATGCAGAACAAATCAAAACATTCACCCCCAGTCAAGAGATCTGGGTTAAATCCCTCATTCTTTTGCTAACCATGCCACCCCAGTTTAGACCTGGCCATATTCAAATCAGTCTTGACCCTGTGCCTCATGGGAACAGTCCAGCCCGAACTGCCAAGCCAGGTCCTCCCTGGACCGGAAACAAGCATCCTTTGCGTAGCATTTTTCGCCCTAAGTGGGATGGGTATGCCCAGACGTGGGTCCCTTGCTCACTGTGCCACTGGATTCAAGCTAGACTGGCTGATGAAGGGTGACATACCCTGAAACCAGTCCCAGGATGCTTGTTTCCGGTCCAGGGAGGACCTGGCTTGGCAGTTCGGTCTGGACTGTTCCCATGAGGCACAGGGTCAAGACTGATTTGCATATGGCTGGGTCTAAACTGGGGTGGCATGGTGAGCAAAAGAACGATGGATTTAACCCAGATCTCTTGACTGGGGGTGAATGTATGATTCATTCAGCATTCCGTCCATCATTTGTTTGCGTAGCGTTTTTCGCCCTAAGTGGGATGGGTATGCACAGACGTGGGTCCCTTGCTCACTGTGCCACTGGATTCAAGCTAGCCTGGCTGATGAAGGGTGACATACCCTGAAAACGGTCCGAGGATGCTTGTTTCCGGTCCAGGGAGGACCTGGCTTGGCAGTTTGGTCTGGACTGTTCCCATGAGGCACAGGGTCAAGACTGATTTGCATATGGCTGGGTCTAAACTGGGGTGGCATGGTGAGCAAAAGAACGATGGATTTAACCCAGATCTCTTGACTGGGGGTGAATGCATGATTCATTCAGCATTCCGTCCATCATTTGTTTGCGTAGCTAATGCAAACCAGGCTAACATATACGGTGGGGGTGCACGGAGTCAGTCTGCCACCAAGCCCACAGTATATGTTATCCAAACGCGCAGGTCCTGCAGGGGTACTATAGGAACTATACGACACATCCTTATGGGGCCCTGATAGTCAATTTAGTTTACAATCAGCTCCAAGACTCATTGGTATGAGGTTATCATCCGTCACTGACTCAAAAAACTCAACTATTCCTTGACTGGTGTCCCGTGATACTACAAAGCATGAAAGTCAAAGAGGCGTAGCAGGGAGAGTTGACGAAGATGGCACATTCTTCTGCTCACCTTTCCCCTGTAGCTCTGACTCTGAAAGAGCAAGACAATTACTGCTGCGGCATGTGTGCAACTGGTTCCTGCTGAATTGGTTCCACAAACCAAGGACTTCCTGTGCTGGTGAACTTTTTAGATTGTGAGGACAAGCCCAAAGCCCTCGCTGTTGTTAAACTATCTTTCACCCTTTCTAGGGAGACATCTGCCTTCTTTCCAAAGAACTGATATCCATCAAGCACCATGTCCAGCAACAGAGGCTGCACATCCACAGAGAAGCTGGCTGTGCACATCCACGAAGGCCTAAGCTATACATTGACTGAGCCCATAGCATAAGCCACAGAATCAACTGTATCCAACCAGTCTGTATGGACTGTTCAGAAGGGTTCAACCCATCCTCGCATAACTCAGCAAAGGATTACCTCATACGTTTAGGCAGACTTGGAACAGCCAAAGCTGCCTTCTCCCACTGAGCTTGATTAGCTCTTTAGAGAAGAGTAAGGGTCCAGGTTTAGGAAACAGTTACCACTTCAACTTGTGGGTCAGTAACTGGTCAATGCTTTGTGACAACAAATATTCCATTGTGAAACCCAAATTGGAGAACGCACAAGCCCCCTCCCATTTGCAGTTTGTATTGGATTGAAAAATCTCTTTTGACTCATAAAAGAGGTTTGATATATTTTAAAATAGTGCGTAAGGGTTGCAAAGATCATGTTTTTAAGAATCACAGGCTTTTCCACTGCAACACCTTTGTACATGAGGCTCTCCGCCCAGTGGAATACAAGGAACGTGCCCTGACTTTAACTTAGGAACCAGTACTTGAACTACCAAACACTCAGGAGTAGGATGCTTAGCCTACTGCTGCTTCATTGTTCGATTTTATCTCAATGCAGGAATGATTGGCGAGATGAGTGGATTTCCATGTTGCTGCATTACACGTCTTTAAGTCTAATTCCAGAAAACACCTGCTGCAGGTACCATTCTATTTGTCGAATGAGCACAAACAGTGCCACTGATTGGCCTACCCATGCTGTCATGAGCAAGAACAATGCAAGAAACAATATATTTAACAAGAGACCACTTAAACAGGAGTCAGCCGTTATTCACTTGTCCAAAACTGACAAATAACAGATTTCACTTTTGAAACCTTTCTGTACAATTTAAATAAAATGTAAGGCTTCTCTTAACATTTAAGGAATGCAGAGATTGTTTAGCAGTAGTCGCTGGATTTCAGAAAAAAAGTTGGCAATACAATGCATTTATTTAACTGGAAAGACAATGGTACCTTTGGAATGAATTAAGCATTTGTTGTAAGAATTACCTTATTTTTAAAGAAACGAAAGTATGGATCTTTAACTAACAAAGATCCAATACAAATGAAAGATAGTGCGAGGAGAGTGGATCACAGGGAGGTTTCAATAATATAGCCAGAACTGTATTCAGCTCCCATACTGGAGAAATGTTCCCATGGGGGAAATGATCACAACAAACCATTGGTGTACTCTTTAATTATTGTCTCTAAGAAAAGAAATGGTTGCTCAGCTGCTCTCAAATAACAGGAAATTGCCACCACATGTACTCTGATCAATCAATCAGGATTTTTTAAATCGCATCTCTTCTGTACGGGGAGTCGTTGGAGTTTCCTGAGGTGGGGTGTGATGTGGGTTCGTCGGGGAAGGCTGAGGATGAGTCTGGCTGCGCCATTCTGTATGGTCTGAAGTCTCTGTAGGAGGTGTGTGGCGATTCCTACATAGAGGGCATTGCCGTAGTTCAGTCGGCTGATGAAGAGGGCTTGTGTCACGGTGCGTCTCGTGTGCTAAGAATTATAAGTAGATGGTTCCATCACAGAAATTCTTTATGGTATACACCTCAGGAATATCTAAAGCACCAAATTCTAAGGGCCTGATTAAGGGTTTTGCAGACAGAGTAAAGGTACAGTGGAGGAGAACTTTACGTCTGCCACCCTGTCTTTACTCTGCACGCCAAATTGATAGATGACTGCCAGTCCGGCAGTCAGCTCTGTACATTAGCAGGCACCGCCGTCATGGGGGTTCCTGTCAATGTTAGAAACCTTTGTTGGATGGCACCGTCAAACATGACTGCAGGCCATCAAATGTGTTCTTCCATGCTGTGGGGGTTAATATTTTTTTCCTGTCCCTCTGTAGGTATTACTCTGTTGGTGCAAGCCAGACGCAAAATTGGAAGGGCGGCCTGAGAGTTTGGTGGAGAGGGTGCTCAGTTGCTGTTACAAAGGAGCACCCTCTTGCTAAAACTCTAAAGCGGGCCCTAAGTCTTGAGAAGCTACACTATTAGGTGCAGGGAGTAAGGACAGTGATGCAGAATTAGAGTGCTGTAATTTGTCAGGAGAAAAGGATCTGGCTTGAACTGTACTGAGATTTGTATTATCATCTTCCAAAGCTCTAAAAAGCAGTGTTGTCTCGACCACGTTGGTACTATAAGAACCACCTTACAGGGCTTTGTCCTTATGTTGCAAAGAACTTGGGAAATTAGTAGAATCAGAGGAAATGCGAACATTAATTTCTCCGTCCAGTTCATCAAAAAGGCTTCCTCTTTGGATCCCAGGATGGATGATCTTCTCGTGAATAGGAGCACTTGCAATTCTGATGTGTCACAAACATCTCCCAATCTGGTGTGCCCCATTGATTAAAGATGAGACCAAACTGTCTATCATCCAATCTCGGTAACTTGATGACGGAGAACGTTTGCACAGGCATTCTGCAGTCCTAGTATGGCGCTCCACATAAAGGTCTACTTGGTTTTTTATGGCCCACAACCAAATGAGCTTCTAGAGATAGTGGGAGAGATCTTTTACTGTTTTGCGTGCGAATGTAGTATATAGTTATGCTTTTGTCTGTTTGTATCCACACTCAAGTGTCATTCACCTGGAGAAGAAAGGCCTTGAGGGCCAACCTCATAGCTCTGAGTTCTAAAAAGTTGATGTGAAGTTTGGATTCCAACAGAGACCAGTTTTCCCTGACATAGATGCTGCTGAAATGTGCTCCTTAGTCGATTTGTGACACACCAGTCTTCAAGATAAGTCATGGTCTTGTGCAAGTCAGTGTTTGATCCACTAACATATTATCCCTCTGTAGCCCCCAAGTGAGCAAGCCTTTTATTATTCTTGTTATATTATTATATCCCAGTCTCCTCCCTCCTGGCACCAATGAGCATTTATCTTCTCCTGAATTGGTCTCACCCTTAGACTGCACGAAGGATTCAAAAAGAAAGCATGCACCCTAGCAGCATTTTACATTTCCTGACAGTCACTTTTTTGTGTGTGACTAAATAGTAGATGCTCTTTGTTGGAGTTACGTACTTCTCTCTGTTGAAAAAATATATATATGTCCATATAAATTCATGTGTATGCACTTCAAAGATATCATGCTTAGATATATCACACTAACATGAGGCCTGGAGCTCCAAAGGGCTTCCTATCTGACCTTGACTGGACAAGCTTCAACAGCTATTCTGAACCACCTTAGAGGTCACTTTGCTTGTCCTGACTTCATGATAATTTCCTTAGCTGGTTGTGCAATTTGCTTACACAGGGCCTAGCCAGCCTTTTCTGGTCTGCCCATATCTAGCTGTTTACAATTGGCATGGTGCAAATCTTGGACATCTGTTAGCCATATTTGGCTTGGTGCCTGTTTCTAGTTCTGCTGACATGGCATTACTAAAATGCATACAACACCCAGAAACAAGGCACTCTGGGAAGAAGCAGTCTGAGAGCCCCTAAGGCAGGAGACCGGACTTCTTCCTTGCTGATCAGCAATGATGCATTGGTACCAATAAATAAATTTTACTCTGTTTCTGAGCAACCTGCTGTGTCTGGTGAGTTTCATTCATTTGCTCTTGGGAGGGTGCCCAGTATTTCCCTCTCCGCTGTTGCAAACACTTTCATAGTGCAAGTGTTGATGTTTACCCCAGGAAACAGGGAGTTCATTGGAATTAGAATCTATTTTCTTGCAACTTTTTCGAGTCCTAGAGAAGAAAAGAAGGATGTTGTTTTTTGTACTGCTAAAGAAGCCCGAAAGCAGTAGGGATCTTTGATTAGGGAATTGTCCACATACTGGTAGATGGAAAAGTCTTGGAATTGTAACCAGGCTGCTACTGGTGTCATGCACTTGCTGATTTCAAGTCAAATGAGAGCACTATGAAGTGATAATGCAGGCCGATTACTGTGAAGCGCAGACATTTGCTGTGATTTTGGTGAATCCGTATGTTGAAATAAGTATCCTCTAAGTCTACAGATGGCAGAAAATCACCCTTGTGGATGAAACGGAGGATGTCTTGGAAAGTGATCATCCAGAATCTTTGTTTCTTTATGGAACAAATCTGTTTTATTAAACATTTGAAAGGTGACTCATATGTTATACACAGCCTTCTGCCTACAACCACGTGGGCCGGCGGCTACCAACAGTGCTATCAAGGGCGGACTGGAGGTGCTGTAGTCGGGCCAACCTCCCGGAGGTAGACGTCAAATAGAGTCAAGGCCACAACCACTGTGTGGCCTGTATCTTCAAAATCAGTGTGGCCCGAGGCAAGAGTCAACTATAGGTGGAAACAACAATAAAGAGAAAAAGGAAACCCCCTCCCATCCACCCACCCCATACCAAGAAGCCAAAAGAAAAGGAAAATAAGGGGGGACTCCGCGTCCGAGTGACAGGTGCTATAGAGGAGCCACGCTCCAGTAACCCACCCGCTCCCTTTTACGCTATTGCAGTGGTCTGCGCAGCTGCTGGGGAAGGTATCAAGTGCAGGTGACCTCACAGAGATCCTTCGATAGCAAGGCTATGAATGGGACCCAGAGTTCAGTGTATTTCTCGCCCTGCTGAGTTTGGAGTAGGGAAAGCCGTTCCATTGCCAATGTCATCCACAGCCTTTGTAACCATGTTGAGTGTTCTGGCACCGTTGTATTGCCCCAGTGTAGTAGGATCGCCTGACGCGCCGCAAGGAGAGCCAATGCCATTTGTCTGCCGCGAAGCGACCGCAGAGGAAAGGTAAGGGGATTGGAGAGCCCTAAGAGGGTGTACGCTGGGAAGCGAGGTATCTCCGTGTCAAATGCCGCATCCATATCATTGAGAACCAATCCCCAGAATCGCTCTAGCCGCGGGCAGTGCCAGAGGAGGTGCGCTAGTGAGCCCGTCATCCCACAGCCCCGCCAGCATTCCTCAGTGTGGTTTTTGTTCCACTGATGAATCCTGGCAGGGGTGAGATACCAATAGGTCGCGACTTTAAACGCTGATTCCGTCCCAGCTGTATTATATGCTGTGTGGGGCGCTCTATAATGTATGTTATCCCATTCCTTGTCTGTGAGAGCCCTGCCCAACTCCGACTCCCACCTAAGTTGTCCACGAGTGCGAGTCCCTTTCTGACCTGGAGTAAGGAGCAAATAAAGTTCAGTTATGAGGTGTTTATCATCTTCTTTCTTTGCTAACCATTGTTTGAAAGGAGTAAGCTTGCGCGAGGCCTGTGAAAGGCACGCCCTAGAGGTAGCCCAGTGACGTAGTTGTAAATAATAGTATTCGTCGGAGCAGGGGAGGTCAAGATCGGAGCGCACACGTCTAAACGGAATGATGCCCTGAAGATCAAAAAGGTGGCCCAGTCTCTTAAAGCCCGCTTCTCTCCACCTCTGTGCAACCGCGGATTTCACACCCGGAGGAAAATCTGGGTTATCTACTAGGGGCGTCATAGGGGAGGGAAAAGTTGTGAGGCCTTTCGCAATTGCTACTTTATCCCACACTTTCATGGTGGCTGCAGTGACCGGGGATGAGTAAAGGCCCCAAGCGCGGAGGCGACGGGGAAGCCAGATTTCTCGCCAGACATTCGCGCCAGCTACCGCTTGGTCCATGAAGGTCCAGTGCTTCTCCGACAGAGGGCGATTCCATTCCAGTACATAGCGCAACAGTGCAGCCTGTAAATATCTGTGAATGAGGAGTAACTGTACCCCTCCATCGTCCCTGGAGCGCGAGAGTTGCGCTATGGAAAGGCGCGCCCTCTTCTTGCCCCAGATGACATTATTTAAAGCCAGCTGAAGTGTCCGCACCGTACCAGGCGGCGGATTTAATGGAAGGGTCTGGAATAAATACAAAACACGCGGCAATAGCGTCATCTTGACCGCTGCAATGCGACCGAACCACGATAGTGTGTGTTTAGCCCATCCGTCTAGGGTTTTCCGCGTCTGTGCCACTAGAGCCATATAGTTCACTTCCAGCGTGCGTGGAATCGAGGGAGTCAGGAGGATGCCCAGATATGGGACAGGATCATGAGACCAGTGCAAAGGGAGAGATCGTTGGAGTGCCTCTAGCTGTGCCTGTGGTAGGGACAGGTTAAGTACCTGGGATTTGGTGAGATTCACTTTAAAGCCCGAAATTCGGCCGAAGGCCTCGAGTTCGTCCATTAGTGCAGGAAGTGAGGGTAAGTGGCTGCGCGAGGGAGAGGATGATATCATCGGCATATAGGCTTACCTTATGGTAATCACCCCCGAATTTGAGGCCTTGAATATCGGGGTGGTCTCGGATCTTCTGTGCAAGGGGTTCCATGTAGAGGGCGAATAAAAGGGGCGAGAGGGGGCACCCTTGCCTGGTGTCCCGGCCAATTTTAATAGGAGCTGAGGAGACCCCATTAACCCGCACAAACGCCCCAGGGGACTGATAAATGCACTGTATCCAAGTGATAAAACGGGGGCCGAACCCGAAACTACGGAGGACGTCAAACAGGAATGGCCAGCACACCCTGTCAAACGCCTTCTCCGCGTCGACTGAGAAGAGCACTGCGCCAACCCGAGAGTGATGAACACTGTCAATGAGGTGCAGGAGGCGCTTGGTGTTATCGCTTCCTTGCCGCATGGGAATGAATCCTGCTTGGTCGGGGTCGATAAGGCGAGCCATAAGGGGATTCAACCGCGCAGCAAGTATGCCAGTAAACAATTTCGTGTCTATGTTGAGCAGCGAAATCGGGCGGTAAGAGCCGCATTGGCTCGGGTCTTTATTAGGTTTAAGGAGCAGAGGTCGCTGCCTCTCCCATCGAGTCCGTCAAGGCCCCACTATATTGAAAGGAATTGAATAGACGAGTGAGGAGGGGGGCCAGTTCGTGACAGAACGTTTTGTAAAAAAGAGCCGGGTACCCGTCAGGGCCAGGCGATTTGTCTAACTTCAATCTAGCAATGGCGGAGATAACCTCTTCCAGTCGAATAGGGTTCTCGAGAGGATCCGCTTCTGCCTGCGGAAGGCGGGTGAATTGGCTCGCCGTCAGATAATCCTGGGCGTCAGGTACATTCTGGTGATCGGGGCTATAAAGGGTGTGATAAAAACAGCGAAATTCTTCGACGATCTGGGAATCTAAATGAAGTTCCTCTCCTATAGAGCTTTTGAGGAATGGGATGGCCCCTGCAACCGCCTTTGCGCGTAGCTTCTGTGCTAGCACCTTCTCGCATTTGTCTCCTCCCAGGTAGAACTTGTGTCGTAGATAGATTAGGGCGTATTCGGCCCTGTCTAAGTCGAGGCGTTTAAGGAGAGTTCGTTTCTTCTCCATCGCGCGCCACACCCGAGGAGCCCCGGTGCGTTTGTGTATCGCCTCTAGTTCTGTCACTTCCTGCTCAAGAGCTAAGCGAACCTCCTTCCATCTACGTGTATCAGCCGAGGAGATGGCCATGAATGTCCCGCGCAGAACCGCTTTAAGTGCGTCCCAAACCACGGCCAGGGAGGATTCGCCGTCGTCGTTAAGAGATAAATTCTCCTTGAATTTGGAGTGCACCTCTTCGACCACCTCGGGGGAGTGTAGGAGACCCACTCGGAGCCGCCAACGGGCAGGTGTGTACCCAATTCCTTCGGGCCGTAGGGAGAGGGATACATGTGCATGATCCGAAAGGGAGCGTACCGCTATTGATGTGTCTTAAACCCTGGGGAGGAGTGCATCGGAAACCAGTAGCATGTCTAGTCTCGCATAGGTTTTGTGTGCTGCCGAGTAGTGCGTGTAGTTGCGCGTGTCGGCGTGTCGCAGGCGCCAGACATCATGGAGGCCATTTTCCGCTAGCCAATGTTTCCCCTCGGAAGAAAGGGCTCCTGTCTGCGTGTAGCGCTGCCCTGATCTGTCCCAGTCGTTATCCATCACCAGGTTGAAGTCCCCACCTACCACTAGCGCTGAGTCCGGCGACGCCAACCCTTCCGTCAAATGTCTGCGAAGGAATGCCTCCTGCTGTGAATTGGGAGCGTATATGTTGAGTAGGGTGAAGACCGTCGGACCCCTTTGAATCCTAAGAGCCAAAACCCTCCCCTTGGACTCATAGAAGGTAGATAAGTCTTTGCCCTCAAATTTGGCTCCCAGTAAAATGGCCACCCCATTCTTTTTTGCCACTCCAGAGGACCAAAATTGGCGCGGAAAGCGGCGGGAACGCATACGTGAAGTGTCTTTAGCAAGTAAATGGGTCTCCTGGAGCATACAGATATCGCCCTCTGACTGCTCAAGGAGTGAGAGAATCGCAGTGCGCTTCGTGGGGTGATTTAGGCCTCGGACGTTTAGGCTAACAATTTTCAGGGCTCTAGGCATAGGCAACGGTTAAGGACATAATAGCTGAGCAGAGGGGATATAGGAAGTGCTGCAAAGGAAGCGGGCCGGTGTATGTGAGGGCACGCGCGGAGGAGCAACAGGTGCTACACATGATACGGAAAGTCCCCAAAATAAAAAAACCCCAAGAAGGCAAGAAAGGAGAGAGAAGAAGAAGAAAAAACCCCAACATGAACAGTACACAACTTTACGGCCCAAAAAAGGTAACAGACAAAGCGTGACCACAGTTCGTCACAGTGAATAACCTCTAGGAGATCGTGACTGCGACTAACACCCAACCCACGGAGAGTTCGGAACGTGACCACCTCAACAGGGAGGAACTGACAAGACGCTCCACTGGTCACTGCGTTCCGCCCCTCCGACGCCCCTCCGTGAGCCCACTCCCGTGCCACCAGCTGACATCTTCACGGGGTGGCAGGGCGGTCAGTAGCCTGCGCTAAGGTGGAAAGTACTGCTTCTTTCTCCTTGTCTCGTGTGGCCTGGTCAGGTTTCTTGATTGGGGGAGATCTACCCACCCGCTGTCAACCTGAGATGCGACGTGCTCGTTGCGACCTGGGTCTTTCCCCGCTTTCCGTGGGTGTGGTATGCTCAAGGCCGAGGATTCCCATTGCTTCCTCAAGTGACCTGAGTTGCAGCAACTTGCCCTGATGCTTAAAAATTAAACGGAAGGGGTGGCCCCATGTATAGGGAACATTGTTCTCTCGCAAATGCGTGGTCACTGGTTTGAACGCTCGTCTCTTAATGAGGGTGGAGGCCGCCAGATCCTGAAAAAGGGCCGGTTAGCAGCCACGGAAGTGCACAGGTTGGGCTTCGCGAGCCTTCCGCAGTATGCGCTCCTTTACTTGGAAATCGTGGACGCACACTAAGATGTCAGGGGGAGGCGCTTTATTACCTCGCGGGAGACCCACACGATGGACCCGATCCATTTGAATGACCGAGGCCTCTTCCTCACCGAGGATTTGCTGGAAGAGTGCGCTGACATACGCTCTGAGATCATCACCTTCCTCCTTCCATGGGACCGCCCTGATGCGCACATTGTTCCGCCTGGAGCGGTTCTCTAGATCCTCCGCGTGAGCCTGAAGATCGGCGTTTTCATCGCTAAGGCGCAACATTTCTTGCTGTAAGTGATGAATCTCTTCATCCCTAGAAAGGTCATGCTCTTCAAGGGTCGCCACCCGCTCCCCAATCTCATCCACATCACGACGCACCTCTTTTAAATCCGAAGCCAGTTGGGATCTCAGGTCTTGTATGTCCTCTTTAATGGCCGAGAAGAGTTCCACCATAAAGGCTTTAGTCGCTGGGGAGTCATCGCCCTCCGATGAGCAGGTCTCCTTGTCACCTGGGGCCGCCGAATGCCCGGTCTGTTTCAGGAGGAGCTCCTTTAAAGATTTCTCCTTACGCGCCCGTGCTGCAGCCATGGCGCCCGGCTTCCATCTCTTGCTCCACAGATTCCGGCCGCCTCACACACTCGCCGTGCTAAAGCCGTCTGCCGTGCCTCTGGATGCCTTCTCGGCGGCGAAGCTCCACACGCCCCTCGCACAGTGCCACTCCAAGACCCACCGTCCGCCGAATTGCGGACCGCCAGTAGCCCTCTCTAGGCCCCACCGGTCAGCTGGCTCGCCAATGACTCTTCTCCTTCGCCCAAGCCGCCACTCGAGCACCCCGTCCGCCGAAAGCCGGACCGAGAGGCCTCACCGCAGTCCTGCTCACTCTCCGACCTCTCAAGTCTCCGTCTGCAGACCCAACGTCGTCAAGGCCTTCAGGCACAGGGCGGGTAGGTTGCGAAGACACCGACCATAGGGCTCTCCGGGACCGCCGATCAGGCACCAACCATCCGCCGCTCCACGGACCGACCAGGCTTGCCCCAACCCCAAGCTCACCCAGTCTTCAGCTCCACTCCGCTGTGATCGCCAGCCCTGAGCGTTTCTCAGCGAGCCACCACCCTGCACAAGTGCCCCCACCAGGCCTTCCGATCTGTACCACCACCTCCGCTGTTGTAGGGGTTCCCTTGGCACCTCGGTAGCGCCAGGCCAACAGTCCCCAATCTCTGCGCCGTGCTACTGCTCAAGCCAGCTGCAATGCTCGTCGCCCCCAGGCCCTGTTCAGGCCTAGTCTCTGCAGGCAGGGCGCACGTAGACTATCCGGGAAGGGGCAGCCTCTTCTGTGCAGGCCTAATCATGCAGACAATATGCTGATATCCACTCACTGCTGAGGCACGGCAGTCTATGCACTACTGAAGGTCCTCAATTTCAGTCCTCTGTCACGCTGGCTGTAATGACTCAGAGCATGCGGCCCCCACACCTCTTTACAGCATCACCCATCCACAACCGCCATCCGCCGACCCACGGACCGAGCCTGGCGCACTGGACCGCGTCGCGCCACACACACTGCCGCTTACCGCTCTCTTGCAGCTCTGTGGCAGTCCAGCCCGGTTGTCGATATGGCAGCTGCCGCTGGGCCGCTCAGGCAAACCGCCGCGATCCACCACCGGGAAAGCGAGCGCGATCCACCTCTAATCAGCGTCCGGGCCCCGGAGCTCCTCCCGCAGATCCAGGCCCGGCCAGCAGCCAGCTACGGCAAGATGGCGCCGTCACCGATCGTTGCTCCGTAGCGGAATTGCATCTCGGGACGCCGTCCCTGGACCTCGAGCAGCTTGCGAGCCGGCCCCTCACAAACCCTCACTCCGCTCTTCGCGGACGGGCAGCACCACCGTACCGCCGCTGACACTCCGGGCCCTCCGTCGGAGCTGCGCTCCCGCCCTGACTGATAGGCCGCTGCCCCACGCCGTCGCCAAAGTCCACAAGAAGGGGGCCGCCGCCCGGGAAATTCGGCCCGCCACCGCAGATCAAGGCAGCGGAGCCGTACCAACTCCACCGACGGGCGGATGGCACGAGAGGTGGGTGATTGAACAAAGCTGGTGCTTGGCGGCGCCGGAGGGACAGGATTTCACGTCTTATCTCGCCGCCATCTTGGCCACGCCCCGAATCTTTGTTTCTTTAGAGATTTGTTTAGTTTCCCCAAGCCTGAAATTGGACACTAGTCTCATGATATTTTTAGTATAAGAATTAAATGTGAACTAAAATCCCTTCCAATTCTGAATTTGTGGAACAAACTCTATTGCCCTTTTACTGAACAATTTTGATATTTCTCCTTTCAATTCTTGAATTCTTGATTGTCTATTTCTTTTTGGGCGGGTGATCCGGAGAAATATTGACAAACTGTACAATGTACAGTTTCGGGGGATGGGACGGTATAGAGAAAGGATGTTCAGTGTCCCATTTACTGCTGAATGGATTATAATTGTACATTTCTAACCTGGAACGTAAGCGGTCTGGGGCAGCCCGTTAAGAGGAGGAGGGTACTTCCCTGTTCTTGGACCTCCGAAAGAAACCCTGAGGAGAAGGCGTCTGGAGAGCCCCCATAGCTTTTGCTGTATCTGTGTCCTTCTTTATCTTCCTGAGCATCTGGTCAACCTGAGGTCCGAAGAGGTGTTCTCCATCGAAGAAGAGGTTAAGCAGATGCTGCTGTACTTCTGGCTTGAAGCCAGAGAGAAGCAGCCAGGCATGGTGGCAAATAAGTACGCTGGAGTTGATACCCCAGAATGCAGTGTTAGCGGTGCCCAGGGCATACCAAATGATGATGTTGGAGATGGTCTTACCCTCAGAAACGAGCTCTTGGCCATGTTTCCTGTACTGCTCTTGGAGGTGTAGAAGGAGCTTCTCCATTTCATCCCATTATGCCCAATCATACCTGGAGAGCAGGCTGACGGAACTGGCGATGCACCAATGAGTTGCTGATTGAGATGGGACCCTCTTACCAGTCGCATTGATCTTCCTGTTCTCCTTGTCTGGTGTAGTGCTGTCGCCGGTGGCCTAGGCGTAGGCACGCTTAAGGGACGTATGGACTACGAGGGAGTCCGGAGGCACTTGTCCTCTGATGTACGGGAGGGTCTAAAGGGGGAGGGGTTGTACTTTTTATCTACCCAGGGTTTGACCACCCTGGCTTTAACCGACTCCTTGAATACTTCAGAAGCTGTCTTTAGCACTTCCTTGACATAGGGAGGAATTGTACAGAACACTCGGTGGAGGAGAGCTTCTCTAAGAGGAAATCCTCATCCTATTGGACCTTGTGCATCCCCACCTTGTGAAAGGTGGCAGCCCGATGCAGAACCTCATGGTAAGAGGTAATATCATCTGGTAGGTATGGTTTGGCAGGGTAAAGGTCCAGGCCCTTCTCACCGGGGAGGTCAACATCATAGTTGTCCCACAGGTCATCATGGGGCTGAAGGTCAATTGGGGCCTCATAGGGATCCAGTGGGTAACTTGGACCACCTCCTAACCCCCTCTGAGGTATAAATGTAAGGAACCCTCTTGTGATTCAGGCAGAGATGTTTCACAGTGTTTGAAGAACAGCAGGGAGAGGAGAAGGGGGGCGGAGGAGGAGGAGGAGAAGGATGGTGTCTAGGAGGTAGAGGGCTACTACTCAGATCCTGGTGCTTTCTGGTCTTGGCTGGTGGTTCCGACTCCAGTGCAAGAGCATCATCAAAAGTCAACTTCCTCTAGTGAGGGATAGATGCCTGAGCCTTTGGTGGAGGCTGGGTGAGGATCATGCCAGCTTGTGGGTGAATGAGAATCCTCTTCTGACTGTATTGAGCTCCTCCTCTAAATTCTGCAGGATGGGCTGGACCCTAGATGCTGTGAAGGACAGGTTTTGGGCACTGGGCATTTCAGCGGCAAGACTGGTTTCTGACTCGCTGGCACTGAGGGGGTTTAGGCGTAGATTAAGGTCCTGATTACGATCTTGGCAGACAGGGTTACTCCATCACAAATGTGACTGATATCCCGTCCGCCGAATTACAATTACAATATAACCTATGTAACTTGTAATACCGCAGACAGGGATATCCGTCACGTTTGTGAGGGAGTATCCCATCTGCCAAGATCGTAATTAGGCCCTAAGTCTTCAGAGCTGAAGATGCCCATGAGGGTGTCTTTGAAGGTGGCGCCGAAAGAGCTCTCGGCATTGAAGGTGTTGTCGGCACAGGGATCAGAATCTTCTGCGGTTGTTTTAGTAATGGAGAGTGGCTCGGAGTAGGTTGCAATGCGTGTTTTATGTGGCAACCATGGCCCTCTGGCTGTGGCGGACCGGAAGCCTGATGCTGGGCTTCAGGGCTCAAGTCCCGACTGCCCCTATTCATTGATGGGACTGAAATGGAGGGAGGGATGGTGTACTCATGTTCACTGTGTCCTGGACCTTGAGGACCTGTAGTTCTTCTGTCTCAGACTCCGAATTGAAGCTCAGCTCGGGGTTGCTCACCTGAGGGCCCAAGCCCCATGCCCGCCGGGTTGTCCCGGCCCCCCAAGAGGTCGGGAATGTTATCTCCCTGCTGCTGTACAATGGGTCGTCAAGCAAGGTGTTGATAGCAAAATGCCTTTTTAGAACGGAAGGCGAGCCAGGAAGAGCAGGAGGCCTCGGCTTGCTCTAGAGACAGACAGAGGTTGCTAACCTGATGAAGGTCTGTCCAGGGATACTTTGCACGATTGGGGACAGCTCTGGAATGGAGTTCTTTCCATCACGCAGTCAAAATTTTCATGGAGTAAAACGATAAGGAAGGCCCTAAAAGGGGCAAGGGCCCAGAGGACGGCATCGACTAGAACCATGGTCGTCGAGTCCGACAAAGGTTGCAACAACACCGAAAGGTGCTGCAAACACCAATTGTTTTCACCAATGGGAACATAGAAACTTAAAAGCGCTTGAAGACAAACACCATGAAGCGTCGACCCAGAGCTTGTCGGAGGCCCGGCGGTGGAGAAAAAATATTCCAACAATGAACCCAATGCCCGTGCACATTACTGGTATTAGGAGGAGTCACTATATCTTGTGACTAGAAAGACTTAAAAAAAAAAAAAATTTAAAAACAAGTTGCGGGGGGCGTGGCCAACTGTCATGGCCGCGCGGACGTGATCCTGCCCGGCTCCCGCACCATGGTCCATTAAAACTGCATTTTTTGGAGCTGAATTCACCTTAAACGGATGGAAGGGGCGCGGGTGAGGCACCGGAACTGAGAGGAGTTGTAAGGGGAGCCGCGGAGACCTCGGCGGCCCCGCGGCAGCCCGGGAGCAACGAGAAAGCGGAGCGGCGGGTCGGCCAACATGGCGGCCGCGACCCACGCCTAAAGCAGCAAGACTTCCAGAGGCTATCGGGAGCCTTGGAGTCACCCGCGCCCCCGGTGACTGGTGAACAGAGGCGAGACATCCCACTACAGCAGTGCTGCATGCGGCGGAGTCTGTGGGGTTCCTACCTGGAGCGGAGTCGGGACCCAGGGAAGAAACGTGGCGTGGGCGCCTGCCGGGCCCAGGAGGTGAGCGGCGACGAGGGGGCCCAGGCTTCTGCAGAGTGCAAGCAAGGCGCTGATCAGGGCGAATGATCCCGGAGGTTACGTGGCGAGCCTGGGGGTGCCTCCAGCGGCCCCGGCAAGAATAACTCTGCGGGTGGATCCAAGAAGGCTTCGGCGTGGCCTCTGCCTGATCCTGATGCCTGACCTCGACATGGCGCCTCTTTCACCGTGAGCTGCGCCGACTGGGGACCGCATGGTGAGGTGGTTGCCGGGGGCGCATGGAGGATCAGTATTGCCCCAGAGAGAGGGGGGCGCCACACAAGCACAGGAGGTGAGCGGTGGAGCGAGAGTCTGGGCGGCCCCGGGGGGGGGGGGGGGGCCAGGTGCTTACTGCAGTCGAGCTTTGCACCAGCCCCGCCGGCAGCGCTGGAGACAACGGCACCAGCAGCTTCGGCGCATAGCACCAACCGGGGGATCGGCGCTGGGTGTTCGCCGTGCCGCCATGATGGGAAACTAAGACTGCCTATATGAGACTGTAGCAGCGCACGGTGGTGCCTGAGCCCTGACTCTGGTCTCGATTGCTCTTGGTGTCTGGGTGGGGCGGGGTGTTTGTTCGTCCTGTGTGGTTCCGCTTTGCAGCCGGCTGATGAGAGTGCATGTGGCCCCTTCCCGGCGGGCTGGCTTGGTGAGGCGACCCTGAGAGCAGTGCACAGTGTTTAGAGCTGGTGTGGGAGTATCGCGGGGCGCCTGGTGGACTGCAGGCCCTGGCTTCCCTGAGCGGGGGAGTAATCAGCAGCCGTGTGCTTCCTGCGACGGGCAGCTCTCCGTGGCCTCTATGCCGCCTAAAAAATCACAACCTGCCAAGGTAACCAGTTTCTTTGGGCCCCCCAACACAGGGAAAGGAGCGGCGGCAGGATCTGACCAACAGGGGGACAATATGGCGCTGACTAAAGAAGACCTGTTGGCCACTCTGAGGGACTTTAAGCGTGAACTGAGGGATGAGATCAAAGCCGATATCAACGCCTCATTAGATGCCTTCAAGTCGGAAATGGCCTCTAAAATATGCGACTTACGCACAGATGTTGACTCGGTGGGGACGCGCACCCTGGACCTGGAGACCCAATGTCAGAATCTAAAGACTCGGATGCAGCCGCTTGAGGAGGGGGCGGAGGCCCTGTCGGCACAACTGAATGCGGCGCTCCTCAAATGTGAGGACCTCGAGAACCGGTCTCGAAGAGAGAATATCAGGGTGCGGGGCCTGGCGGAGGGTCGAGAGGGGCCTGATCTGGAGCGGTTTCTTGTGGGACTCTTCAGCGATATCTTGGGCGATGGAGACGCCCCGATCTTGTTGGAGAGGGTGCACAGGGTGAGCCCACCACAGCAGGGTAAGCAGCAGCGGCCTAGGGACATACTTGCCAAGTCTGCCTCCTTCAAAACGAAAGAAATGGTGATGCGGAAAGCCCGGGGTCAGGACACGATCGCCTATCAGCGGTGCACGTGCTCATTATACCAGGATGTGGCGCAGGCCACACTGATGAGACGACAACAATTCCGCCAGATCACTGCTACCCTCTGAGACAGGCACATCCGATATAGGTGGACATACCCCTTTGGTTTGGCTTTCTCCTTCAACAATAAGCACCATCATTTTACTGAGGTGGAGGGGGCCACAAGCTTATTGGGCCTAGGGGGTGGCACGACGACCGCGCACCCTGCTTCCCCGGGAGGGTCGGGGGACCGGGTTGGAGAACCTGAGACCTCGAATGGATGGCGTACGATCCCCACGGGCGGCAAGAAAACACAGTGACTCCTCGACATTGCTACCAGCGAGATCTCTCGGGGGCCCCCGAGCTACATGGAGGGCGTGGACATTCCTGGCCTAGTCGACGTACCAGCACTCAGCAGCTATTGTCAGTTCCAGAAAAGCTTTTACGGACGACCCTCTAACTGTTGGGCTCTCTCTTAAGCTTCCTGGGAGGGGAGGGCCGATTCTATAGGAGGACTTATTGGTGTGGGCATGACCTTGCCCCTACGAACTTACGCTAATGTGGACACGGAATACGATGTTATGTCATTGTTTGGTTTTAGTTGTAATTGTTTTGGTTACTTGGGTTAGGTCTCACACAGAGGTTATGATTGAAGGTGACGGGGGGAGGAGGGGGATGTGCAGGGGGGGGGGAACGCTATCAGGGGCCAGCGTGGTGTCCAAGGTGACGATGGGAGTCAAATTCTTATCCTGGAACGTTAGGGGCCTTAACTCCCCTAACAAACGGCAGAAATTTTGGAAGTATATAGGAGATCAGGCTCCTTTAGTGGTGGCAATTCAAGAGACCCACATCAAGCGAACGGAGGAACAGAGACTCAAACATAGACAGTACCCGCAGATCTTCCAGGCCACTAGTGGGAGGAAACAGAATGGGGTGGGCTTAATATTCCACTCTTCGGCTCACTTTGTACTTGAAGCCATTTTAAAGGATAAAGAGGGGCGTTTTGTCATCGTATCCGGCGCCATTATGGGCCGCCCTTGCACGATAGCTTCGGTGTATGCTCCAAATACAGGTCAGATAGAGTTTCTTTCCACTTTCCTTCACTCCGTGGCGGGCTTTGCTACGGGGGACTTGCTCATACTGGGGGATTTCAACTTGGTGTGGGACCCTCACTTAGATTCCACTCACGCTAACAGGGTGGGGGAGGAGTCTTCTCTCCTGCGCTCAAACAATCCCTGACACAAATGGGGCTCGTGGATGGGTGGAGGCATCTACATCCCTCGACGAAGGATTTCTCTTTCTTCTCGCATGCACACAGGTCGTATTCACGGATCGACTTTATCTTTGTTAGCCAAACACTCCTACACGCGGTCACCGGTTCCCAGCTGCTGCTTATTGCTCTCTCCGATCATGCTCCCCTGACTTGCCAGCTCGACTGGCCGGCCCCACGCTCTAAACTCACTAGGTGGTATTTCCCAGAGTGTCTATGTCGGGATCGATTGCACCGGGATGATGTCCGCAAAGCGATTCGAGATTTTTTTTTTCTGAATGACCCGGCGGATACTTCCTTAGCTAACAACTGGGATGCATTTAAGGCATACATTCGGGGCCATTGTATATCCCTCGCGTCATCTCTTAAACGGCTTCAAACTAAGGAACGCCTGGATTTGGAGCGGGAGTTAGGGGCGGTCGAAGAACACCACAAGGTGTCTCCCTCAATCCCTTCTCTTCGGAAGGTCACGGCGCTAAGGGGAAAGCTTAATGCAATTTATACCAATAGAGCGGAGAGAACACTGCTTCGTCTACAGGCCAGGGGCTATGTAGGGCGGGACAAGGTGGGGACGATGCTCGCCAGGCAATTAAGGGTCCGGCAGGAGAAAACATATATCAAACATATAATAGATGGCCACGGTAGGACGCATTTGCAGGAGGAGGGGAAAGCGCGCGCGTTTCATGACTTTTACCAGACGCTTTATAGGGCAGACCCGCCTAATGCGCATGAGCAAGCACGGTATTTGGACGATCTTGAGATCCCCCAACTTTCGGCGTCAGATAATGAGGGGCTTGGGGGGGCCATTACTTTGGAGGAGGTACAAGCCGCGATTGATTCCCTTAAAAGCCACAAGGCCCCTGGGCCTGACGGATTCACAGCCTCTTTCTATCGCACCTTTGCTTCCGACCTCGGGCCCCACTTGACCACGCTTTTTAATGATATAGCGTCCTGGCGGGCCGTCACGACCTCCATGGGGGAAGCGTTAATTTCTATTCTCCCAAAGTCTGGGAAAGATCCGCTAAAATGTGCCTCATATCGTCCCATTGCCTTACTCAACCTGGACGCGAAGCTATACTCTAAAATCCTAGCCACGAGACTTGAGAAATGTCTCCCAGCTCTTGTTCAGCCCGACCAATCCGGGTTCATTAAGGGGCGGCAAACCCACGACAATCTTCGTCGCGTGTTCCATCTGATAGACAAAGCCCACAAGAAAAAGATCCCGGCCGCGCTGCTGTCACTCGACGCAGAGAAAGCGTTCGATCGTGTTGATTGGGCCTTTTTGGAGCTTTCTCTGTGCCGATTTGGGTTCTGTGAAGCTTTCATTGGGATGGTTGGGGCGAACTTTGCGGCTCCTAGGTCTCGGGTTTTGGTGAACGGGGTGGCATCTGGATGGTTCAAACTGGCAAGAGGGACCAGGCAGGGCTGCCCTTTGTCCCCGTTGCTTTTCGCCCTCAGTATGGAACCCTTTGCAATTCGGATACGCTCCAACCCCCAAATAAGGGGAATCACTTTTGGGCAAGAGGAACACAAGATTGCATTATTCGCCGATGACATTTTACTGCCAGTGACGGACCCGCGGACATCGCTCCCGGCCATCTGCCACGAGTTGGAATGCTTTGAGGCGGTCTCCGGTTTCCGGGTCAACCTTTCCAAGTCCTCCATCTTGAATCTTACATTACCTTCCGGACTCCAAGAGGCCCTGGAGGAGTCCTCTCCATTTTGCTGGGCACGCAAGGCTATCACGTACCTGGGGATACAGATTACCCCCAAACTTGGGGACCTGTACCGGGCTAATTTCCCGCCGCTTCTGCGGCAGCTTACGATCGAGTGCAAAAAATGGGGTGCCGCCTACATTTCTTGGATCGGACGGACTAACGTCATAAAGATGAATGTATTGCCGCGTCTACTATATCTCTTTCAAGGTCTCCCCATTCAACCAGACAGAGCACTTTTTCCCGCTCTGAAATCCCTCCTACTCAAATTCATCTGGCAGGGTCGGCGAGCCCGAATTTCATTTCATTTGCTGACAAGGCCGAGGTTAAAAGGAGGTTTGGCTCTGCCTGATTTTTTAACTTACTATAGGGCGGCGCAGCTTAGGGTCTTAAGCGAATGGTCGCTGCAAGCTTCGGACAAATTGTGGCTGCATATAGACAGGCAGGTCATGGGGAGGACGATATGGGATTTGCCTTGGCGTTCCAGGGACGATATAGATCGCCTAACGCCTATTTGAGTGTTCCCACTTCCACTACTCTTAGCGTGATAGCTGACCAAAGGGGACCAGGTATATTCGAAATCTTTCCTATTGTCTTCCGCTATATCAGATAGCCGCTCTAATGCTATCGCCTTCCACAACCGTGCATGCCACTGCGAAAGAGAGGGAGCGGTAGGCTTCTTCCAGGCCCCCGCTATAGCTATTTTCGCCGCCCCAAGGCAGAGCCATAGGATGGATCTATCTGCGTGTGTTTGCCGCTGTAACGCGGTTACTAGGGCGTTGCCTCTGACCACATTCCCATCACCGTATTCCCCTATACACTTCTCTAAGCATTTCAGGGGGGTGCCGCATGATCTCCGATCTCTTTCAGGGCTCCAAGCTTCGCTCATTCTCGGATTGTATGACACGTTTTAGTCTTCCACGCACAGAGCACTTTCACTACTCTCAACTGGTCCACTGGGTTCAACAACCGGAGATCCGGGCCGCAGCCACTAGGGGATATCTCCCAATGGAAAAATGTGTTCAGACGGGCACCACGGGTAAAGGGTGTATCTCTTTTCTATACAATCTCCTTCTCACCCTGGCACCACCTCGCACACAACACCATAGGGAATGTTGGGGTAAGATGCTTCAGGTCCCGCCCTCGGATAGGCAATGGGAGACCCATTACAAGGACATTGACAAATTCAATAGATCTATGCATCTCAGGGAAGCCCACTACAAGACGCTCTATGATTGGTATCTCCACCCTCACAGGTTGCACTCGATCTTTCCGGGTACCTCAGATCGCTGCTGGCGGGGATGTGGGGCCTTGGGAAACTTCAAACACATTTGGTGGGACTGTCCCGTAATCCAGATCTTCTGGAAAGAGATCCTTGCCCAGATAAAACTCATATTAGGCTACCCGACTGGGGACTCCATAGAGCAGGTGCTGCTGGGCATTCAGGACCCTCTGTTACAGCGGCAAACACACGCAGATAGATCCATCCTATGGCTCTGCCTTGGGGCGGCGAAAATAGCTATAGCGGGGGCCTGGAAGAAGCCTACCGCTCCCTCTCTTTCGCAGTGGCATGCACGGTTGTGGAAGGCGATAGCATTAGAGCGGCTATCTGATATAGCGGAAGACAATAGGAAAGATTTCGAATATACCTGGTCCCCTTTGGTCAGCTATCTCTCTGAGGGTCTCCCATTGTTTGCTTGTAGTCCTCGGCTGAGGGCACTCCACCTTTTTCTGATTTAGTAGCAACTCCGTCACCTCCTCACTTACACAATAAGAGATGAGTCACCAGGTGTGAGACCGTTGTTCCAGTGGTTTTGTTTAAACTTTTTCTTCCCCCCCCCCTTTTTTTTTTTTTTTGTTTTTTTTGTTGGGGCTCTCGCCCGTTGGAATTAGGAACCCATGGACCTCTTGTCTACCCCTTCGAATCAGGATACCCGTTTCAGAAATTGGTTAATGTCTGGTTCGCACCTTTTTTTGAGCTAGCACAGGCTTATCACTATGCTTTCTGAAACCATTAGCGACTGGAGACCGGGGATTGACCCGCCAATGTCACTAGAAAATGTGTTTAGTAATTTAGCTATTAACAGCGTGGTGGGGCTCCCCACGTGGGGGGAGAAATGGGGGGGGGGATTAATTTCCTCCTTGTTTATATATGCCTTGAAGAGATGTAATTCTTACAGAGGTCCTTTGTGTACTATCTGCCCTTCTTTTCATGTTTTCCAATTCAAATGTTTCAATAAAAACATTATGACAAAAAAAAAAACAAGTTGCACACGTCCAAGCCCAACACTAGATGGCAGTAGTATGCACGGCATATGTATCTGCAGCTGCATATGCCACAAACACATTTTTTCAAAGTAAAAAAAATCTTTATAATAGATGAAAAAATATTCAAACAGAAGATTAAAAATACAACAAAAGTTGAAAAGCATGTTGTTTCAGAATAAAAACCTTGCGCAAAAATCAAGGTGCTATATAGCAATCCTGCTCTCATGTAGTCGAAAAAATTCTGCGGAGTGCCTTTTCTGGGACTTAGCGCTTTGGAAGCTTGCTGCCTCTAAAAGTTAAAGGAACATTAATTTTTCTTACAGGAGAGCTGAATGCAATTCTTTTTATTGTATATGTTTTGAATTGAGAGCATTAAAAGAAAAAATATTTAATTTTTTTAAAAAGTGTTTCTACCTGGGCCTATAGGTTAGGAGTGTTCTAAAGCGTCTGAACCTGGGTAGGGCCCAGTAATGAAGAATTCAAGGAGAGACTACGAACGAGGCCAGGAATGCAGATGTGAAGATGATGAGACAGTGAGTCTGACATCATCATAGAACAGTGACAGTACCCAGTTGATAAACCGCAACCATATCAGGCCCTGCAAAAGGGGTCTTGTTGTATTTGCAACATTTCACCTTGTGAAGTACAATTATTAGAGTTACATTGCAACAAGTAAAATGAATATAATCAATTTAGATGCACTTCAAATCTGCTTGGTCTGAGAACACTTTTAAAAGCCTGGCAGAATTTACTCCTTTCTTCAACCTACCACAAAGCTTTCTTGATATTAAGGTGGAGGCACCTTTTTATGTAGGTGCTAACTCAATACAGAGGTATTAATTCCTTGAGATATCCTAACGCATAATACAGGAATGGAGCTTTCTCCAACCCTTCACTGCCACGAGTTCTTTGAAACTCTGGTGTACCTCCTCCAATTTTGACGTGTTGGACATCAGTGACAACCACTCTAGGCGGAAGCGGATCTTCCCAGATGCTGCTTCTTCAAGCGTATACCACTGCAAGAGAAGAGGGGACAAATGAAGTCCACACTATGAAATACTGTTACTGACAGTCAGGCTATTTAAGTCAATGAGTCTGAAAATATCTGCCCCTTAATTGTCAAGTTCAGTTCATTAAGCCATACTGACTCTTTTTCGCTGCCCTCCTTTCTCAGTTGGTCTCCATATCCCTTAAACAGCAACTTAGTCACACTGCACCCAAGAAGCCCTTCCTCTTCTCACCTTGTCCAGAACACGTGCCTTTTTCACTTCTCCAAGATCAAACTTCATCCTGGATAGTGGGAGGGAAGGGATAGAGCAGATGTAAGACTACAAATCTGAGTCGAAGTTGTGATGCCATTGAATGGGAGGGCAGGGGAACTGTTCATCCAAGGAGAAGCCAGAAGAACATTTTCCCACACTCCCAACCAAAGTCACACATGCTTCAGAATACATACACGCTAAAAGAAAATTATACTTGCCTGCCGATGAAATCATCCTTATCAGGGTCCTTGTCAAACACTTCAACCTCCAGCTCCTGCCCAGGGACCTCATGAACAATAGCCTGTCAAGAGCAGAGGACAGCTGTGACTGATTATCTTCACCAAACAACATGTTCTCCCACAAGTGAACTTAACCCAAGACAAGAAAGGGCCTTAGTTGTCGTATCAAGTTTATATCACCCAACTAAAGGATGCATTGGTTGCCCCTAATGTTCCATATACCTCACCCGGTTAGCTCAGGAAAGCTACATTGATGCCCCTACACAGTCATACTGGATGCACACCTGCTACAAGGATACACAGAACCAATCTCTTGGGCCTTTTCCTCCATGAACATCCGGGATTTCTCACCTCGTACATCTCCATCCATTTGGGGTTAACCTCATTGTCGACGGTTTTGCTGGTGAAGATCTGTGTGCCCACGCGGACTACAGCATAAGGGTCCGACTTCCCAGATGCGAATCCCTTAACTTTCAGATCCTTGTTTGGAAGGTTTGAGGCCTCCAACAAATGAATTCGGACAATACCCTGTAGACAGCGGAGAGAAGAAACAATGACTCTGCAAACTCAAACGTGCCCTCATCAGCCAACACCGCCTACATTGTCAATTCACTTTGTGCAGTAAGATAGGACATACCCTTGGCAATGGACAGCGCAATTCCGCCAGTGGAAGATCATTGACCAAGGCAACAGTAAGACGGTTGGGCAGCACCATCGTCCAAGCTATGATGTCCAAGACCATTGTGTCCGACATGACGCTAGAGAAACAAAGGATGAAAGTCAGCAACTTTAAAGGCTTAAGCAGGGATCCCAATGTACTTCTTTTAATCTTTCAGGAAAATCAACCATAAACATGCAACTATGTAGATGCAATGACCAGGGCTTCAGTGACCTCTTTCAGAAGGTCCTACCCACCAATCTCCTCCCTTCCCCCACAAATCACTGACCTCGAGGTCATGTGCATAAGTGGTGAGTTTACTAGCATCACCAATCACCAGTTACACCAGTGAACAGTGTCTCAGCCCCCTGTCACCTGTTCACTGTGCCGTCACTTTAATAGGAACACCATAGTCAGTCTTTGAAATTATCAAAAGTTTATCCTGATTTCAGATAATAATCCTTTTTTGAAATGAGAAATAAATACATTAATTGCATAAAGATACCTTATTGGTAAGAAGGGTTCCTTAATTTACTATTGCTGTGGAAGTCAAGGGCCACACTTCCCCCACAAGGACCGTTGGTGTTACTAATTATTGATTTACCCGGGTCTCTGGATTATCCACCTTTTTTCTTGCAAAGTGAGGACAGAGGAGGCTGAGGTGAGCTACTGACTGGCATGCTGTGGAAAACACTTAAGAGCAGGGACAGTCCCTGAGGAATGTAGCTCTAAGACGCCCTGGTATGCGGCATCTGGAAGTGTGTGGATGATGGATGACCTTTCACCCAGTGGAAGATGACCAGTCAATGCCTCATTCCCCGCTGAGAGGGGAAGCGAGTCCTTTAACCCAGGAATGCATAGCTGGTAAAAACACAATAAGCTAGGGAGCCTTGAAGACCAATAATCGAGCCCTGGAATGAGGAAAATATATGCAAACACCATATAGAATCCTCTCGAAACCCCCTCGTCCCATTCTACACCCGCTAATTGTGATGTTGCCACAAAATGAGGGTCTGAGATGATTCTGAGGACCAAACAGTGCTGCCCACACAATGAAACAAGGCTGGCCTCCTTCTTTGATCCGGAAGAACAGACTGAATAAAAGTGCCTTCTCTAAGAAATAACCAGCACAATGCCTGAAGTTTCCACATGTTATGTTATTTTAACTTAATATCGCGCTCAAATCAACCCATTTGGGTTATCTCGGTGCGGGACAACGGGCAAAGGACAGGCTGAGAAGTGGGTTCTGAGCGTTCTCTCCAGACAAGTGACTCTGACCCATCACTGATGGATAAAAGAATCGAAAATCACTTTGAAACACAAAATAGACACTGTGTCCTAGACTTGCATGCAGACCTACAGAAAGTTTCTGAGAGGATGTGGACAGTGGAAAACAACATCCAGGAACCATACACAGACACCACTTCTATGAAGGAGATTTATCTGCTGAAAGAAGATGTCGAACAAGTTGCGACTTTGTGGTGAAAATGAGTAAAGTTGCTCTCGTATATACAAGATTTATGTAGCTGGAGCGCCAAAATTGGCCCAATCGAATAAACTATGGGAAAAAGAGCTGCAACTGAGGGGATTATTAAAAATATTTTCAGTAAACAGAGCACAACCTGTATGTTAAGCCCAGGGCAATCATCGCCCACATCCTCAATTTCAGGGACAGGGATACAATACGACAAGCAGCGCGATCAAAAGGCAGATTAAGGTATGAAAACGCGTAGATGCTTTTCCCAGGTTTCACTGAGACGATTCAACACCAATGAAGAACATTTGACATGATAATACCGAAATTACGAAATGAGAACTAAAGTACATTCTGATGTACACAGCTTGATTCAGAATCCCAGCTGTGGTGAAATACTAGTATTTCACGTCACTGGATGAGGTGTGAGATCGGCTGGAGGGTTGAAGACCATCTAGGACCACAAAATTACACACCTATCTGAAGTTGAGAAGTAGAGAGAGAACGACCTGGGTGGCAAGCCGCAGAACGGGATCCAGTAATAAAGAGTGGACACTATGAAGGTCTCGCTTAGAGGAGAGACACTTCATGATGGGTGATGAAATGCTAGAGGGGCCTACTTCACAACAGACATGCAAGCGCAGAGAATCATGATGGTCCACATGCAAAATGTTTGTGCTTTGAATGCGGAGCCAGGACATGGACAACATGCACCCAAAATGCGTTACAAGATGATAACACAATGCCTGGGTAGGTGAGTAGTGGGAATGATAAGGGTGATTCTTCCACGCCAAGCTTTGACCTGAAGAAGGGCTCCTGTAATTCCTGAGGAAAATAGTTTAATAGGTTATAGCCAATAGGTATTTGGCAACTGATAGACCTCCTATGAATAGAACATAAAGAAGGTGGTCTTTCTCCCACTCCTGAAAAAACGACATTGTTTTCTCAGGATAATCAGGCATGCTGTGAATTGGGGAGGTGGGTAGTGCAGAACCGACAGTGCAGGCACTGTAGTGGTGCTGGAGGGTAGAGGGAACAGTTGATACACATAAACAAACAACATTGCTGGGAAGCAAGTCTCTGGGTGATGTTACAATGACTTGCAGGAATAACTCCATTATGTACAGTGTTAAACGGTGATATAAAAGAGACCAGAGTGGATTCCCTTAAGTGCATCTCTTGGAATATCAATGGGATAGGGCGAAATATTAAAAGAGGATTAGTGTCTAACATGATCCACAGACATGGACCAGATATAGTGTTCTTCCAGGAATCCATTTTGTTGGGCACAAATGGACAGGCTTTCAGTAGCTAGACTTATAAATCCCTGGTACATACCGGACAATGGGCTCAAGAGGCGTAGCCAACCTAGGTAAAAACAACGATGCCAATCATAATAGACAGCACCTGGGCCAACATGTGTGAATGTATGGTGACAGCGATGGGGCATGGAGTAGGGAACAGATTACTCTGAAATCTGTATTTCTACAACCAAGACTACAAGCCGATACCATTGACAAACTTGGATCTAAAATAGTACAAATGTCAAGCGGCATAGTAATCCTGGGAGGAGTCTTGAATATGAGGATGACTGCCCAGCTAGATAGAACAGGGGTAGGGAAGGGGTCACTCTCTAGCCACAAGCATAAGGAGGTTTACCAATGCCATAAATCTAACAGACATGTGCCGGGAGAGACACCCGGCTAAGCAGCAATTTCCAACTACTCAGTAGAATGCACCTCTTTCTCAAGAATACATCCATGAAGGTACCTTAAAGGTGTCCAGAGATCAGATGTGTAGCTAGAGGGATATCGGACTATTCACTTTTGTGGATGGAATTTGGTGACAGGTAAAGGAAATGCCCCCTGGGATGGAGACTAGATACATGGGAGTTGAAATATAAAGCCATGGTAAACAGTTGAGAGAAGTACCACAGAGAAATATTTCGAAGAGAATGTGGTGACAGTGCAATCAGAAATAACCCTCTTGGAGGCTTACAAAAGCATGATTAGAGGCGAAGCTCTATCAGGTGTAGTTTGGAAGAAATAGGAAAGGGAAAGGAAAGCTAGGAGGCTGAAGAGACTTTACTGTGGCTAGAAAAACAATACCTGGCAAGTGCGGACCCCCAGATGCATAAGCAGTTCAAACGTAAACTAGACTACACCTCCCTGTTCAATAATGAGGCCAGAAACCAGTATATAACTGCATAAACACATCTTTAGGACGTGAAATAAAGGAGAAAATCTCACAGCATGCCTCAAGTAAGGGATAGGAAGTTCAGAGGTGGATAAAGACAGTGAAAGATAGACAGGGAGCCATAATGGTGGGAAATGACAAGATAGCACATCGCTTACACTACTGCACAAGCTTAGAGTGGCAGAATCAGACTCGCTAGGCTTTTTGTGGGAGCTGCTGAAACCCACACTCCCTTCAGCAGATAAAAATATCCTAGAGACATCATTGTCGATGAGAGGCTAGATGAGCAGAAGGAGGGTTCCTGTCCTGAATGGGCTTTGGTCAGAATTCTTTAAGGGGGAGATGGTAAATTAGTGGACAACCGTCATCATATGTTTAAGGAGAATAGAAAAGAAGGTAGCCTCCCTTAAAATTTGAGGATGGTGACAGGTCTATTAATACGCAAAGGGTCTGATTATAATGTGGTTAGTGTATTCCAACCTGTGTGTTATCCCCTTTTTACGCAGTTTGGAATTACAAGTTAAAAGGTATTTAATGTTTCTGATAATTATTGGATGTGTTAAGTACCTCAAGGTTCATTAAATTTCGACAGGGGTAACCTGACGAAATTTAACAGGGGAAAAGCATACAGCATTTACCATATCATCTGGATTTTGAGTTAAACACCAAAATCCTCATGTTATTTCCCATAAACTTGTAATAGGTGCTATTTAAAGCCCTCGATAAATAACGTACCCTGTGGCATTGTTATTTATCAGGTGCGTTAACTAGCACCTATACTTGTAATCAGAGCCAAAGAGGGGAAGCCAGGAATGAACTGTGAGTTTTATAGGCCGATCTCCCGAATGAATTTAAAAACTAACATTCTATCCAAGATTATGGCAAACTCCCTCCATGGTGCGATAGGCTCATTGATGCATGCAGATCAATTGGGTTTCATGCCACACAAGAGCACTAGACACAATCTCGGGAGGCTGTATGTGCGCCTGGAACACACACGGAGGGTAATAGCAGTCTTGGTGCTAGATACAACTAAGGCCTTTGACTCGGTAGAGAGCGCATATATGCTGTCAGTACTAAAGTGGATGAGATATGGCCTGCAATTTTTATCCTGGGTTGATTTACTATACTCCAGGTCTATGACCGGGGGCTTTTAGGAGAATTTCAGTTGGACAGAGGAACAAGACAAGGATGTCCTCTCTCACAATTGATCTTCGCTCTAATTTTGAAACAGTTGGCAAGATGGATCTGGCAAGATGCCTTGCTTAAAGGGTTCAATGGCACCACCATTGAGACACGAGAATATCTTTATATGCAGGTGGCAGATTGGTGTATGTCACTAACTTAGCTATCAGTGTTGACACACTGCTGCATACTTTTTTGAGTATTTGGAAGGTATTGTGACTTCTGTATAAACTGGCATAGGTGCTGTATTCCCCCTCTTAGCGTGGGCCCACATGGGAGGATGCTTCTCCAGTTGTAAAATAGTGCTTGAGGTGTTTAAATAATTGGAGATCCATTTCATGAGAGATATAAATGAGGAAACTTGACACTTTTTAAACAATAGCACTTGCTATGTTTCTGTATCTTCTTCAGAAGTCGCCGTTCTGGCAGCCAGAGATATTCTTCCTAAGGGTGGATGAGACGATCAGCACCCTGTTGAGGAAGAGAAAGCCTCCAAGGATAGCTCTGAACACAATGAAATGAGAAGTCTATGATGGTGGGAGCGCACTTCCCAATCAAAAATATTACTACTAGTCATCCCAATTAGTGGTGGTAAATGACTGGGACTTCACGTCCCAACAAGGGGACCTTAGAGACCCAGCAGCACTCTCTAAGACCATGCAGGTTAAACAAATGTAGTTCTATATCGCCACAGTTGTAAGGGTGTGGAAGAAATGCACAAGAAAACTGGGATGGCATGTCAAATTTATGTGACTCTTCCCACTATCAAGATTGAGGTGATCTGGAAGAATTGGGATAGCTGCATGGGTTTTGCAGCTGGGACATGATTGGGATACCCACCTTGGGAGATGTATACGGACCAGTATGCCTAAAATCATTGGACCAGTTCCTAGCTGAATTCAGTATGGTGGGCACGGAAATATTGAGGTACCTTAGCTTTCGACATGCACATTGGGTCCAGCACTCTCTGAGACCATGCAGGTTAAACAAATGTAGATCCACATCGCCACAATTGTTAAGGTGTGGAAAAAATGCACAAGAAAAATGGGATGGAATGTCAAATTATATGGGACTCTTCCCACTATCAAGATTGATGTGATCTGGAAGAATTGGGATAGCTGTAGGGGTTTTGCCGCTGGGACATGATTGGGATATCCACCTTGGGGATGTTTAGGGACCAGTGCACCTAAAATCATTTGACCAGTTCACTGCTGCAATTGGGTTTATTTTCCACGCAGCACTCAATGTTATCTACACAGTGCTCCATGCACTCAATATAATGTTCATGGTTCTCTTAGGATCAAGTCAGTGGAGTCTCCTACTCTTTCAAGGGGTCTGGCAGAGAGAAAATCACAAGAATGGTGATGTATTGGCCCGCATGGAAGGAGATACAACTTTAGGCATAAGATTTATTGAACTGTTCAATTAATGAAAATCATTACAGCAATGAAATGTGTCCCGCCCACCCAGTGACCTTTAAAAAGAGGAAATCCTCCTTACACATTCTAAAAATACTTTGTTTACACATTTCATTTGTGAACCAACAACCGTAAAACAAATCTTTACATCACAATTCACTTATGCTGATTATCTTTCACTTAAAAATAACATAATTCGCCCCAATACAAACAACACACTTTACTTAAAACGAGAATCTGCCAATAAAAATGGCCATTCCCATTAGGATTACTAACTCACTTATATCCAAGTTAGCAGTTCTACAGCCTTAATAAAAATTGCACTCTTCCCAAGTATTGCACTCATGCTCGCCTGACATCCTTACCCTTGTTTCCTACTATGATAATTGCTCAGATCCCGTTATCCCAAAATTGCATGCAAGATTGCCTGGCCTGAAACATACCATACCCTTAGTTATCCTTCAGTGGAAGTTGCACTGTTCCCATTATTGCACACCGCCCCTCTAAGCTCTAGACATCCTTCAATAAGAGAGTTACCCGATTCCCCTTAGATAACCTCTAGCTTAATCTGTTGTACCATTATACATGAGACCCCCAAAACCATACACCTAACCCTCCCTCCTTCGGTGCAAAGCAGATAAAAATATAAAATTCATATTTAATTCACCAGAAAAAAACGTAATGCACTCATAAATTATAGAGCGTATCAAGATTTCAGATAGCATATTGTTCAGCTTTCTTCCTTGGGTTTAAATGTCGGGAATGTCAGCCTGTTGCTGTAGATCTACCACCGCTTTCATGTACCATACTAAGTGACTTGAAAGCTGACATGATTCGCTTCTTAAGCAACATATGATTGCGCTCCTACAAGATTACATTTTTTAGGGCGCCCGTTCCTGATTGTTTGTGTGGCTGCGGGGGGTTAAACTACAGTCCTCAACCTGCCAAGCGGCACGGACGCCGCCAACGCTCTGCTGCACGCGCCAGGAGGCGCTTAAATCTCGGCCAGGGCCCCCACAGCGCGGGAGCCCGTTCCTGATGGTTTGTGTGGCCGCGGGGGGTTAAACTACAGTCCCCAGCCTGCCAAGCGGCACGGACGCCGCCAACGCTCTGCTGCACGCGCCAGGAGACGCTTAAATCTCGGCCAGGGCCCCCGCAGCGCGGGAGCCCGTTCCTGATTGTTTGTGTGGCCGCGGGGGGGTTAAACTACAGTCCCCAGCCTGCCAAGCGGCATGGACGCCGCCAACGCTCTGCTGCACGCGCCAGGAGGCGCTTAAATCTCGGCCAGGACCCCCGCAGCGCGGGAGCCCGTTCCTGATTGTGTGTGTGGCCGCGGGGGGTTAAACTACAGTCCCCAGCCTGCCACGCGGCACGGGCGCCACCAACGCTCAGCTGCACGTGCCAGGAGACGCTTAAATCTCGGCCAGGGCCCCTGCAGCAAGGGAGCCCGTTCCTGACTGTTTGTGTGGCCGCGGGGGTTAAACTACAGACCCCAGCCTGCCAAGTGGCACGGACACCTCCAACGCACTGCTGCACGCGCCAGGAGGCGCTTAAATCTCGGCCAGGGCCCCCGCAGCGCGGGACTCGCGCAGGCGTGGCCAGGCCAAGCCCGGGCCAAGGGCGGGCCCGTCTGCGCCTGTCAGCGACAGGAAGAGGCAGGGCAGGGCCACCCCCCTTTGCTCCCTCTCCCCGTGTTGGCTTTCGGGTAAGACTTTTTAAATTAAATACCTCCTAACGGCATTCATCTCGTTCCTCCACCTGGAATTGGCATCTACCCAAGTACTTTGACGAATCCAATCTAGTCACCTGATAATAACTGCTCCTGATTGCACCGGGCTAAAAGGGGAATACTCACTGTGGGATCACTCGTTTTTTTCTTCTGATCATTAGAACATTTGTGACTTTTTTTTTTATACTCAAAGGGGTTTGGGGTTTACCTGTGACATTTATTCTTCACATGAATATTGAAACATTAGTTATTCAACTGTCTGTCTACAATTGGACTATTACGTAAGCCCTAGCAAGGTGCTGAGTACAGCATAGTCACGTGTTTGTTGGCTATTAAAATCCACCTTGTTCTATTTACCATTTGGGCCATTCTTAACTATTTTCATATATTTTTATATCTGATTGTACAGATCATATTTCAATTTGGGCCAGCTCTAGGTTGATTCCATTGGGGTGGTTGTGGTATAGGCCGGCTCAGGCTGAACAATGGGGAAGCATACCTGCCCTCCGAAGCCCAAAGCTACCGCTTTATCCTCATTGCCACCAACTGCAATTGACAGGATGTTACAGAGGGCTATAGGGGTGGTTAACACAGAAATAGAGCTCACTGAGAGGCGCTTGACACTCACTCCTGACTTATGCATTCCAGTGTCTGACCTATGTACTCCGCAAACTGCCACCTCAGCCCCATTGGCTGAACGACCCTCACCCCCACTCCAAGTAGCTGCACCAAAAAAAGTAGCACGTAAGGGGAGAAATACCATCAGCATTCCAAAGAACGGGAAGCGTAAACAAGTACTTGGGGTGGGAGTTAAAAGAAAGAAAATAAGTGAGGATCCATTATCCAGTCCAGAGGATGGTGAGAAGTCTGACTCAAATACAAGTTGTCCCCCGCTTACTATCCTTTTCAATCAAAATAACAAACTAGCATGTTCACTTCACTAATTCCATATTCCACTATACTAATTCACCACTAATCCTTTATGGGTTCCAGAGTAGCGTGCTACTCGCCAACAAAGCGCTTCAACACCCACCAGGGGTAACAGGCGCTATATGAATGCAAACCTTTCTTTCCCTTCTATCCCTCCACTATCCTTCTCACTCCAAATAACTGACTAATATCCACCACTCAAATTACTTTCATATTTCACCATACTAATTCACCACTAATCCTTTATGGGTTTCCGGAGTAGCGTGCTACTCGCCCAAAAAAAAAAAAGCAATTCAACACCCCATCAGGGGTTAGAAGCGCTATATATATGCAAACCTTTTTTCCCTCTTCTATCCCTCCGCTATCCTTCTGAATCCAAATAACTGACTAACATATCCACCACTTAAAATTTACTTGCATGTTTCACTATACTAATTCAACACTAATCCTCTATGGGTCCCGGAGTAGCGTGCTACTCGCCGAAAAAGCGCTTCGACGCCTCGTCAGGGGTAGTAAGCGCTATACAAATGCAATTACAATACAATACTAGATCAGACACTGATTATCCTACCTGGGCACTGAATCTGTTGACCGACCTACAGAACCAACTAAGAGCTATTGTAAGGGAAGAACTTGCCCCCCTACTCAATCGTCTAGATAAAGTGGTAACAATGGGGGAAAGTGGGCAAGTAAATTCAAATACAAGCACCACCCATGTAGCAGTAAGGGGGATTGATTCTGGCTGCCAAGTGGACACTCTAAACCTGATATCTCCGGACGGGTTGGGTGTGCAGAGTAACCTAGATCCCACCACAACCCAAGAGATAAGGTACCCGAATGTCAACAATCACCAGGCAGGTACGAGCTTCAATTGCGAGGCTGGGAGCAAAATTGTAGTACCCCCAAAGGGGGGCATGGATAAAAACAGCCCCCCTCTACATGGACCCATGGAGACTGCGAGTGGGTTGGTGAGGGACGAACGCATTGTTGGTAGGCCTGAAGTAGTGAATTTACCGACCATAAACGTACCCCCTGCCTGTTCCCCGTATGTAGTTGTATTGGCAGGAGTTCCCGTAATCAAAAATGACCAGAGGGAAACACAACTCGACCTTAGGAACAAATGTCTGTTCTGGTTAGCGAGGCACAGGCAGTTTGACTACGACAGGGCAGGGGAAATTCTAATGGTCCGTAGAGTTGGCTGGGTGGGAAACCGACGAAAATCAGTGCAAGGGGACTGTGTAGTCATAAATTTAAAAAATCCCCAAATTGTAGGTAGCCTACTCAATCAGAAAACATGCCACCAGGAGCCACCCGCAGGCATTAGGCCTTTTCCACTGGACTTTTTTTACACTCGCTACCAAATGCCACCTAGGGCCCACATTACCCCAGACGGATGCAGATGGCCATTAAGCACTCCAACCGTGGGCAGATGGGATACCCCCCCCCCGACCCTTATTATTTAATATACCAGTAAATAATAGATTTGGGGTTCTGGAGGATGTAGATTGACAAGTGGTGACTTTGACTCCAGACGGAGAATCTGTAATGCAGTGGTTGGACATAGAGTTGGACGTGCTTAGTGGGGATTATCTTACCCAGACAATATGTCCTGGGCTAGGGGCAAAAGGCAAGGACCACCAATTATACACATCCCAGACCATTGGACTAGAAGGAGTAGGGGTACAATTGCCAGGAGCACTCTCTGCCCCATTACCTGCTCCCTTGAATAAAACACAGAGAGAAGGCCTGCCTACGAGGTTATCAGATAACCAGCCCACTATTCAAACGAGGGAAACCCACACTTCTAGCACCAATACACTTGAGTGCATCTCTAGAAAGAGCGCGCATGCTAACACAATGAGGGTCTTATCCTGGAAGGTTGCTGGACTTAAAAGGAAACTGTCCTGCCCAGACTGGGGGCTTTTTGTGGACAAATACGATGTATGCATGTTCCAGGAAACCTGGGCTCGGGAAGACCATCTGAGGGCGGGTTTTGCTTCATTTAATATCCCAGCTACCTCGGGGGGAGGGGTAGACCATCAGGGGGTTTAACCATTTGGGTAGGCTCACATTTGGGCTGCAGAGCCGAACAGTTGACTACCCCTTCAAATGACATCCAGTGTGTCGTACTTACCTTTTCTTCAAAGATAAAAATTGCCTTTATCAATGTCTACTCTCGGCCTGTTAGCCTTAGCCAGGAATCTGTGACATTAGATCAACTGAGCCTCTTTATCCCCACTATTGATCCAAGCATATGGTTGATCGTAGGGGGTGATTTCAACTGCCAATTTGAACCCCTCACTGATCTAAGTAATACCACCCCCAGCGAGGAGGACCTCCAATGGCTAATTCCAGATCCACAAATCCAACCCATTAAAGCCTGGTCCCCGTTGGCACTCCAGACTAATTCAATTACATTAACCCACTCCCTAAGAGCGTGCAATGGCCGCACAAAATCGGACACCCTACGGCAGCTAACATTCAACAGATTAGGTCAATGGTCCCTGTTGGATTACAATTTAGTGGAGACTAGACAATGGCAAAGGGTTTGTGATTTTGCTGTTGTAATGCGGCTGGACAGTGATCACAACGCTTTGACCATGGATCTGGTGATGCCGAATCTGGGTCATATTAATTCTAAGGCCACTTGCACACCCCAGGACAGTGGATTAATACTCTCAAATAATAGAAGGAAAATTAGGTGGGGGGAAATCCAACAGTCACCTCACAAGGGGCCACAGTATATCATTCAGTAATCCCGATACTAATAAAAATGTGGGAGGCCACAATTGCAGAGGGTACTCCATCAACTATTGAGAGGGTTGCAAAATTGCACACAGAATTAACATCTAAATTGGTAGAGATATTCTGCCCAGTGGTACCTCATAGGCGAAAAGATGGCCTAAACGATCCTGGTTCAATACCAAATGCCGAAAAGCCAAACGGGCTCTGCTGGAAGCCATTAAAGCAAAGGACAAGCATCAAATCAAACTGAATCGGGTGCTGTATAAAGACAGCATCCAGCAAGCAAAAAAGAACTGGGAATTGGACAGATGGGAGGGCCCTTAATTCTGCCTTATCTAATAAAGACATGAAGGTTTTCTGGACCATAGTTAGCTCAGGTGATACCGAAGGGAAGCCAGCCATTGAGTCGAATATAGCATCTGAAGCATGGGAGACTCCTTTCCAGGCCCTATATACTACCAAGGAAGCTGTGGCCCAAATTGATGAATCTTCCATAATCTTCACTGGGTTCGCCCAGGAGGCGGCCCCAGGGATCACCATGTCCGAAGTGCTAAATGCAATCAACAAGCTTCCCTTCAACAAAGCGCCGGGTTTGGACAAACTACCAGGGGACCTCTTTCGGGGGGAACCAAAAATTTGGGGACCGTACCTATGGGTCTTATTTAATGCCATTATGAATGGCATGGAGCCCCCTGATACCTAGCTTGGGGCAGAAATTGTCCCAGTCCTCAAAATGGGATCACCTCTTCTACACACTAATTATAGGCCGATCAGCTTGATCGATGATACCCAGAAACTCTTTGCACGGGTACTTCTTGACCGCCTTCAGGCGTGAATGGAAGAACAAGAGTTCCTGAGCCCCTACCAAGCCGGATTCAGAAAAAACACATCTACCGTCGACCAGATATTTAGACTCCAACTTCTTTTCTGGAAAACGGGGACAATAGAGGGTGGCAGCCTCTACTTAATATTTGTGGATCTGAAGTCGGCTTTTGATCTTGTGCCAAGGGACAAACTATGGGGTGTACTTAGAGATCTGGGGATCCGCCCCTACCTCCTTAGCATTTTGATGAGGCTGCATGTAGGTAATTTTGCTCAAGTGAGGTATGGAAAACATGGTGAATTAACCCCCGCTTTCTAGTTAACAAAGGGGTACTGCAGGGGTGCGTCCTCGCACCTACTTTATTTTGTTTATTCATCAATGCACTGGTTGACCAACTCAGAATGGTCAAGGATAATGATGCCCCTAAGTTAGCGTCGGCTAAGGTTACAGCAATGATGTTTGCTGACGACACCCATTTACTTTCAAAGTCGCCTATGGGAATCCAGAGGATTCTCGATAGCTTTGTTGCCTTCTGCAAAACCAGGGGGTTGGAGATTAATACACAGAAGACCAAATTTATGGTCTTCAATCCTGCCAACAAGTCTCGCTCTAACCCCTGTCTGAACGGCACCATGCTTGAAAGAGTGTCGGTCTTTGACTACTTAGGTGTCACCTTGACAGAAAACCTGGAGTGGGGGCCGCAAATGGCCAAAGCAAGCCTTAAGCTTGCTCAGACCGTAGGAGGAATTGCAAAATTGTACAGAACTTCCATACACAAATCAGCCGGGCCAATAGCTGAAATCCACAAAGTACAAGCAAGGGGTGCTACATTATATGGGGCAGAACTATGGGGGCATTGCTCCGCTAGTAGCCTGAACAAGGTAGAGAATAATTTCATGACGCAGTTGTTAGGTCTTCCCCCTAGCACCCACTCACCCCCCTACGCCTGGATCTGGGCATTAGGCCAATTAGGGACGAGATCACCCTTAGACCCGTAACTTTCTGGCGTAGATTGTGGGTGACCCCGGAATTGGCCGCCTATCGGTCTGAGCTCAAAGAGCTGTTGAGTCTCCCGGGTATCAGTAAAATACCTTGGCTTGTATACATAAAGAATGTCTGTAACAGGCTGGGTAGAGCAGGCCTATGGAGCACTCCTGAAGAATCGTGCCTTTTAATCTCGCGGTCAGAACTGGTAAAATCCTTCAGGAGGCATAAATTTGCCGACATCCAGGAAAGCTCGTCTTCCGGCCGTCTGACAGCCGATTCTTAAAAATCAAAGACGAGTACATTATGGAATCTTTCCTGGATGACATCCAACCAACTCTGACAAGGAAATTGTATGTACAATTTAGATTTGGGACTTTACCACGCCGTGCCTTTTCGAATAAATGGTCCAAACCCCAATCTGGAGGATGTCCTGCCTGTAATTATAAGGAAGAGACAGAGCTACATGTTTTTTTTTTCTGCCCTGGCTATAAATTACCCAGACAGCGCTGGCTTATCCAACTCTGCAGGAACCTAGGCTTCGTACATTGTGCTGAGGCATTCAGAGTCTTAAAGTACAACACTAATGCCTCCATCGTTTTTGCTGTATCTCGTTTTCTATTTTCAATGTGGCGTGTACGTTGGACCTTTTTAAACCAGTAATTACGGCCCTAGAAACTTATATTGTTTGTATTCTTTTTTTATCTTTGTATCTATTCCTTCATTTTTAACAGTTTTATCAATAATATCTCCTTATGAAATACGTTTTTAAACCTGTGACTGCACTGTACTGTATCATACGCCTAGGATCATGCCTTGGAAGAATCTAAATTGCACTTTATTATCGTTAAATGTTTCAAACTGTACAGCTTTTTTTATTGGCACACTTTTTTAGTATATTTTCTTTTATATCAATCAACTGTATGGTTATGTACTATTTATGATCTATTTGTGTATATCCCCTTTGGAGAAATTTTATGATTATGTACTTTTATGGTCCATGAGACCGAAATAAAGTTATGGAATGGAATTTTGAATATTCAAAGTATGGAACATTGGCCGTAGCCAAAACTTCCTCGACTGTATTAGTCTCTTGCAGATGCAGGATACACGCAGCAATGATTTCTCTGAATAATTGCATAGTCTACATTGCTTACTCAGATCTCCATTTCGGGGACCACACCAAAAGCATCTTAAAAGTATTAAAACGCATCGCCACCTCATGAGGCTAAGTTTTACCCTGATGGAGAGCCGGAGGCACAAATAATCCGGAAGGCAGTCGGGAGTATACAGATTAGTGGTCCAACTACCATGCATCTTGTTCCCTAAATCCTTAGGTCTTGGGCCGCCGATAGGGCTTTTGCATTATTCATTAGTAGCTTTGCCATAGCCTCTATCGAGAGATCAGAGTTGATTAAATTTTCAATGTTCAGTACTTGAATGGACATCCTTAGGAAAGCACCCCATTCAGAGTTCTGCTCTTGTATTTTTCTCCATAGAACTGTTTTAACATACTGGTCTTCACTGTTTATAGATTTAAACAATATGATATTCATTTGGCACACAACACCGGATTTTGCTTGGAGATGTTAAATTCCAGCCTTATTTGAGCTTGGCTGGTACAGTCTGGGAGAGCAAACACTCTTCGATATTGTGCACATTGGTATTTGTCAGCAGTTCAAATAGCTGATCTTTAAAAATTATAGCTCCATAGGAGAGGGTGGGCATCACTTTGCAGGCCACCACTGTTAAAAGAGCTTGCAAACGTGGACAAGCCAAGCTCGTTTTTAGATACTCCATTTCAAATGATAAATATTTGGCGTATTCCTTTAAAGCATCTTCTTGTGCTCTTTTGCCGCCTCTTTCATCCAAGTGCACCCCCAGATATTTAAATCTTTTTGCTCTCTCCAGTTGCGCGCTCTCCATGTACCAAGACCCTTTTTAAATTAGTTTCCTGCCAAATATCACTATTTTGGTTTTGTTTAGATTGATCCTAATTGCACTAGCATTGCAATATTGAGCCAGGGCATTAAGAGAATTCTGTAAGCCAACTTGAGTGTGATTGAGGATAACCATGCCATTGACATACTGGAGTATTCAGAACTTCCGGTTGACTAACCACGGTGGGCATGATCTGGGGTTAATCAGATTGCTTTCCAAATCTGTCATAAAGAGGTTAAATAACAGGGGAGTGAGGATACATCCTTGCTTAAGGCCTTTATCTGAGGGGATTTTCTCTGAAGTGGACCAGTTTGTTGTCAGTTTGATTTTTACACATGTCTCACTATACAAGGACTCAATTGCTTTCAAAAGGCGAGGTGCAAACCCCCAGCTGTATAGCTTTGCCCAGAGACGATCTCTTGGGACGTTGTAAAATGCGTTATCGAAATCGATAAATGCCGGATAAAGTGGCAAAGCTTTTTGGCAGACAATCCTCAATTAAGCAGAACAAGGTGAGCAAATTGGCATTTCTTTGGAATCCAGATTGTAATCATGGGATCAGTTGTTTCTCATAGGGCCATGCTTCTAGTTCCTCACTCAGGAGCCAAGCATAACATTTTCCCTCTACGTCTAGTAGCACAGCCATTCGATAGGTACTTGGTGATTGCCGGCTCCCCTTCTTATGAATTGGAACCAAAATGGAACCCCCGCCAGCTGTCTGGGATGGGGCTTGTGCAAAATCAGTCAGCATAGACAGATGTTAAAATCGGTCACCACAATGAGTCATCCGATTTAAGAAGAGCATCAGGCACTCCATTTGGACTCGGGTCCCCTATACACTCTTAATTTACTTATTATCGTCATCTTGATGGTTTCTTATGCTGAGCCACTGACTGCTTACTTAGGGGGCGCTTCCTCACTTACAGGGGCTCCACCCTTCCCGAGGACACCATCGGTCTCTCAAGGGCCATACAGCCCAATAAGTATGGAGCACATTTTGATCTAGCCGATGACCGCGGATTCTTCTGCCACTGTGCCGAAGATTTATCTAGCCATACTTTATCGCCCTGACTTTTAAAGGGTTTGCACTTGTTGTAGAGGGCGGGGGCAGTTTATATAGGTGTTCAATGTATTCTGCTCACTCTTTTGGTGAGATGTTACAGTTTATTTTCATTTTACTCCGAGTTAGGCTATTAACCAGGCCCCAGAATTTCCACAAATCCTTTAGTTTCATAGCCGCCTGAAGTCTTACCCAGCTCCATTCATCATTTTTTGACTGCATCACCCATCTTAGCTTTCTGTGGGATTGCCTTGGAAATTCATTCCTTAGTTTCTTTGCTTCCCGCCCCCAACAAAAGAGCGGGTCTAGCCGGTGGGCCTTTCCACCCCTACTATGGCTGGTTGAGCTGCCTTGTAAGAATGTTATCACTCTTTCCCACCCTAGCATTGGGCTGATGTTTTCCTAATAGATTGCGGTTATGCTATTTGCCCGACTTGTCTCTGCCCTTTTATTTCTATTCGATTCATCCCACTCCCAGGTGATTCGGTTGAGAGGGGCCATGTAACATTGATTACCTATCAGCGGTAATCTTGGGCAACTGTACCGGCAACAGGTGATGTTTCATGATAATACTGCATGATCGCTGGAGATTTTTGGTGTAATCTGAAAGCCACGGATGAGATGGATATCATCAGTAGGGATCCAGACGTAGTCTAGGGTGGCTAATCTAAAGGCGGAGACATGCATATAGGCAGCTGGAGTGTCACTCTTGAACCTGCCATTCAAGCACCAAAGGCAAAGGGATTCCAGATTATTTGCCAAAAGTGTGCCAAAGGCATCTTTTTTTAATCTAACTGGGACATTGGTGGGATATTCAAGTAGGTGTTCTCTGTATCTTTCCATTCCTCAGAGCTGCTTGACCCCAGTAGGTTTGAATTAAAATCACCACTGAATAAAAACATAGCATCCACATACTCTAACTTCACAGCCTCCAGTCTCTCCAGGAGAGTTCTGGCAGTGTCCCGCTTCCTGATCGCTGAAGTGGAGATTTATATAAGTATAACAGTGTTAAATATTTTCCTGTTGAGGGACTTGTTGTGGATGTGATTTTAACAAAGATTGGGTCTGCATTACCAGCCCAGATTTTGGAGGCATTAATGACCCAGTAAGTTTTTATTTGGATTGATATACCACCACTTGGATGACCACCATGTGTGGAGGGTCTCGCAAGAGCAATGAATTCGCCATAATTTTGCAGTGGATCTTCCTCCAGCCTCCAGGTCTTCTGCAGGCATATGACATCATATACCATTAATTCTTCTACATCTCATTTTCTTTTTCTCGTTCCCCGTCATCCCTCTCACATTCCAGAAGCACACCTTTAGTTCTTTACTAAGTTGGTACACTCCCTGTTCCTCATCAGGGTCGCTGGTTTATTGTCCTGGCTAACCAATCCCTGTTCGCATTCTCTTGCATAGTTTTATTCTGGGCTCTGCTTAATTCTCTCCCCGGGCCTGGCAGCTCCCCCCCCCCCGGTCTCATTCAACCGGATGGGGTGCGGTATAGAGATTTTTATCTGCATCCTAGTGCTATTTGATGGCTCTGGGAATTTGCCATTGTGGCACCCTAACTTAAGTGGCATTGTTTCCTCCCTTGTGCCTCCAGGGATAATAAGCCTCCTCTGCTCTTGTGTTTCAGGAGTTTGTTGACCCTCCCAAGAGTCGATTAGTGCCCACTCCTCTTCCTGCATGTTTTTGCATTTTTCAATTCTAATGATGGTTTCTCATGAATTACTCTTTTTTTTCCTGATACTCCCTTATTAGTTGAGATGGATATCGGTCGTATTGATGATATGGAAGCTTTATGCCCCAGGAAGCCAGCAAGGATCTATTTTGCTCAAACTTGTGCACAATTAATTTTTCCTTTAGCCCAATCTCGGGTTGTTCATGATGTTCCCCATGTCCTGGGGCCTGAAAGCCACATATTCAATGTCTTGGGAACTTCAGGACTTCCAGTCCGGCTGGGAAGCAACTCCGCAAATACCTTTTGTCTGGCTCCTGAAGCTATTTGGCTCTTGTGTTTTTATTACTGATATTGTTCGCTTTTCCCTAAAATGTTGTACGGGAGCACCCACTGAAGGAGCTAACAGGGGATCATTTCTTACAATTACCCCCCTCTCTGGCGCAGTCTAAAGTGAGCGATGCAATATTGATGGCAGCTGCCTATCACCCCTTGACCCTGGGGTCCTTTCGTGTTCCTGTTCCCGGACATGGGGGGGGGGGCGCTTGATCACTGGGCAGATGTTGCTTCTGGTGTTACTTCTAAGCTCACCCTTTCAGCACTTTGATAAGCTTCAGGGTTTCCTTATCAGTTTCCAATATTACTGTTTGGGTGATCATATCCGTTCTAGTACATGGAGTGAGCTGCTTCTGCTCCCCATGTCCCTCCTGCTCTGGTCGCCTCAGGGCCTCCTGAGTTTGGAGCGTAATTCCTCTGTCCCCTCTCGTGCTCTAGCATTTCTATAGATGCCTGCAAGGCTTCTTGGACTCTCCTCTGGGGGAACACTGGATAAACCAATCTATCCTTGTGTAGCAGAGTTAGGCAGATGGCTACTTTATTTAGTCTCTTATTTAATTTCTTTTAGCGCTTCTTGTTTTTCCTTGATAGGCCATCCCACAGTTCAGCCTGAGCACTATTATTATTGATGTTATTATTCTCATGGTTCATTTTACTGCCATGAACGTGGTTATTGTTGGTGTTATTGTTCTCATGGTTCGTTTTACAGCCATTCATTGACTGTATGGGCATTGTGTCACATGATCTGAGGTTAACCCCCATGGCGCTTGAGTATGCCTTTGCTTCAATACCGGTCAAGCCCTTGGATCTTTCGGCTTCCTCTGGTGGAAAGACCATATTTGTGCTGTGTTCTCTAACATCTTTGTTCCCTGAGGTTTGCTTTATATTTTAATTCAGTTTATCTGTTTGATTGTGTTTTGGCTTTTGTTTTTGAGGCAGTTTTTCCGAAGGGGCGCTATCCTCCACTACATGCTCCTGTGGTGTTAACTCGGCCGCCTTCTCAGGGACAATTAAATTCCCTTCCATTTCACTTATAGGACACTTTCTTCTACTTTGGAGGCTTCAGTAAGCTTCCTCCCTTAAATCTTGAATTAGTTACCATTACCATTACCTCCGGTAGTTTGGCAATTTTATCCACAATTGGATTAGACTGACACCAGACCAGCTTATCTTTAGTGAATGCTTAGTCCTGCTTTATGAGTTGGTTCAGATGCTCCAGCTTGGTGTCAATAGCCATTGGGAAATTGGCGAGCGTTTGTACTTCTTCAATTTGGGTATCCAATTTGTCGGCATGGAGTCTGCTGGCATTAGTGATCCCCAATAAAACTCTAACCAGTGTCTCACCTCCATAATGTGGCACTTTAGATCATAGTAAACTCTATTGCTCCTCTTCCTTCCGTACTGCATTCTCCAGTTCTCGTGGCACCGTGTTATCATATGCCGGTGCTAACGAGGCATATGTTTAAGTTTCCTCCTCCATTCTCATGATCAGGGACAGCTCATTGCTTTTATCAATTTGTGCATTTAATGGATGCGTCTGAAGGTCAGCAGAATTATCTCTAACTATAGTGCAATATATATATCTATACATATATCTATATAGCGATAGTGGAACTCGCGGGGGTGTAATGACACCCCTGGCATAACTTGATGAGCTATATCATCCTTGCTCCATCGAGTGCCCTCTGTCCCTTCGCATCTCAATGACCTCAGGATTCCAGGCCACTCCGCAGCGAGTCTTGCAAAGCAGGTCATGGGGGTATAATCATGTGCACACCATCATATAGGGCTTTATCAGTTTTGGAACCCTCACTCCATGAGCGCTTCTTCGCTCCTGCAGGAGTAAATTGAGTAACTTCGAGATCTTCTTTCATTTCTATATTTGGCCTGAAGAAATATTTTATTGTTGGATTACTTGACTTTAGTACTTTGGGGTTCCAAGTCCTTTCTGGTGTTTTAAGGGCCTCTTTTTCACAGGTTGCAGAGTAGGATGACGTGGCCGCCCTCTTTCTCTTGACTGTCCCTTGCGGTGATTTTTGCGGCCCAACTTGAGGAGGTGAGAGTTTTGCATTCTCATTCTCTACCCTTCCAAGTGAGTCCAAGAATTGCACATGCGATATAACCCCGTCCTTAATCACCCTATAATGTACCAAGGTACAAGGTGGCACTGGTGCAAAGGAGTCCTATGGGAGGGGGGCTTGCCACACTGAAAAAACAAGGTGGGTGGGTAAGGGGTTAGCAGGCGGCACCAGCTCCAGGGCTAACCTGGCCACCACAACTCCAAACCGAATCCCCCCCAAGCCATGTGTAGAGGCCGGTGTAACAACGACCTTTCACATGAAGCAATGCGTGGTCGTAGGGCCGAAGGTGCAAGCAGGCTCCTCTGGGAAGCATACGCCGCACCGGCCTAACGCCGGGCGCTTCCGTGCGACTCGTAGAACCCACAGCCTATTGCCTTAGCACCTCCCTCCCACCTTACCGCCTCACTGCTCACGTCATAGCTTGCTTTACTGCTTGCTTTGGCTCAGGCCGGTTCAGACCTTTATGTCTACTGAAGCGCAAGGAATTTTCTCTTACTTGAGCCCGCTAAGGCCGGGTGGGCGACGGCTACACGTCGCTCACTGCACACCGCTTGTCAGTGTGGGGTTGGTGGAGCCATCAGCTTCGCGGCTACCTGCCTCACTCGCTTCACTTCCAGGTATGCGCAGAAACACAGCCAGGACAATTACATTTGTCAGGAAAGAAGGTAATGTATGGAAGCTGCGCCAACAGCACCTGCAATTCACTGACATGACGCACAGAAGGGATCACAATAAGAAATACTGTCTTGATGTTAAGGAGCTGTATGTAGGGAACAACAATGCATAGGCTCAAAAGCTCTGCACATTAGAAAAGTGATGACCAAATTAAAGTTGTATTGAGGGAAGATGAAAAGCTTTGGTAGAAACCTGCGAGTCAAACCTTTCAGGAACCACATCTTAATAGGTACTTTGAAAAGAGAGGGTTGATTGGCAGGCATAAAAAGGTGAAAAGGACCAACATGTAACCTTTAACTGTACCCATTCCAAAGCCTTGCTGGGTCTGAGACAAAACAAACAATAAAAGGTCGGACAACCTGCCCTACCAAGGGATGAAGGTGACAGTCACGACACCAGGCCACAAACTTTTCCCAGCATCCTGAATAGATGGATTTGGCAGTGGAATGAATGTCTGGTCACGAGGATGACATCCACCACTTCAGTAGGCAAATCATATCTACTCAGTTGTCGCTGCTCAATCTCCATGCATGGAAATGTAAGATTGTGGTGATTTGGGTGCAGAACTCTGCCCTGTTGTTGAGAGAGGAGTCCCTCTTGATTGGGTAACCAGGACGGAGGGCAAGTGCTCAGGCTTAAGGAATTGGCCTTATCACACTCTCCTGGCCTAATCCGGGGCTGTCACGATGACTTGAGCCTGGTCTGTCCTAACATTCCTCAGTAGTCTCTATACTGCATGTTCTTGCCAGTGCTGAAAATATCCAGTCAGGGCTTGCCCCACTGGTTGAGGATGTCCTGTGCCACCCCAGGATAAGGACACCATTAGTGATCCACTAGGCAACGTCGGTTTAGTTTGCCAGCTCTGGTGATCAGTGACCCCGCCAGGTGGTTGGCAACCAGGAAGATCCACTGTTGATCCAGCACCCTCCAAGGGCATAGCGCCACCTGGCACAAGATCTAAGGGACCACGCAGCTGTGCTTGTTGCAGTACCAGAGGGCGGTCGTGTTGTCCTTGAGAACATGCACAAGCTTTCTCTTGATGGTCAGTACAAACTTTTCCAGGGCCAGCTGATTGGCATAAAGCTCCAGCAGGCTGGAGCGGAGCAGATGCTCTGCTGGGAACCACAGATCCCTCATTTCTACCTCTCGCAGGTGAACTGTACAACTCACAGAAAATGCATCTGTCACTACTGTTAGCTCTGGATGGGGTAGGGAGAGCGGCCTGCCGCAAGACACAGTCACAATCTGCAATCACTGAAGGTCCCGAGCTGTCTTCTCCAAGATGTGGGTGGTGTCTGACAGACAACCCAGGTGCTTCACCCACTGGAAATGGAGGTTCCACTACAAGGCCCACATGTGCCATCTTGCACAAAGGACGAGGAAGATGCATGAGACTAGATGCCCAGGAAGCCTCAGAAAATCACATCACTGAGACCCAGGATGAGCATGAAATATCTGGATCACATTGTCAATGTCATGGACTTGCTACTGGGGTGGCAAGGCCATGAACGCAACCGCGTTCAGGACAACCCCAGCAAAGTGGATCCTCTGCAAAGGTAGGACTTCTAATTGCTAATAGAAAACCCTAGGGATTACAGAAGGGTGACCATCATCTGAAGAAAGTTTGTCACGGGCAGCCGAGAGCCAGTCTTGAGCAGCCAGTCGTTGGGGTACAGGAATAAGTATATGCATAATCTTTGAAGATGAGCTGCAGCCACCACCATCACCTTCGTAAACACCTGAGGAGCTGAAGTGAGGTAGAAGGGTACAACAGCAAACTGGAACTGTTCTGCTCCTCCATGAATCACAGGTTGCATTGGTGGGACTGTAGGACGAGGAAAGTGAGCTTTGTGCAACTTCACGGATACCATTCAGCCTTCTTGGTCCAAGGCAAAATAACCTGATCCACAGGGAGCATTTTGAACTTGTTTATCTGTAACAAGGCATTAAAATGCAATAGATGCAGAATGGGCTTGGGTCCTCCATCCTTCTTAGGCACCAGGAAGTAGCAGGAGTAACACCCCTCGCCTCTCTCTGACTCTGGCACC